>SJYT01069580.1:0-176786 GCA_006410635.1 Cephalophus harveyi
TGTTGGAGAAGACTCTTGAGAGTCCCTTGGACTGCAAGGAGATCCAACCAGTCCATTCTGAAGGAGATCAGCCCTGGGATTTCTTTGGAAGGAATGATGCTAAAGCTGAAACTCCAGTACTTTGGCCACCTCATGTGAAGAGTTGACTCATTGGAAAAGACTCTGATGCTGGGAGGGATCGGGGGCAGGAGGAGAAGGAGACGACAGAGGATGAGATGGCTGGATGGCGTCACTGACTCGATGGACTTGAGTCTGAGTGAACTCTGGGAGTTGGTGATGGACAGGGAGGCCTAGCGTGCTGCCATGCATGGGGTCGCAAAGAGTCGGACACGACTGAGCGACTGAACTGAACTGAATTGTATTAGAGTGGTGTTTGTCAGCTCTATAGCTTGCTGGTGTTTCATTGGTGATCCACTGGCAGATAATGAGCTATTTGAGGACCCTTTCCTTTAGGTATTGTTTGTAGTTAAAATTATACTTTGTAAATTATCTTTTTGGTGATAAACTTTAAATAAACACTTTGGTCTTGAGGTATGTTAGCAAAAGTATCAAGAATATTGTTACATTTTAATAGTTTTTTGCAGGTCTTTCCTCCTTTATATTAAGATGTATTTTGTTAGGACACACTGCTGTATTTTTCTGTGTTTTTGAGTTGAATGAATCGGGACGTGATTGGTTGTGTGTTCATCCTTCTGACTTGCACGTTATCCCATACACACAGAAGAGTTTCTGGCAACCCTGAGCAAGAACACTGATTTTGTACATGCCATGGGCAGACCCTGGAGGTTCAGGCCCCAAGCCAACAGCAGACGAGCGGAGCGCCTCGGCCCGAGTCTCCTGTATTCTAAGCAGAGGAATAAATCATGACATTACAAGGGTGTATCCGCTGACTTATTGCTGTTTTGTGACCGGGGGTAGGGAGAGATTGCTGTTTAAAGCCGTGTCATCGGCTCTCAAGTCAGCCAGGCATGAAGCCTTGTCATGTGCTCTGTAACTGTGCCTCCCCAGACTTCCCTAACGAGTCAGCTGGGGCCGTGCATTCTGTCTGCGGCACCAGGCTGCCCGGCGTCTGACAGCAGCCCTCTCGTCATCCTGGCAGTGATGTGTTAACTAGAGTGTGTCCTCATGGCCTGCGGAAGCAGCTACAAGAGCAGCGGCCTGCTGTCGGCTCCCACTCTGACCAGCGTTTAGTGGGTGGGTAGCACCCTCGCGGCGCCCGTGAGCGCATCAGTCACAGAGCCCTGAGCGCGCTCGTGTCCTGGCGGGGTCGCCAGGAGCCTGCAGCGCACCGAGTGCCGGCATTGCGCTGAGTCACTGTCCTCTCCTCCTTTGCACCCAGGCGGTTCAGCATACGCTCCCCGCACCCCCCTCCCCCGGCTCCCATTAATACCATCCAGGGCCTCTGCAGAGGGATGTCCTGCGATCCCCAGGAAGTCGGCTGGCGAAGTGTAGTCGTCACAGGTCGGGCTGGGTGGACGGGGAGTCTGGAGGGGGTCCAGCCCTCCCATCGGGGTTTTCCGTCGTCTGCACTCGTCCCCGAGTGGCACCACCTGCATCCGCATTTCATCTGAAGCGCGCCGTACAGAAAGCCTTTCTGGAGACCGAGAACTGTACAGTCAGTCGAGAACAGATTACCCAGTCTCCGCCCCACCCCAGACGATCAATCCAAGTGTGTTTTCCCCACTTAGCGATTTTAAAGCTACGGCAGAGTGGTGCAGTTAACAGGTGTTACCGCGACCTCTCAGGGAAAGGTAGTCTGGAAACACCTTTTAGGCTTTTATTTCTTCCCGAAGCCACAGCGACCAGTCACGACGGCTGACGCTGCAGACAGTGACTCTGCTTCTCATGTGTTATTTGACTTGATCCTCTTCTTCGGAGCACTGTGTTTTCGTGCACTGCCAAGTGGGTGTGGCCAGAGGGTGCAGGCAGGACTGCTGAGGCAGTTGGGTGACACTTTGTGGGAAGTTAACTTCTAAGATGGGAAAACTGCTTGTGTTTGCATCTTCCAAGTCTTGAGGTGATGACAGCTGTTGTTCACAGAAACAAGGACATAAAGGATCAGAACTGTGGTGGGGCGTGTGTGCAGTAATTTAATGTTTTAATTGTGACTATCAGAAAAGTTTATAAAATAACCTTTGCACTAATTTTGTAATGTAATATGAAGTGTTCACCTGACATGGAAATTATCAGGATAGAAACGTGTCTTATTGCCCCTTTGACACTTGTCTCTCTGAATAATAACAATTATAAATAGTGATGATGACAGTGATGATGTTAAAGGCTTCTTCATAAATTCAGAAGTTTACAAGTTATAGGGCAATTTCCATACAGTCTTTAAAAAAAGACTTGTGTCCAGCTGTCTTCAACTAGAAGATTTTAATTTTTTTTTTTTAAACCTATGCTCAAATTGTAACTCTTTGGTGGGAAGGTAATCCATCATCTTGTACCCTTTCAGCTTTATGAGCGTCTGTTGCTATATTGAGTCTTGTTCTGTCTGTAGAGGAACTTGGTTTGGTACCTTTGGGCCTTCATGTAGTTCTAAGTAGGACACACTGCTTTCTTCTGTTGGAAAGTGGTATTTTCTTCACTCATTGGACGTTTATGGTGCCAAGGGAGGCTCCTGCCTCTTGTCGTGTAGAAACAAACTGATTTATTCTTGGTCATTGCGATCAGTCGCTCCAGCCAGTAGCTTAGCCCCTAATTAGTTAGCCTGCTGGTTCAGCGGCCCCCTTCAGGGGCCGGAGGGCCAGGTGGCATCTCATTGTCCAGTTCAGATGGATGTCTCCTGTCGGGAGGTCCAGTCTCCAAACCGGAAGAGCTCTGCTCAGCTGGGCAGGAAGGAGAACTTGCCCAAGTGGGGTGTTAGGTGTGGTAGTGTGGCCACCCCACCTCACCCCTGACCTGTGATCCCGTGTCTTCTGGCTTTGGGAGAAGCAACACCATGAAATGTTTTCTGATTCAGAGCCTGTCCTGCATCATGTAAAACAGAGCTGCCCCCTACTTCCCCTCAAGGGTGCTGTTCCCCCACGGTGGACATACCTGGGTCTTGGGCGTGCCGCCCCCCTTCCAGTTAGGCCGGTGGCCTCTCGGCTCGAAGTGTGGGTGAGAAGAGTCGAGCCCGCGGCCCTGCGCCTGCCGTGCCAGTTTGCAGTTAGATAGAGAACGCTGAGGACTTGCATGCTGTAAGCAGTGCCATGCCCTCAGGAGTGTGCTTCTCTGAGTCCGGCTGTGCCATGCTGGCAGAGATGGCAGGTCCTCAGCCAAACCTTTGTCCAGTGACCCTGCGCCTGATCAGGCCTCCCCCTCGACGGAGGAGGTGCAGCGTCCTTAACTGACGACACTGCGTGGTCCAGCTGCTTGCCAGGAGGACGCCTCCCCAGAAGCCTCCTGCCGCCAAGCCTCCTGAAGCAGGTCCAGTGCCCGCCGGTGCCGCCAGAGGTGTCGCGCTGTGGGAGCCGGCCTCCCGGGGCCCAGCACCCGTCCACCCTCCTGTTGTGCGTCTCAGGGGCCTCTGCCCCGCCCTCTGCCCCTGCCCAGGACAGCAGAGGTGCCCCAAGGGCCCAGGGCACAGGCGGGGAGCGGAGAGGGAATCTGGGGCAGGGGCAGGCGTTGAAGGCACAGGTTCCCCAGACCTGTCATCCCCCCACCATTTACTGCTGTGATAAAAGTGTCACAGGGAGCGGAGAGCGAGTTAGCCATCTGGGAAGAAAACCAGGAACTTGGTTTTGAAGGAGACGTTTGGCTTTGGTCGAGTTTTCCAAACAAGAGTGTAGCGGTATTTATTCATTTAGTATTGATAAAATATTATTACCTGCCAGGTACTGGGAATTTCAAGGTTATTTATGATTCTAAGTCGTAAATAATAAATTATATCATGTCAATCAAGGCCTCAGCAGCGTGACTAGGACTCTGATGTGGGAAAGGTAGGAGAGAGAGCGGTAGGTTAAAAGCTGACCCCAGGATCACGCCTGGTTCTTGGAAGGAAGTTGGTGTTTTGTCTTGGAAATACTTACTTGTCGTGTGTGTGTCTGTTTGTGTGTGTGTGTGTCTGTGTGTGTGAGAGAGAGGTCGTGCTACAAAATCTGGCTGGACAGACAGGCAGTGGCCAGATTGTGAAGAATCTCGTTTGCTAAATTAAGGGGTTTGGATTTTATCCCGCGGACTGTGGGGAGGCAAATAGGGGACATGCTGTGACCAGCTTTGTTTTGGGGACGGGAACTCTGGTGGCGTTATATTAATAAAAGAAAGCAGAGTAGGGAAACTCTGACTGACAGGCGTCCAGTGAAAAGGCAGTCGACCAGAGTTGGCTGGGTCCTGAATGAGCAGCGATCACGAAAGGCTGATGAGGTTGGGGTTTAGAAACGTGGCTAATAAGGGGACGTCTGTGGTGTGCAGAGCCTGCTTGAAAGCAGATGAAGAAGAGGGGCAAGTTTAGACGGACATAAAGGGCAGATGCTCACCAGGAATTTCCTTAGTGTCTGACTCAGCGGGGCAGAGCCTGCTGTCATTTGCTGTGAGTAAGTTGTAACTCTATGGAGTGTGTGGTGTGTACACATGCACACACACACACACACACACACACACACACACACAGTGCTTATGTGTATGTTTACAGATTTGCGCTTGGTTGCTCACTTGTGTCTGACTCTTTGCATCGCCATAGGCTGTAGCCCGCCGGGCTCTTCTGTCCATAGAATTCTCCAGACAAGAATACTAGAGTGGGTTGCCCTTTGCTTCCTCAGGGGATCTTCCTGGGGATCTTCCTGAAAATCTTCCCAGCGATTTAACCCTGGTCTCCTACATTGCAGACAGATTCTTTACTGTCTGAGCCGCCAGAGAAGCCCATGTGTATATATAGGTGCTTCCCTGGTGGCTCAGATGGTAAAAGCATCTGCCTACAGTGCGGGAGACCCGGGTTCGATCCCTGGGTGGGGAAGATCCCTGGAGAAGGAAATAGCAACCCACTCCGGTATTCTTGCCTGGAAAACCTCATGGACAGAGGAGCCTGATAGGCTACAGTCCTTGGGGTCGCAAAGAGTCGGACACGACTAAGCGACTTCACTTCATACATTTAAAAGTGTTTGAGGTGTGTGCCACATACACATATATGTACTTTAAGTGTGTATGTGAATATTGTATACAATGTAAATAATACAGCATAATATATATATATATATATGTAGTGTTTCATTCTCATTTAATTATGCGTCATTTATGAAGGTGGCTCAGAGGTTAAAGCATCTGCCTCCAATGCAGGAGACCCGGGTTCGATCCCTGGGTCGGGAAGATCCCCTGGAGAAGGAAATGGCAATCCACTCCAGTATTCTTGCCTGGAGAATCCCACGGACGGAGAACAGTCCACGGGGTGGCAAAGAGTTGGACACGACTGAGCGACTTCACCTANTAATTATGCGTCATTTATGAAGGTGGCTCAGAGGTTAAAGCATCTGCCTCCAATGCAGGAGACCCGGGTTCGATCCCTGGGTCGGGAAGATCCCCTGGAGAAGGAAATGGCAATCCACTCCAGTATTCTTGCCTGGAGAATCCCACGGATGGAGAAGCCTAGTAGGTTACCATCCACGGGGTCGCAAAGAGTCGGACACGACTGAGCGACGTCACCTATAGAGTCAGTTTGCTCCACTTGTAAAGATTCAGAAACTCCTTGGGGGCTGCCTCGCACCTGTGGTTGTCTGTCTTTCCGTTGCTAGTGGTTCACCATCAGTTTTGCTCCTGGTTAAGAGATGTTTGTAGGTTATGATTTTCAGAGATGCCTAATAGTTTTAGAAAATAGGTTCAGTCAGTTAGGTTTTATTTATTGGTTGTTTGGACCATGTCCCTCAATACGGTAGTAGTGTGATTATAGCAATATTATCTTCTAAAATTAGAGATTTATGTTTCAGTTCATGATTACTCAGCTGAAAACATTGGATGATTTCATGTAAGCCAATTTTTTCTTTTATCCTGAAATTTATTATGTAACAGATGAAACAGTTGAACAAGAGTGATCTCCAGGTTTCTTCCTAATTATCAATTGCAGGATTCTTTAATTGTATGGTTTACTTCTTAAATAACTGCCTCATTTTTAAAGTATAGTTTGTATATAATTCACATGAACATCCTCACTTCCAGTCCTCTAGAGTCCAGGGTCTGGAAGCTTGTGTGGAGAGAAGGCAGGTACGTTTGAGTTATGTTACAGTGTCAGGCTTCTGAATTTTGTGGAAAAGTAGATGGGTTCCTCTAGGAAAAGCAAAACTGTTGCTGAGTTGACTTGAAGAGTGTGAACTAGAGAGCAGAGAGAGCGAGAGAGCGGTCAACTTGGTGACGGGAGAGCTGCGTAGGGGAGGAAATAGGTGGGCTGGCGTTGGGGTTTCTGTGCAGGGTGACAGCTGCAGAAACGCGGAGCTGAGGCTCCCGCGTGTGTAGGCTCCTTGAGGGCAGGGGTCCGTCTCTCTGGCTCATCATCCTGTCCCCAGCACCAGTAGCCATGTCTGACGCCTGTGTTATGTCCCCACGTCTAGTTGTGTGGTCTTGGGCAGTTGGTTTAACCTTGTTTCGGTTCCCCCACCTGTAAAATGAATGAAAGCATGAGTACCTGAAAGAAGCAAGCCAGCGAGAAACGTTAGAGCTGTTTGGCTGGCCAGCTGCGAGACGAGCAGAGCTTTCCCAGGGACTTGGGTGCAGGGAGGTAAGGATGAACGTTTGGCAGTGAAAGAGCAGGACACACCACCCTAAAGGAGGAGGCAAGAGTGACGTGTAAGATAACGTCTTATTATAAAAAAGCATTGAAAGCCAAAGGGTACACCCAACCGCTGTCCTCTTTCATGATACAGGATTGCTGTTTCAGCTCTCAAGTGGAGTGTTAGAGTTTTGCTGTGTAAGAATGATTCATAGTTGGAATAACCTTGCAGTTTTCAGGTCGCCGGCTGCTACCTTTCTTGGCCTAAACTTTTAAATGTGAATGTAAATTAAATGCGTTTAAACAGATGGTCTCTTTATGCTTTCCACTAAAATTTTTTTCATTCCATGAGGAATTTATCGCTGCAGCGGTTTATTCTGTGCACCCATGACTGTTTATAGCACTTAGGTTTCTGAGTTAAATATTGATTTACTTAAAAATCAAATGAAGTTTCTAATCAATATTTCTTGCATTTTATGCATAAATAAATTCTTAGGAGACATAAACGTGTCCCTCAATAATTCTTATAGAACTTTAGTTGCAGGCAGAGGGACTTTTACAGGAAAAAAAAATAAAAAAAGGCTCTGGCTAAGAGACAGAGCCCCGAGTAACAGGAGCAGCGACGGGTCAGGATGAGGTCTTTACTTGTAAAGTGTGTGAATTAGAATCGTGCTGTTTTCTGTTGCAGTCATCACACTCAATGGACCGTCTTCCTGTCGTCTCCTTGGAAATCTGATAATGCGTTTTTTTCCTTCCTCAAAATGCATGTTTACCGAATCACTTAAAACATGGCCTATTTGTATCAGGGGACTGATTTCCTCTAATAAATATCTAGTTTAACTTTCAGAGCAAAGTGAGATTTCATATCACCCAGGGAAGGAACTTGGGTTTCGCTTCCAACTCAGTATGCTTGCAGAATCGAGGTGACCACTCGTAGAATTTTCATCAGCTCCCTCTGTGACATTTTGGAGAGACCGCTCTGTTGGTTTCCTACAGACTCGGATGCCTGGGGAAAGTTTTTTACATTGCACCTCTATCATAGATGTTGAATTTTTCATTTAAAGGTCAGCTGTTCTTGTTTGTCTGTTCAAAGACTCCTTCTCTGCTATATAATTAGTTTAAAATCTTTTCAGCCAGTATGTATTATTCAAAGCCTTATAATGATGGGGATTTTGAATCTTTGTATATCAAAAGCCAGGTTAAAATAACGGTTATTGTATTCTGGAGCCTGCCGTCATTGGTACCCTGGCTTTGCCACTTGCTAGTTGTTTGAAGTGAAAGCTGCTCAGTCCTGTGCAACTCTTTGCAACCCCACGGACTATACAGCCCATCTAATTCTCCAGGCCAGAACACTGGAGTGTAGCTGTTTCCTTCTCCAGGGGATCTCTTCCCAACCCAAGGTTCGAAGCCAAGTCTCCTGCATTGCAGGCAGATTCTTTACCAGCTGAGCCACAACGGAAGCCCAAGAATACTGGAGTGGGTAGCCTATCCCTTCTCTAGCAGATCTTCCCGACCCAGGAATCAAGCCGGGTCTCCCGGACTGCAGGCGGATCCTTTACCAACTGAGCTGGTTGTATGACCTCAGGCCAGTGGTGTAACTGCTGCAGAGTCCTGGTCTGTAAAGCGGGCATAATGATAATAGTACCTATTTCATAAGGTGGTTGCAGGATTAAACCTGAGCGTATGAAGTGCTGAGAATACGCCCGGCCCAGAGCCAGCCTGGGTCATGTAAACACTTGCTCCTCACTGTTGTCAGTGACAGCATAGCCCTTGGACTCGTGGCCACAGTGAAGGGAAGGTCCAGTTTCCTTTATACCGGGACTCGGGTCGCTGTTAGCAACCTTTGTTGTCAGATTTCTCTGATTTCACAGGCCCCAGGTCTTGTCTCTTTCACGTGGCTTCCATACATACTTATTTCACAGTTGTACTCTATAGGAAATAAATATCCCTGTGAGTTTTGTGTATGTGTGTGTGTGTGTTAGTTTGTTGGGACTGTATCAGTTTGGCATATTGAGTATGCTTGGTGAAACTGTATGTGGATTTATATATTCCTATGCCATTTAACAAAGATGATAAGGATTTTTTTTTCCTTAAACCTTTATTTGATAGCTTTTTTTCTTTATTTGGTACATTTCATTTTTGCTCAGTGACAGCAGTGTATTCCTTCAGTCTCAAGAATGTGATGTCAGTGATATCTTCGGACCCAAACACTGAATCTTCTTCCCCATTCCCTGGTTTCATGAAGAACCGTGGTGGTAGAGAAACAGCTGACAAATGTCACAAGAGCACTGTAGGGGGTCTAACCCGATTATGAACCTATAACTACCTTGAGTCTTAGGTAATTCTAATCAAAGTAATGTGATTATCTTTTCCCTTTACGCTTAGAGTAAAACCTAGAAAGTAAGAAGATTCTCCTTCTTTCTTGGCTTATTTATCAATCTCATTTCTTTTTTTTTAAATTGCCTTGTAGTTGATTTATAACATTTTGCTTGTTTCAGGTGGACCGTATGGTTCGGTGTTTTTATAGACTCTGCACCATTGGATCGCATTTCTTTACACGCCTTCATTCTCCAGAGCAAACCTCTACAGCACATCATTTGCTTTCCTCCGTCTGCAAAGTTCTGGAAACGTTCTAGGGAATTGATTTGCTGTGACAAGCAGCACTGTGTTCAGAGGTGCAGACAGATCTCATCTAGAATGAAACCTGGCGTCTTCACCAGGTCCCGGGAGTCTCCTCAGCTCCGACCTGCTTCCCCTCTGACCTTATCCCCTGCTGCTCCGCCGTTTGGTCCAATGAGCTGAGCGCCCCGCTACTCGGCGCAGCTGCCGAGCCCGCCCCCCCGCCAGGACTGCTGGATGCCCCTCTCCCGAGGGCACCCTGCTTGGCTCCCGCGGTTCACTCGGGTCTTGGTGCCCTGTGGCCGCGCCAGAGTTTGTCCCCCACCTCCTGTGTAGGATGGCCCCTCTGTCTCTCTCTCCCCCCTACCCTGCTTTAGGTTTCTACCCAGAATTTACCTCTAGCTCAGACATAGAGCGGTTTCGCCTGCTCGCTGCTGTTCCCTGCTCAGGCGCATCGGCGTCACGGGCACAGGCCTGGTTCTGCGTCCCCGTCCCCTTCTTGCTGCTGCTGAGGCACTCGGCCTGCTCGGGCGCATCGGCGTCGCGGGCACAGGCCTGGTTCTGCGTCCCCGTCCCCTTCTTGCTGCTGTTGAGGCACTCGGCCTGCTCGGGCGCATCGGCGTCGCGGGCACAGGCCTGGTTCTGCGTCCCCGTCCCCTTCTTGCTGCTGTTGAGGCACTCGGCCTGCTCGGGCGCATCGGCGTCGCGGGCACAGGCCTGGTTCTGCGTCCCCGTCCCCTTCTTGCTGCTGTTGAGGCACTCGGCCTGCTCGGGCGCATCGGCGTCGCGGGCACAGGCCTGGTTCTGCGTCCCCGTCCCCTTCTTGCTGCTGCTGAGGCACTCGGCCTGCTCGGGCGCATCGGCGTCGCGGGCACAGGCCTGGTTCTGCGTCCCCGTCCCCTTCTTGCTGCTGCTGAGGCACTCGGCCTGCTCGGGCGCATCGGCGTCGCGGGCACAGGCCTGGTTCTGCGTCCCCGTCCCCTTCTTGCTGCTGATGAGGCACTCGGCCTGCTCGGGCGCATCGGCGTCGCGGGCCGGGCCTGGCTCTGCGTCCCCGTCCCCTTCTTGCTGCTGTTGAGGCACTCGGTTGCGTCTGCCTCTCTGCGACCCCAGGGACTGCCGCACCTCAGGCTCCCCGTCCTCCGCCAACTCCCAGGGCTTGCTCACCCTCATGTCCACTGAGTCGCCGATGCATCCAACCCTCTCATCCTCTGTCATCCGCTTCTCCTCCCACCTTCAATCTTTCCCAGCATCAGGGTCTTTTCCAGTGTGTCGGCTCTTGGTATCAGGTGGCCAGAGTATTGGAGCTTCAGCATCAGTCGTTCCAATGAATATTCAGGGTTGATTTCCTTTAGGATGGACTGGTTGGATCTCCTTGCAGTCCAGGGGACTCTCAGAGAGTCTTCTCCAGCACCACAGTTTGAAGACATCAATTCTTCAGTGCTCAGCCTTCTTTATGGCCCCACCTCTCACATCCATACATGACTACTGGAAAACCATAGCTTTGACTAGACAGACCTTTGTTGGCAAAGTGATGTCTCTGCTTTTTAATATGCTGTCTAGGTTTGTCACAGCTTTTCTTCCAAGGAGCAAGAATCTTTTAATTTCATGGCTGCAGTCACTGTCCACACTGATTTTGAAGGTGAAGTCATTCAGTTGTGTCCGACTCTTTGTGACCCCGTGGACTGTAACCTACTAGGCTTCTCTGTCCATGGGATTCTCCAGGCAGGAATACTGGAGTGGATTGCCATTTCCTTCTCCAGGGGATCTTCCCGACCCAGGGATCAAACCCAGGTCTCCCATATTGGAGGCAGACGCTTTAACCTCTAAGCCACCAGGGAAGCCCCCCAAGAAAATGAAGTCTGTTTCTGTTGCTTAGTAGAAATGTACGATGGCACATGGCAGGTACTCAAAAACTTTGTTGAATTAAGTGACTAAATTATTATGATATTTCCAATTTCACAGTTACCTACTGTGCATTAAATCTTTCCGAGATTATCTTTAGATAGATTTTGAAGGTGGGTCTGAATTATTGTCTAGGTAAAGTGTTCTGTTTCTGTTAATCATTTGTATGGAAAAAAAAACAATTCTTAACCATTTCTAAAGATATAAAGTGTTAGAATTGATCTGATCTAAGAATAAAGAAGTTAGATCTCTCTGGGACCACGTTTACAGATCATATAGCATGTATTTCCTAAAGATGAGGGAACTGGGGTCTGCTTCTGTTTGCGGGTGTGTGTGTGTGTGGATGTGTTGTGGGTGTGCCAGTTACACAGCCTCAGCGGCAGTGCCCTGACTTGTCTGTGATGTAGTTCATTGTTATTACCTTGTACAACACTGTTATTACCTTGTACAATATAACTCCTTAATTTCCTAGTAAATTTATTTTTTCTTGTTTTTTTTTTTTTTTCCACTTACTGCCTCACCCACAAGCATGTGCTGTGGTCGTATATTCTCTGCTTTCTTAAGTCACATAGTTGTTACACGGTGCTGGGTGGACATGGACGATCTTCTGATATATTTCTGCCTTCTTTGGAAATCTCCACTTGGATGTCTCCACGTTAACAGAATCAGTATTTGCAAGAGCAAATTCCTCAAAGTTCCACCTAAACCTGACACTTTTGTTGCATTTCTTTAAATAATACATCCTGGTTGCTTAGGCCAGAACCTGTGCACTGGTGGGGGGAAGTATTTTTACCTCTCCCTGTGGCCGATCCCTTGCATCTGGGAGGTTGTCGAATCCTGCAGAGCTTTCTTCTTTCCTGGAGGGTCTCGATTATCTGATGTGACCCTCTTACCAAATGTTGGCCTTCGCAGAAAGTTTGTGACTTTGCTTCTTGTTGCAGAAATCGTCCTCTAAGAAACCAGTCAGATTCATCAGATGATACGTGTCTTATTAGCGAGCAATTCATGACTTCCCTTAGGGATGACCATCAAGGGCATAGGGGGAAAGTCTGTAGTATTTAATACTGTGCTTTGGACTCTGGTGTGCCCAGTAAATTAGCTTAATGTTGTTATAATTCCTCATTTTGAGAATGCATTTTCCCTCCTGTTACACAGTTAATTATTTTCTCAACAATGAAAAAGAATACTTTCCTTTTAAAAACAGTTTTCAATGAGCTGTTTTAAAAAGCCATCTCTCTGCAGATGTAGAAATCGAGTAAATTAAGTGCCTTTCACAGCTCTGTGAGTGCTTTTAGCCCATCAGGTGACACTGAAGCTTTTAAAGTTGCCTCATTCACAGCCAGGGAGCACAAGCAAGCTAAGAATTGACACCACTGGGATCAACCCCATTTTCATTTCCCTCTGGTTCAGATATAAGAGAAGTCAGTGTGGTCTGAAATTGTTAAAGAGAAGCATCTGAATGCCTCCTAGTGGTATACTGTGTGGGCTAATTAAGAAATTTAAAAATAATATTTATAGAAAGGATATTTTAAATTATTAAAACTTATAAATGAAAAGTACTAAAACCCTGTGATGATAACATTCCAAATGGAACAAATATATTTTTTTGCTATATAAAAATTAATTCAAAATCTTAACCAGAGAAAATATAATACATATGATGAAGATGACTGTATTTTTAATCAAGATTTTTATGTTTTTGGTTCAGATTAGATTATTTAAAAAAAAAATTTAGTGGAACTATTTTGCACTTAAATATAGACAAATGTTGCTACTAAGATTGAATTGCTTTGTTTACATTTATCCCTTCAATTTGATTACCATATAAACTTTAATTTCTTTGTATGATAAAATAGAAATAATGGCTTATAGAAATTTTGTGGTGCATTTTCAGATGGTTTTATTTTTAAATTCCATTTTTCAAGTCAAATGAAAACTTTTATTCATTCAGTGTCTTGAAAATGCAGACTATAGTAAAACTTTAAAATGAGGAAAAATGCTGATTTAAAAATTTAAGTGCTAAAAAAAAAATAGGTCTCGAGACTTACAGAAATATAATTTAAAATGTAAACGAAGTCACAGGGAAAGAATTCTGATGAGGGTCAGTGGGGGTGGGGTGGGGAAGCAATATCCCTTTGTTAAGCATTAAAAAAATAACTGCTTGCCAAAACAAAACAATTAAAATGGCAATTACCTTTAAAATAGCATCCGTGTATTTGCGGCTGTTGTGGTATAAAGCTAGGAAGCAGGAAGTTAATCTGAAAGGAGCGGTTTAAATATGAAATTACGATGTCCTTGGCTTGCTGTGTACAGCTGCCGAGCTCGGGCGGCGCGCTGGTCAATGGTGACATTCTCCGTGTCAGCGAGCAGCGTCTCCTGGTACCATCACCCGCGGTTCACACGTCGCGGCATCTCCAACTGTCGAACGCTGGGTCCCCCGGCGCTGCCGCAGCCTCCAGGCTGCCCCGCCTGGCTCGCGTTTCATTCTTCGGCAATGTGCCCTAATGATATCCCCGCGGAGCCCCGGCCTCGCCGCCCCCCCGGGCCGCGTCCCGGCGCATTCACCCGAGCGAGCCCGGCACGCGCCGTGATTTGCCACAGTTCCTCCGAAGACGCTGGCCTGATGGTTCAGGTTTACTTAGGTTCTTGGTTTTGACTCCAAACAGTCTGTGTTACGAAGCTATAACCGTCCGTGTAAGATGCCCAGGAAGCTACTTTGCTGCTTATGCATTTTTCAGGACAGCTTCTGAAACATGACTTTTTTTTTTTTTTCACAAGCAGAATTGATCAAGATAATACGATTCAAGATCATACATGGCTTTATGAGCATGGGCCAGCTTTGATAACTTGAGTGTGTCTCTCTGTGTGGAGGGTCAGCGGCCACTCACTGTTGTTTCCTTTTACACTTTCTAGTTAACCGCCTGCCTCCACGGCTCCGTCGCCCTGCTGTACCCGATGTACTGGCAACACATATACATCCCCGTGCTCCCCCCGCACCTGCTGGACTACTGCTGGTAAGTAGGCTCTGCCGCTCCCGTGGGCCCAGACTTGAGGGCTCGGAGACGCAGCCTCATCTGCAGATTAGGCAAGCTTCGAGGGCTTACTCGTGTGTATGTGTGTGAATCTCTCAAACTCAACATGGAGATCAGCAATAAGTATTAACAGGGGTTTTATGAAGGGCTGAGTGGTTCTTTCCAAAGGTGGCAAGAATCTATTCTTGGCAAACATGAAGTTCTTTAGATTTCCTTGAGTTTGTTCTACGGTCATTGAGATAATTAAATGCACAGATAGAAGCTGACCCAGTCTTAACAGCTGTGGTTAGGAATGTTTTGCAGAAGTTGTAGTATCAGTCAGACAGCCCGTGTCCCAGGAGTCAGAATTTGTCTGCACAGTCTTTGAGAATCCAGGCTGTCTCTGTTGGGGCACATGTTCATCCCCTCCACCCCAAGGCATGCTTTCCCACGCACGCTTACCCCAGTAGCATACCTGGTACCAGATACCCGTGGAGGGCTTGCCTCGAATGCAGGGTCTCCCTGAGCTCCTGGTGGTGAAGTCAAAGCCTCAGCCTTGAGCCACCGTGAAAAGCAGTGTTGACGTGTGTGGGAGTAATTCTGAAACACTTGTTGGCATCAGAAATACCTGCCGGTGACCTCACAGTCTGAATTCCTCTGGGCCTCCAGGACTGCCCCAGTCCTATTCCCTGAAGGCTGACGGAGAATTAGACCCTCACACAGCAGCCTGTGGTCTTCCTTGGGACTTAGGGCAATCATCTTCTGCAAGCAGAGCTCTTAAGCAGCAGAGGAAAGCCTTTACTCTGAACCATCCATGTGCACATGGCTTCCCTCATGGCTCAGATGGTAAAAAATCTGCCTGGCAACCAAGAGACGCAGGTTCGATCCCTGGGTTGGGAAGATCCCCTGGAGAAGGAAATGGCAACCCACTCCAGTATTCTTGCCTGGGAAATCCCAGGACAGAGGAACCTGCTGGGCTGTATAATCCGTGGGGTCGTGAAAGAGTCAGACACGACTGAGTGACTGAAACAGCAAGAGTCCCCGTGTGTGCACACACACGCACAGAAAGGAAATGATTTGACTGTAATATATTTGTTTTTATCACAACCAATGTTACTTAAAAAAAAAGCTCTTTTAGAAATGAAGTAGTTATTTTATTTTCTGATTTCATGAAAAGCACATCAATTTGACGTGTTTAAGAGTTGAAGTGATCTAAGTTCATACAATGAAGTTTTCTGTCAAGTTTTTATGACCAGGCCTCTTCCAAACAAATGATTTTAATGACAGTACATATATATGGCCACAAATCAATTAAACCCACCTACTGTGGGCTTCCCAGCATGGTAGTGTTACTAGTATTGATAATGCCATGAAGTAAGTTTCTAGTGACTTTCCACTGCTGTCCTGCCCTTTGGGTGCTGGGAGGCAGAAACAGTTTGGAAGGAGACTGTTAGGTATGTGGTTTAATTATACTGCAAAGCACCACACACACATCTGAGAATACAGCTGGCTCTAGAAATAGCTGTCTTGGTACTCACTTTAGAGCCTTCTTCTCTCACCAGCGAACTTGGAATAGACCAGCATCCTCGAAGGCAGGAACCACGATTCTATCACATCAACATGTGCAGTAGATCTTTGCACATAGTGTTCAGCAATTAAAACTTAATTATTTTCAATAATTTTGACAAAAGTATTAGAAAATGCATCGCTGCATGATTTTTAAAAATCGATGCCAAAGGAGAGTCCCTTGGACAGCAAGGAGATCCGACCAGTCCATCCTAAAGGAGATCAGTCCTGGGTGTTCATTGGAAGGACTGATGTTGAAGCTGAAACTCCAATATTTTAGCCACCTGATACGAAGAGCTGACTCATTTGAAAAGACGGTGATGCTGGGAAAGATTGAGGGCAGGAGGAGAAGGGGACGACAGAGGATGAGATGGTTGGATGGCATCACCAACTCGATGGACATAGGTTTGGGTAGACTCCGGGAGTTGGTGATGGACAGGGAGGCCTGGCATGCTATGGTTCATGGGGTCGCAAAGAGTCGGACACAACTGGGCAACTAAACTGAACTGAGTGGTTCAAGAACTAGCACTTCTAATTGTGAGGTTTAAAATTACATTTTGTCATACATAGTATTAGTGCTATTTTTTCTGTAGAAAATGTTCTGAAATCTTAGGAGGTAACATCCCTTTAAGTTCCGTTCTCTGTAATGATGACACGTTTACGACTTCCTGAAATGCTGTGTTTAGAAACGATCACCAACTCTCTCCAGAGATGTCTTCCTGATACTTTCTAACTCTGCCCACATGTCCTTCTTTTTTGGCTGCTTCCCCTGAAATGAAGGAAGCTTGTTTCGTATCTTAGTCGTTTCTGACCCCTGAAATAGCCCCTTTAGGACAGGTTCTAACAGCCCGCGTGTTAGGCACTTTCCTGGTCCAGAGAGCAGAGCCATGGTAATCAAGCAAGAAGTTATCTGAGAGTTCCTAAACCTTAAGGTCACCGTGACGGACTGTGCTTCTAACACAGGAAGTGGGCGGTGTAATCTACATTTTTTTTTTTTTTCCAAAATAGCTGTCTAAGGCTCCAGCTCTCTTTCCTTGTCAGAAAGTCCCACAGACTGAACTAAGAAGATGGTTTTCTTCTCTCTGCATCTTGGCCACTGATCCTAGTGTCATCGTGATGTGTGTGGAAAAGGGAGAAAAATTTGGGATCATGCCTTCAATCTCATATTTTTCGAGTAAAGAAATTTGTATATCCCACTCCAAAAATGGCACTAGGAAGATGTGATGGGCTAGTTGTGTATTTGCCAACTCTTGGAGGTGGTTGGACTTGCCCAGTCCTGAGGCGGTCCTGGCCCCTGGAAGCGGGTCTCTGGCGTGGGCTAGACTCGGAGGGCCGCGATGCCATCTTGTGACCGTGGGTGAATAGCGCATCTTGGGGAGGCTTGCTAATTGGTCAGCTCATTCCTTCATTAATCCATCCCTTTGTGGACCTGACATTTAGTAAATGTGCGTTTGCCAAGCTTTGAGTATGTAACATAATGAATAGGACTTAGTTTCCGTCCCCTGGGGTCCCCAGATAGGAAGGACTTCCCACGTTCGTGCACAGGTGCACATGGGGGGCCCAGAGGAATACCGTGATGCTGTAGGGTTTATGTCCGAGGCTCATCAAAGAACCCCGATCGGAGCACCCAGGAGAGGTGCCCACCGCCTGCTAGGGTAGGAAACGACACCATCTGTGTTTTCCCCTTCCTCTGCCAGTGTAAGGGGAAAATGGCGAGTTTCTATGTAACGGGTATGAAGTTCAGTTATTCAGCATGATTAAATCCTAGAGATTTGTATAACATTGTGCCTTCACTTAATAGTTACTCTATTGTAGACCTAGAAATTTGCATGGTAGGTATTGATACACAGAACAGAACAAAACACAAAAAGAGTGCATTAAGGTAGGAGGCCTGGAGAGATGTTGCCACGTGGCCTAACCATCTGAGTACTGAAACAGCCCCCAGGCACTGTGAGGCCGGGACCAGTAGGGTTGTTCGTTTGTGTGATAATGGTTGAGTCAATGTTTTTATGTTCTCTATCTGATTCTTTTTTTTTTTTTTTTTGAAAAGAGCAGATTTAGCTTCTAAGAGAATAGTTTTTTTTTTTTTTTTAATGGAAAATTATTTTGTTTAGACTACCCTAGGTTAATAGAGTACTTCTGTTACAGTCTACCCCATAGGTGGCCTCCATAAGAAAAACCTAAAAAAGAAAAAAAGCTACTGCAAAGCAATTATTTTTTATTTTTCAAAAAGAGACCGCAGTCATAATAGAGCCTTTCGTGTCCTGTCTTTGCAAAATAATTCCATTGACAGAAGAATCTAGGATAGTTTTACACATAGATGATAAAACATCTGTGTTGCCAAGGATCTTTCCCTGACTTATTAACACCCTAATCTAATTAGGAGATTTCAGCTAGGGTAGCAAAATTACCTTTCATGAGATTTGGCTGAGTTAATATTAGGATGTAGGCAATCCAGTTTTCATGAAGATGAAATAACTGTTGAGTTTAATATGTATTCTGAAAAACATCATAATTATTTTAGGAAGGTGTGCTCTAGATTAATAATGTTTGCAGTCCAACATGTGTGTATTTTGGATTTTTCAAAAGTTAGTGAGATAAAACTACATAGAGATACCCAGCAATCCCATAGAAAAAAGTTTCAGTTAATTTATGGGTAGAATTTTGTATTGGATTTTTATTCTGACTTAACAGTTTCTGTAAATTTATTGTTTATGCTTTGAGAGGTAACTAGCTTTCATGAAGCTTTAAAAGTGTTATCTAAGGTATATTTGATAGGACTTCAGTTGGTTAGCTATTACTTTTGTCACTGATTTTTAAAAATCTGATGTATCCTGCCCTTCAACATAAGTAAAATAGATATTATTTTTAGAAGGCTTAAATAGTCTGATGAACATTCATTATATTAAACTCTGCTTTGAGATCTGAGATTCCATGGTCTTCCTATGTTATGAACCTTGTGGTCAGATTTCCTAACCTGGGGTGAATTGGAAAATTGTGCAGTAACTTTAATTTGTGCAATTTTGTGAAGGTTGCCTGAACCCGGTCATGGGAGCCCAGAGTAGTTAGAGGCACACATTTTCTGTCTTCCGTGGAGTCCCAGAAGGAATCCCAGGGGTGAGAACTTGGATGGGGAACCAACTAGCCTTCTTTTATTTAAACAAAAGTTCAACAGTCCACATTTATTCCTTCTCTGTCCTTTTGAAGGCAGAAAATCTGTTAGATCTTCAGGATATCAAGGCCTATAAATAGTTCTCGACTTTCAGTCAAATGAAATATCCAGAATATCAGATCAATTCCAGATGGCCCATTGCACAGAAGTTAAAAAAAAGAAAAAAAAAAAAAAAGAGAGAGAGAAGGAACAAAGCTACCGAAGACAAAGACAACTGGGAATTAAAATCTAGGACAATATGACCGGGCTAATGAGTTAAGTAAGAATTTGAATCGTTCTTAGTTTTTGTGAATTCTGGATGTGTGGATGTTAGTGGCAAGCTATTCATGAACAAATTAGGAACTGTTTGAGGTTACTTTGAAAACTGTGGATCTGCCAAGGTGCCAGTTTTGTCTGCTTCTCAGTAGTAAAATGGACATGCCAGACTTTGGCCAGCTCAGTTCTAATAATGACAGGAACGTTTAGAATATTATGCAGATCCTTGGGAAAAAAAATAATCTGTTTTCATTAACAGAAAAGGTTTGCATTAAGTATCACACAGAGATGTATATAAAAGAAATGCCAAAATGTTTTATTTTAAAATAGCTACTAGCTTGCATATCTTCTATCACATTTGTAGACACTTGTTCGTTTTCATATTTCCTTGTTAAATAATAATTTCATTTTGAAACGTCGAGTTGAATCATTTCCTCACTGTATTTCTTGAGAAATATTTCTGAAATTACTAGTGAGGCTTGATTTTGTGTATTGGGAGCTTCATTTAATGTCTGTATCCTCTGCTGAATGTATCCTCTGCACACGCAAGGGCGTGTGCTCTGCCTGTCCTGTTTATTGTGCCCTCATCCCTGTGCCAGGCGGTGGCACCTGGGTCTGCTCCACATACTGCATTGAAGTAATTAACATCACTCTGAAACTTATTAGAGCAATTTAAAATTTATTAAAATGATAACTTTAGTATCATTATAAGTTAAATTTTATTCATTTAATATTATTACTAAATATAATTTTATATGACAGTTGAAAATGGGATACAGAAGAATGTATGGAGTTTAAATAAAAGGCACAGGACGTGAGTGGAAAGATAGCAGAGAAATAGGATGGTGAGAGTGGTGGGGAGGAGATTATTTATCTCTGCATCCTCAGTTCCCAAACTGTACCTGGCGCACAGTAGGTCTCAGTAAACACATTGTGACTGACTGACTCAAAAATTTTGGTGATATAGTATGTGTGAAACCATGAATATATATTAATAAAATCATGTAAGAATCTAAATAAAAAATTATACAAATAAGCGTGAATAAATTTGATGATTCTTCAAGATATATTTGATAGAAAAAAATAACTAAAGCTAGGTTCGGAGGGAAATAAAAGAGAAAATACATTAATCTGAATTTTTAAAAAACAGATTTAAATTGCATACTATTTCCACCCCCTTGTTGGCTTATGTAGAATTGTTCTCACTTTAGGGCTGTCTCTTATACACATCTAGATGTGTATAAGAGACAGAAATAAGCGTGAATAAATTTGATGATTCTTCAAGATATATTTGATAGAAAGTATATGGAAAAGATTCATCTTAGATGATGGGAGACCCTAATATTCTCCTTACATTAAAAAAGGTTTTTTAAACATTATAACTCTTGATTTAATTATAATTCTGTGATTTTATATACATCAACCTTAATTTGAATATATTAGTGGCCTCAGATTAAATTTGAGTTTTCTGAATGGAATAATTTTAACTATCTATGATGTGCTATGTTAGAACCACCCATTTATCAATGTAGTTTTTAAAGCATTCTGAATTACTGTATCGTTGTTTGAGTTTTAATGAACTCTGTGAACATATACATGTGTATTTTTAATTTAGTGCCCCCATGCCGTACCTGATTGGAATACACTCCAGCCTCCTAGAGGTGAGTATCTTTCAGACATGAGATAAATTAATTTGTAAAAGTAATAGCTAAAACA
This sequence comes from Cephalophus harveyi, assembly GCA_006410635.1. NCBI lineage: Eukaryota > Metazoa > Chordata > Mammalia > Artiodactyla > Bovidae > Cephalophus > Cephalophus harveyi. The sequence continues at coordinate 20,921 of SJYT01069580.1, forward strand.
GTTGTGTTTTGAGAGAATATCAGTTGAATAGTACAAGGAAGTAACTAGCTGCATATTTAGAGTATGTGTACGTGATCGTTTTCCAAAAGGTGGTATTGAGATAATCGTATTTAATCAGTATGCACAGTGGCTGTCTTCAGTGGCCTGAGACCCCCGAAAGTAGGTTCTGTTTGGTTGCAGTCATGTGTTAGGTTTTAAATACTAAAAACTTAGTCTTTGAACCATTTTCTTGATGATGCTTGAGATATTTTATATCTGTTTCTCTTTCAGAAGATGTATTTCTATATTTTAAAAGCAAAAATTTTTGTAATTATGAATCATAAAGGGTAAATTTTTATTTTGTGAACTTCACTATAGTCCATTGTATCAAAATTTTATCAAAATGTGTTTTAATACACTAATGAACTTTTAAATTAGAATATAGCTTTTCAAAAATTTTAATTTTCAGTCCTGTTGGGACTTAAAATGTAGGGTTCTTTTTAAACTGTCATTTCAGTGACTTTTGTCATTTGTTGTCACTGTAATGGAAAACCTTGAACTTTAAACACCTCGAACTTGAAATCAGTGAGATTTCCAGAGAGGACATCTTATAAGGTTAGTTTCTAAAAAGTAAACAAAAGGCTTGGGTTAGTTGCCTGGCATCATTATGCCAGCTGATTTGTAAATTTCTTCTTTGGCTGGTTGTCCATATTGTACTTTAACCCAGTTTCTGATAAGCAAGCTTAGTGAGTTAGATTTGGTTTAATGATTAGTCATTATCACTGTATCAATCCTCACTTTGCTGATCAAGGAAGATCCTGGGGATTATTTTTAAAACTCCTAAGCATCTTTTGTGGAGAGAGTATGCTTTAACCATTAATAAAGAATACATCTTAATGAATTATAGTGGGTTTAGTTTCTTTTCAATTTTGAAGCCTGGATTGCATAACGTAATAACTCTGTATTTTGTTTATTTTTAGAATACTTCTTAAAGGCCAAGGTACTTGCAGTGAAAACAAATTGTATAAGATAAAACATAAATAAGTAGGTATTTAATCTACTGGTAGAGTGTAGACTATATGACCGGCATTTTATTCATCAGTAGTTTGATTTCTTGCAGAAATCTAACCATGGTTGGTTGGCATGATTTCTTTTTTAACGTCATCAAATTTGATTTTGATGTTAGTGCACATATCTCTTTATTTAAACATACCTAACAGAACACATAGTTATTATAATACATTTATTTATGCAGATGAAAAATATTTGAAGTGGTTGACTGTACCTGTTTTATTATTTTGCATAATGATTCTATATCAACTTTTAAAAAAGCTTTTCCAGAATACTACAGAAGGTAGTACATGCTTTAAATATTCAATAAAATTTATCACATGTTTATTGGGCACCTGTAGAGAAAATCATTACCTTCTTAAAGGAGCAAATTTAAGAATTTTTTACTCCTTAGAGTATTGTCTTGGACAAGCAGTCCTTTCTACCTTTCAAATGGCTCTTATCATGAAGTGAGACTGCATGAAGCCACAGTTAGATCATCTGGAATCTCTGCTCCTTTTATACTCTGAACTTACTAAGCTATCTTTATTTGGCGTTATTTGGTTTATTTGGCTGAATAGTGAATGAGAAACTATAACAGGAACTTCAGGAGCGTCTTTAAACCAGTTGGGTACCATTTAGTAACTTTCTTCTTAGTCTTTTACCAGGAGGTACACATCCTGTATCAGAATTCCATTCTTATTATGACATTATTAGGCAGATTTATTTTTAGCTAAAATTCTAATCTTTAGTGCTTTTAAAATTTTATTTAAGTGGTATTATAATCAAGACACAAATATATTTACACATTTTACATATGAAACAGGACTGGATAATTTTTCACATTTTGTTTGGCTGGAAATATGATTGATCTTTTTTTTGTTGTTGGGGAAGTGTTGAAATATCCTCTTCCCTCTCCATCAAGAAGGTTTCAACACTTTTTATCAGTTTTACAAAGACTTTTAAACCTAATTGTTCAAAGGGATGAACTTAATGTCTTTCTAAACCTTTTAAACATTATTTTTATGTGGTCATAAGTAAAAGCTGGCTAGGAATCTCTTTTTAAAATGTTTAAGTTTGCTTCTGAAATGAAGGGTAAGGGCATTTTGTTCCCCCTGAAAACTAGACTTTAGGGATGAAGCCCAGGCAGACTAAGGGCTGTTGGTAATTGGGAGCAAGTCCGCAGAGGCTCCCAGTGCAGGGCTTACAGCACTGAGTGATTCTAGACAAAGTGTGGACCCCGTCCCACAGCATCGTTTGGTGGCCGCCGCCATGTCCCTTCCTGGCATCTGTGTGCAGGTGTGCAGGTGCCCAGGTGTGCTGGCCTCACCTGGGAGGAGGGCCAAGGGCGGGGGATGCCAGCAGACTGGGTGGCTCAGCATCTTGTGTTGTCCTCAAGAAGACTTTCAGTCCATGGCCTAATAGTATCTTTTTATTTTTGAGGGATAAAAAGCATTCTGTTTCCACACTTTCTTACTCTTTCCCCATCGAAATAAGTTCATGAATTTTGTGAGACAGAAAAGTGTGGGACAGAGGAAGAGGTGCCATTTCACAGGCCATCTGACCTTTTATTCTTCTTTAGAAAAAAATAACTAAAGCTAGGTTCGGAGGGAAATAAAAGAGAAAATACATTAATCTGAATTTTTAAAAAACAGATTTAAATTGCATACTATTTCCACCCCCTTGTTGGCTTATGTAGAATTGTTCTCACTTTAGGGAGGCTTGATGTATTGATTTATTGAAATGAACACATTTTCCATTCTTACCGAATGTTCCCTATAACAAATTTTAATGTTTAGCTATTATCAGACTTGTTTAAGAGAAACTTTGAAAAAACTATACTTTCCATACCAAGACTAATTTCTTTTATTCAGAGTTAAGTGTTAGTGATGTTACAAACATTTTGGGATCACAAAACCATTACTCTGGGCTATTTATATGAACTCACTTCATCCCCTGAAAAAAGTATCAGGTTTCTGGAATATCCTTACTATTTCTGTTTAAAAGGGCAATTTAGAATTGAAGATGGAAATGAAACTTAAGGTATACTTTTCCCATCTAAATGCCATTAATATACACATATTTTTCTTCATAAAATAGGTTATTTTTATGGTTATGCTCTAGTTGATTTGTAGATAACCACATATTTACATATGTAAATCTCTTTTACATATACATATGCACATGGAGGGGAAATTAGTTCATAAATATTTGGCACTGATATCACTATTATAAGTGATTCTCTGTTAATTTGTTAGAAATGGCCATCTTCTGAATCTTACTTTAGAATAATTATAGTGTCTTTTACAAGACAGAGTTTCAGAATCATGTGTCCCCTTGAGAATCCGTATTCCACATAGACCTTATGGCTTTCTTAATTCATAAAAATTCCCTACTTTAGACTGTCCTTTTCCTAGCAAATTTAGCATTCTACCCAGTACACAGATATTTGAAATTCTAAATAGATCGCAGAAATTTCAATCTTGGCTAACTTAAAAGATTGTCCTGGCCAATTTAATATTTAGGGTGTTTAAATTGAAAAATGGCTGTTATTCTAGAATGTCACTTTTAAAACTATTGCTCTGAGATTAATTGGTAGATTGCTAGTTGAACTATGCAATTATGGAATTCTGAGTTGATGGATATATTTCATTAATGTACATATTACTTATTTTCACTAGGGAATAACATTTGCTATCATTTAAATAAGACTAATAGAATTATATGATTTCAGTAGACATAAAAAAATTAATTATAAATGTTTCTGTAAGGATACAACTTTAATAAATTCTAATTTACTGTCATTTGTGCATGTATTGAGATAATTTGGCCATTTGATTAAGCTTTCAAACAAATATGACAAGTCACATAGTTGATCTGATAGGCTGTTAAATTTGATCCTTTTTATTAATTTCATGGGATAAAGAATATAACAAATTCTGTATTACTGCTGTCATTTTTTCTTATTCAACTTTCACTTGTAAGTCATCATCAGCTTACACCAAATCGATATGGAGATAATAGAGGAAATATTTACTAAGTAAAACTTGATTTATTACTTAGTCATATTAATTGTCTTATGTTAACCCCAAAGTATGATTTATGCTAAAAGTAGCTCTAGAACTGGCTGCAAGTTCCTGTATCATAGGACTGAAATTCAGTTGGTAAAATTTAAAGAATATAAATATTTACAGTTTATTATAGCAGTGTCTCTATTTTGTATTTGTTGTAATATCTCTTTGGTAGTTAGATTACATTTAGTTGCTCCTAACTAAATTAATATTTTTAGGTGAGTAAACATTCTATTTTAAGTACTTTTTACTCTTACCTTTTTGAATGGTTGTAGACAGACTTTCTCATAAGGCAAAATTGTTTGTATTCTTTCATAGTGTAGAATTTTCCTTTTTTCTAAGGCTAATACATTAAAACTAATTTTCTCTACATGTCTAAGCTCATGATAGTTTTGGAAGGAAACTATACTAAGATGTGTGTTTATAATTGTGTTTTTTAAACAGAGAGTGAAAAATAAATCACTGGAGGATGTGGTTATGTTAAATGTTGACACAAACACTTTAGAATCACCGTTTAATGACTTGAGCAGCCTTCCAAGCGATGTGGTAAGTGTGGAGGGTGTTTTGTGATGAACATACGTGTGTGTGTTTTCTCCTGGACCCTTGAATCACCAGGAGTTGCTTTCCCACTTTTTCTGTCTGAAATAAAAGGGTTGCCTATGTGCATGTGGTGTGAGAGGAAGCAATGTAGAGCCTCAATTTAATATTTTTACCTTTTGGCAGTCGAGGAGATGTCGAATGGAGCATCACATTCCTTATTGTAAGAGTAGGATCGTAATTAAAAAGCTCGATGCATTCATTAGGCAGAGTTTCTTTACGCGCACGTCTCTTCATCTCATCTTAATCATTATATTACAAAGTAGGCATTTCTGTCTGCCTAGTGGCATGTCTTGCAGAAGAATGAGCGAGTTTTTGAAGGCAAGAAGAAGAAGGGGGCCAATTATCGGCTTTTGCTTCCCTGCCACCTGCCAGCGCTTTTCCTTTTAATTAATGAGCTGATGGCACTGGTCAATATAATAAGAAATGCTTGTACAGTTGGGGTCAGAAAATTCTGGCTTTGATCTCCCTCAACTTTCTGAAACATTTATTTGTTTTCTCTAAATTATTTCAGTTTTATTTTTAATCTTTTCTCTCCTGCTGAGGGCCGCAAGAATGAAAACCTACACTGTTTGTCATTTGCTCTGGCAGAGCACAGACTGCTTACTTAGGATTCTATTTGTAAATTAAACTGCAAACCCAGTTTGTCATAAAAGACATCTGATCCTTTTGAAATGACGAAAACTGTCTTTTGTCTGTAAAGGCTGATAAATTAAGTGCCAGCTCTCTTTTGGTCTTTGATCTTGCAGAGGTTTGTGTGTGTGTATGTGTGTGTGCATGTGTGTGTCTGCAGCTTATAATAGGATATATTCTGTATTTTGTGTTAAATGGTTTTCAGAAATGCATTTTTTTTGGCCTTTGTATTACTTAGAACAGTGTACAAATGCAGATTGTACTGCTGTATATATTCTAATGTCTACTTAAAAATATCTGTGTAACATAATTCTAATTTAAAATAACTCCCTTTAAAAAATCCATTTATTCAGATATATTAAAATTTAGAAATAAGCTTCAAAATATTATTTTCAGTAATATTGCAGGTACTTTGAAATCATTATTAGGTTTGAGTTTTTTAATTATTTTTTTTCAAACTCAAAAAATACAATAACACTTGCCTTGATTGCTTTTATGGCTGCTGATAGGAAAAAATGTGACTTTAAAGTCAAAATCAGATTATTTATGCTCATAAATAACCTAAAATACTTGCTGACCTTGAAGCAAATTAACTGAACTACTTTATCTCACTGTAGTAAAATCTGTGCTATGTATGAATAAATCCAAACCCAGGCCAGTGAAGAATTATATTATCTTTTTAGCTCATTATAACTAGATTGCCTCATTATAAAAATTCTGCAGAAGCTGCTAGAAAGGATTAGAGTTGTTCATTTAGAAATCCATCAAAGTAGTCTTCACTAGATAGGGACATAATTATGAAAATAAAGTCCCAGGTTTTAGGAGTGTTTTCCTTAAGTGCATATAGTCCCCACAGTTAATTCTCTGAGAGGATTTTTTTTTTCTTTAAATGAGGAAGAATAAGAAAGAGAAAGAGAAGAAATCAGCTTTCTTGTGTTATATTAAAATATTTATAGTCAGCTCTAGCGATAGCTGATCATTACTTTGAGGAAAACAGTCTTTAATAGTAATTTTTTGATGGGTGATTCTGTTCAAATTGATAACTGCTACTTTCCTAGTAGAATTAGTTTGATATTTAAACATCTATTTAAATATGTGAAGTTAAACAATATTCACAAAATGTAAAAACCTAAATATGTGCAATGACAGAAGGGATCGTCCCACTGGTTAGTTATAAGCAACAGTTAATTAAACATAACCGAAATAGTAAAGAACATTCATAAAAAGGAACTCTGCAAGATGATACAGATATAGCTATTGTATTTGTATGGTTGAAAGTAAGGACTGCAGACTTAGACAAATTTGAAGAATGAGTAATCTGAAATAGTTCTCAGATGGAGCTAGGACTATTTACTGAAAGTGTGGGATGTTCTAAAGTTATAATCCTTTTCTAAAAATATTTCAGGTGGTTGTTTAATCCATCTCTAATAAATTTAGGTTTTTCATCAGTTTAGTGGGGAAATATGATAAAGTATCCCATCATACTTCCTGTAGTTGTAAATGTTTTGAGTGAGATGTGTTCAAGTCATAAATGATAGTCCTGAATTTTTTTGTGACTTAATAAAATATGCTTGAAGCCTGAAAAATATTACTGTTGGTATTGTTTGATAATTCAATAAGTTACCTGGCATTCAGACGGGGGCCTTTGCAAATCGTGCACCCAAGCGTCTGTACTTGGAGGCTGGCTGGCTCTCTGTGCCTGCGCACTTTATTATCGTGGCAGCTTGACCAGTGGTCTCGGCTGCTCAGAGGTCAGCGGGCACAGTTGTCCTGAATTACTAGTTCTTTTTTCCTGTGGACCCTCTGCTGTGTTGCATGCTGTAATCTTCTTAATGGCTTCATTCCAATATTCACACATAATATTTTAGATTTATTGACTGTTAGAAATACTACCGTGCCAGTGGCAGTTCCGCTGCTCTCAAGGTATTTAAAATTGGAAGAATAAATCAGGCCAAAGCTTTCAGGAACCCTTTGTTTTCCTTAAGGGAAAGGGAAAAAAACCCTCTTCCTGTCTTCTGACAAGAACACTTGTTTTTCGATTTCATCATTTCACTATAGATTTGGATCATTAAAAGAAAAAAACCAAATTTTATTGGGAGTGATTTTAACGATATTGATAATTACATGGAATAACTTTTAAAAGCAGCCGACCCATTAAAATATACTTTTGTAGTTTTTGTCTACAAATACATTGTCATTTTATTTTTTTTAGTGGCTGTGCCAGATATAGGTACCTTCAAACATATGTAGTTTGAGTGTTTTGAAATAAAAGAATTAATTTTAGGGCTGTGTAACAATATTGCAGTTACTGTTATTGTGGTATGTTTTTAAGTGGGGGCAGAAAGAGCCAGTTTGTATTAAGTATAACATTTGAAATCTCAAATGTCTTCATTTTAAGAAAATGCACTATTGAGATCTCCTCCGTTGCAAATACATACAGTATACAAATTTAGTTTTGATTATGTAATAATTTAAAATGTATTTCTAGAGTATTAGTACTCATTTAAATTTTTATCATCCTTAACATTTTTGGAAAGTAATTTGGAGAATTGTTACTGTTTCAAAAATGAATAGGATACCCCACTTGTGGGAAAATTAAGCTAATTCGAATTATAATGAAATATAGGAAATCTGTCTTTATGTGAATATTTATTTAAAACAATTATAAACTAACTCTTATAGAAGAAAGCTGCTTAGAATTGACATCTGAAAAAGTCACATGTATTAGAATATTCATTACTTAGGAAAGCAAATTTTGACCTGTGTGGCATAACAGTCTTTAAGTAATTTCAACTTACTAGATTGTGAAAAAAAATATACTCTGAGGCAGGTCAAAATACTTACCTCTGTGTGAGATGAGGGGGTGAAGGCGCAGAACTCTGCCGTTCCTGGTGTGGCTAGAGCTTTATTTCATGCAGGTTGATGCTCAGACTTACGGCCCAAACACTAGTGCATAGTCCCTCTCGCAGGAACGCGGTACCCAGTGTACTGAGTACCCCTCGGTGATGTAGAAGCCCACTCTCCATTCTAATCTTGTTAAAGAAATATCATTATGACTTATTTCACTCAAATTAGGATTGTCAGCACTGTTTTAAAAACTCATTTTCATGTTCTGTATAATGCTATTGGAAAATGACTTTCTATTTTCTATTCCGAGGTTGTGTAGAAAAATACAGTTTGCACACTGAAGAGTTATTGTACCCTTCACGGTAGGCCGCAGTATGTTACAGGACGGTGACACTCAGTGTAAAGCATATTTAATTATTAAAACATTGAAAAGGCCTTATTATAAAATAGAGTCCTCTAAAGCATGGTGCGTCTGAGACTTTCAAGGATCACACCGAGGACTAGGTTAATGGTTTTACCATGACGGGAACAGGAAAGGCACAAATTGCTCCGATTAACTAAAAATCATTACAAGCCTAAAAAAACTAAAGGAAAAAAACCCAAACCCTAACTAAAATTTTTAGATCATCTAAATTCAAGTGAGTTAATTCATTTGGAAATAAGTTTGGGAAAGAATTGGCTTTCTTGGAGAATTTTAAAAAATCAGTTTAAATTCAAGTATGTAAATTTAACTTTTAACCAATTGTACAAGTAGGTCAGTAAATATGTTTAATTCACTGGCTATTTCCTCTAATCTAACATGAAGGTTTAATATGTTAAATTGTCATAATATATGTTATAAAGCAAAAAAAGAGGCCCCAGAGAATGTTCTATTAGCTCCAGGTCCGCCCGCGCTCTGCTGTAATCCTTATTGCGTTTAGCAGTGACCGAAGCCCCAGCAAACCTCTCAAATGTCCAGATGAGAAAGATAACAGTTTGACTCGGGTTCTAGAGTGATCTCGAGGATGTTGTTTTGTTTAATAGGGTAGACTCCAGGAGACGCTCCCTGTCCAGCTAGTGGAGTAGGCACCGGGGCATCGCCCCTCCTCGCAGCCCCGGGCGGCGGGCAGTGTGGGCGCCCATCAGCGGTCCTGGGAGAGGACCGAGGTTGCGTTTCTTCTGCCCTTTGTAGCGGAGGTTGCTGTTCAAGTCCCCGTTTAGAGTTGCTTCCTAGAACGCGCTCTAAGGGCGTTTCCATCTGACTCCCACAGTAAGGACGGGGAGAAGCCTGGAAGCGGGTTGAATCTCTTCCTCGGTGGCCCGAGGGCCGCCGTGTGTCTCCTGGCCCTGGAGAAGCCGGGCGTGGTGGCAGGCACCGGCTCCTGCCCCGACTTCGGCTGCCACGGGGGCTCCCTTTTCTTCTCAATAGTTATTTTCAGAGATGAGACTGTTTACAAAGGTTCTTTTTTGTCTGTGAGTATGAACAGATCCTGCTGTGTTTTCCTACTGTTTTCTTGGTGTGTATTTTTTAATAAACTTTCAGTAGCAAAGCGTAATAAAACAAAAATTAAAAACGCAAGATCTTAGTTGACTGGGCTTCAGGCATCCAGGAGACCTTCAGTGGCCTCTCTTGGCTGCACAGGAGAATCAGCCCAGCCCTGCTCTCTCCCTCCCTTCAGGTCTCTCTACACTTAGCATTTGAAAGTTGATTTATAATTTGTTACTTTTAGTGATTTTTTTCAGTGCTCATGCGTTTCCTTGGTTTTCTCATGGCTTTTCATTTCCGTCTAAATTAGCTCGCCTTTCTCCTGATATCTTTTCTCCTCCTGTGTCGTCTTAAACGTGCACTTCTCTTTCTTCCTGCTGCCTGTGTGTGTGTGTGTGTGTGTGTGTGTGTGTGTGTGTATATTTAAAGACCTTGATTTTGGTTTTAAAATAATTGAGAAATTGTGTGTGTGTTTAAGTTCTTGAGTTTTCCATATTCGAGAGACTTTTTGTGCACAAGATGCTATGAGCACTCTATGGTGGTTCCCAGATCCTGCTGACGGGGTGGCAACTTGGTGGACGTCTCAGTGAATTCTGGTCCCTGGATCCTGGGCCCCGTCACAGACACTCTGTTCAGTCCACTAGAGAGGTTAGGACAAAGTGTGCCTGGACAGGTTGTTGATTTGTTCATTCTCTCATTCAAATACCGATGAGGCACCTACTGTATGCCTGTATTGCGCTGGGAGCGGAGTGGACGAGAAGATGTACACTCTGCAGTCCTGGAGCTCACGTTCCATCAGCTGAACACAAGCCCCTGGCCCCACCAGGTCAGCTAGGTTGTCCAGGCACCCCTCGGAGCTTAGGGTTTCTGCCACCAAAGAGAGAGTGAGAGCTCAGTGAGAGGCAGGTGGACTGACAGCGCCTCTGCCGTAAGAGAGCCCAAGTGAAATGGCTGTAGTCAAGCCAACACTGTTCCCCGCCTGTAGACTCACACATGCCTTCTGTGGTTCAGCTCGAGACGTCAGAACGTCTGTGCAGAACTGGCCTGAACGGTGGGTGTGAGTAAGCCACGCAGAGTGGGAGGAGGAGGGGTAAGCGTATGCAGAGGTTCTGCCGTTGGCAAATTCAGGAAGGGAGAGAAGCCCTGTGTAGCTGTGGTGAGAGACACAGAAGCAAGAGTTACACACAGTGAGGTGGTAGAGATAGCAGGAGAGAGAGCGTGAGGTCACTGGTTCTTGTTCAGGACTTCAGGCTTTACTGGGCCTTTACTGGAGATCCGTAGCAGAGGAATAATAGCGCAGGCCACTTAGGCTTGTAAAAACGCCATCTCCAGCTCTAGGTCCTGAAGATCCCTGGGTCTGATGAAGCAGGAAGATGGATTGAGAGACTGTTTGCAGTGGTCCAGGCGAGAGATGATCGCTGCTTGAACTTGATAGCGGCAGGGATTTGGATCAGGGTGGGCAGATTTGAGATCCATATTGGAGGTCAGACGGCTGGGGCTCCGTGACGTGGTGTGCTGCTCATGAAAGATGCGAAGGGTGCAGTGTCGAGAGGGCCTCCAAGGGTACTTTCTCAGCTCCTGGATCTTGGAAGTGACATTGCTGTTGAGACACTGGCATGACGTTGGACTTGAGAGGGAGTAAGAGCGGTCTTGGTTGTCTTCATTTTACGATCCCTCTGAAGGGGAAACAGTTGTAGATGACACCATATTTTAGGTTCCGATAGGTAATTTAAGCATTCAAAGAAACTGTGTCATGATGCCCTCTGCCAGGGTATCATATGTTTTTCATTTAACAAATGTTAAAGGTTAGTGTTTTAATCCTTAAATAGAAGCATGTTAGAAAATTGAGACAGAAGGGTTCACTTTATTGCCTAAGAAACTGAACATCGGAAGGATTAAAGCATAGGGATTTAATTTTGGATTCACACAATGACCGTAAGATGTTTCATGGAAGAATAAAGATTTTAACTTAGTAACTTTTTTCTAAAGCAAGATATTATTTGAAGCATTAGCTCTTCTGAATGTATGTAGTTTCTGGAGTAGAGTTCAATTAGGAATATGGATACTTAAGGATATCACAGGGCCACGTCAGGACACATAGTTTATCCCAATATTATTTCTGAATGTTTATGTTTACCTTCTGCTCTTTACCCTGATGTTTCTCTTTGTGATCCTAAGAAATGAAATGAAAATTAGTGGGTTATAGTGGTTGATTTATTTTTCCTGAGAAGCCACATCTGAAAGTCAAGAGAAAACCCTGTCACTTCCATGAAGAATCTCTGCTCCTCTATGTCACCTCCCTTCCTAACCCCTGGTTAGCATCATTGCTTCGCTGCTTAGACCACGTGCATGTGGCTTGCACTCTTTTAATTTATGCCTGTTTGCTGTGCTTGCTCGTGTAATTCCCTCCTTTTACTCATAGTCACTTAGTGCTAAGAGGACAAGGGGGAGAATTGGTAATACTATTCACGTTGCAGTGAACTCTCTCTAGGCTTAGACCCAGGCTGTAATTCCGGCTGCTCAGAAGCCTGGGTGCTCATTGTATGAAAGGAATTTGAACACTTGATAAGAGCAGTGAAATTATGTTTATTCTGAAGTTTTTTCACATTTTTTGAGGGGAGGGTCTAGTATGATACATAATTAGACTTAGAAAATAATTTATATACAGACTAAATATGTCAAAGTAAAACATCAGCTTTCAAGTCATCCTCAGCCATCAAACACTGCAGCTGACTTTCTTAAGAATAAAAAGAGAAAATAATGGATACTTTTTCAGGAGGCCATGATAGGATTTTGTGATAATAGCTGTGTTACCAACGTTCCAGGTGCTTTGCTGAATTAAGTTACATGTGAGTATAAGCTTTAGGATGATGTATATTTATGTCAAAACTAAACTTTGAAGTTTGGGAATTAAGCAGAAAATGCTATTTCCCAGACCAGGTATTTTAAAAGTGCAGAAGATACATCACCTTTTTTTAAAAAAAATTGAAATATATATATTAAAATCTGCTCACAGTTAATTAGCCCTGCAAAGGGCAGTGGTAACTGGTGATAACTTACTCCCGTGGTTTACAGTACAGAAAAATAACAAGGTTGACAGTTATTTTATATTAGAGTAGTATCCTCATATCTGAAGCTGACTGTTAAAAAGTGTTTCATTTTTCCAGGCTGTTTCTGAGCTCTCATGGGTGCACATAGAAACCCTTAACTCATTGCCGCTCTGGTCTGAGAGACTGGGCCACCACCCATCTGCTGACAGTCGAGGCTCTCCTCGAGTAGGTCAGGAAGAGCGCTTCATGTGCAGTTTGCAGAGGCTGAAGTAATGTAGACATGGGCAAAGGAAAACCTTAACCATATTGCTTGCAAGGCAGTTTTTTTAGTCTCACATGTTTGTATGAAATTGTATGAATAGTATGTTCACCATGAATAGTCTGTTCATATAAAATAGCACAGTCCACAGTAGAAACATAATGTAGGCCACATTTGCAATTAAAAATTTTCTAGCAACCATGCTAAAAAGCAAAAAGAAATAGCATGTTTTATTTAACCCAGTATATTCAAAATGCTGTTTCAGAATGTAATCAATAAAAATTATTAATGAGGTATTTTACTCTCTGTATGATACTAAGTCTTCAAAATCCAATGTATTTTTTTTTTTTAAACTGGCAGCTGCTCTCAGTTTGGGTTAGTCACATTTCAGGTGCTCCTGTGTCTAGTGGCTACCCTATGGGAAGTGCTAGAGCAAATAGTTTCTTCTTTCCTATGTTCTATAGACCTCTTGATGGAATTCGGGAACTGACACTGACTAATTTGGGAAGTGAAGGCTACCTAGCTGCGATTTTGTTTAGGAAGGGTTTGTGGCGATGGGATTAATGACCCTGGAAGCCGTGCTTGGCGATTAAATAGGTGAGGACGTGGGGTGGCCGCGGCCGGGCAGCAGCCTGGCGTGCTTCGGCTCTGCCAGCCCAGGCGCCACGCTCAGCCTAAGGACTCTCGATTTGTGGAGAGCTGAGTTGTCACTTTCAGGCTTCTTCTTTCCTTTAAGGCGTTTGCTCCATATACGTTATAGTCCGTACAGCAGCCCACCAGCTACGGCTTGTCTATTTTTTTTTAAGGTTCTTGTGTTTGTTTTTGTCTGCACTAGGCCTTTGTGCTACGCGGGCTTCCTCGAGTTGCAGGGAGCCGGGGCTCCTCGCTCGTTGGGGGTGTAGGCTTCTCACGGCGGAGGCTTGTCTCGCGGTGGCGCACGCGCTTAGTTGCTCCTTGGCGTGTGGGATCTTCCGGATCAGGGATTGAGCCTGTGTCCCCTGCGTTGGCAAGTGAATTCTTAACCACTGGACCCCCAGAGAAGCCCCACTTTCAGGTTTTGTAGAAAAATACGTCTTGAGGAATTCACTTTTGCAAAGATACAAGGCATGACGTTTAATTTTTTTTCTTCTAAAGTAAACATAACCCTATTTTATTTTTATAATACTTCGGAAGACTAGACCGTTATTCTTTGCATGATAAGCCTTTCTAGGGGGCATTAATGAAATACATGTGTTGATTTCATCCCCATTGTTTTCTTTTAAAAAGGCATTTGGAACTTAACATTATTACTATCTTCAGAATATAGGATATTAAGTCAGAGGTTTGTTTTTGCATCCTTCAGCTGTATTTATTTTTGAATATGTGGGTTACCTAAAAATGTGCACTTATCGAGGTCAGATTTTAATAATAACAACTTCTTAAATGAATCCGGGTTTATTCACTTTGTGGGCTAAGTGAATTAGGTTCTAAACTTTTATCTGGATCTGTGGAGCCTGGATATAAATTGAGAAGATCACAGCTATGGGGAAAGACCTATACTGCAAAGGCCTTTCTGCATAGATTATGAGCATCCTAACTCAGTAATTTTTTCAAAACTGTGGTTATAATTGGACCCAGTGGGGGTCTGTGTCTTTGATCAGATCACAGTGGCTGTGACTTTACACTGGAAAATGTCACTCCTGTGAAGGTTTATCACCTGTAGAGCTGGTCCTGCCTCTGATGCTGTGTTCATTTCTCATTAGCATTATTCAAAGTTTGGTTGTTAATTAGGTTGACACTTCAGTTACAATCATCATCCACAGGAGCAGTCAGGACTGCTTGTATAAAGAAATGTAAATACTCCTTGCACATATATGTAAAGGAGGAACAGCATTGTTAATCTGGTAGTATCTGTCGTAAGGATGAGAATATGCTCTGGTAAGGGAGCAGGCCAACTCGTCCCATCAGTTTTTTTCTTAAGAAAACAGGATTGCTACGTGACCTCATGTTCCCAGGTAGAACATTGCTAAGGAATGTATATGAGCATTACTAGTGCTTTTTAAGTGTATAGAGTGAGGTTTTTATGTGGGAAAGGAATGGGTCAAGTGAACTGGAGGCATGGGGAACAGATCATATCACGTCCTCTTAAAAAAAATAAGAGTACACATCAGGAATATGATTGTGGAGCTGATGGATTACTCACTAAGTCATGTCCGACTCTTGAGATCCAGGCTGTAGCCCGCCAGGCTTCTCTGTCCATGGGATTTCCCAGACTAGAATACCAGAGCAAGTTGCCATATCCTCCTCCAGGGGATCTTCCCAACCCAGGGATTGAACCCCTGTCTCCTGCATTGGCAGGCAGATTCTTTACCACTGAGCCACCTGGGAAGCCCCAAAATATTAATACACAGGACCTGAAATTAAAGGAGGCAAGTGTATGGAAAATTGTAGCAGACATAGGTGCCTTTTAAAAGTATGCAGACTTCTAGATCATACGTCTTCCTTTGATTTAGAAACATTATTAGTGGGATAACTGGTTCATAAGGCAATAACGTTGAACTCGAATCCTGCTAATAATGGTGGTGGGAAAACTGGACAGAACTGGGTTGAGATCTCAGTTTCGCCTCTTGGTAGCCAAATATTAAGGACAAGTCAGTCCACACATTCGAGCCCCTGTTTGTTCGTTCATAAACGATAACATGAGTACTTGGTGTGGAAGACTATTCACATCAGATGGGACAGTGTCTAACGAGCATAACAGGATTCCCTACTCCTGCTTAGATTCTCAGTAACCTTAACTCCCTTCCCGCTTTCTATCTAATAATGCTGAAAACTACTCAACAAGTGACTGGAAAATTATATGTACAAATGAGGCTTCCAAAAATAAACAGCCAGTGATCCTGGAGGGCCTGGAACAAGTAAGCTTCCGTAGCAGAAACAAAACGCTCCCCACCCGGCTCCATCTCCAAACAAGTAGACACTCGTAATGGCTAAGCATCTGCAGGAAAGTGGCTCACAAGCAGTTTACTGTAAAATAATTAAAGCTTATTTATGTCAGGAGACCTTGGGAATAAAAAAGGAGCGCGCAGACCAATTTGCATTAGCACATTACTGCGGGCCCCTGCTTCCCTTTCAATTAACAGGCCAGCAGGTGCTGCCCGCGGTCAGGATGATAAGCGGAGGCGAGGAGGAGGCGCCCGGGCTGACCCGCGGACACCGCGGCCTGCCTGCGGATCAGCTCGTCCCTCACCGTACCAATATCCGAGGTGTGAATGTAACGACTCCTCTCTGTCACGCAGGTCTCGGCCCTGAAAAATAAGCTGAAGAAGCAGTCCACAGCTACGGGGGATGGAGTAGCCAGGGCCTTCCTCAGGGCGCAGGCGGCTTTGTTTGGATCCTACAGAGATGCTCTGAGATACAAACCTGTAAGCGTTTCCCTTCATCACTGTTTTAATTTGCTCTTGGGTGATTCTTTGAAATGGGGCAGGGAATGAAACTCTTGAATACCCCCCACCCTAAAATGTTTCATAAAAGGTTTTCAAAAATCCAAACTAATATGCTGTAAAACATGGTGTCCCTTCTCCAGGTTCTTGACCTTTTGGCTTTAGCTCTTTCAGTCAGTAACCCTTTAGCCAAGTCTTGCCCACATTCTCTTGCAGGTGGCACCTTGTCGCTTACTATCTGAAGCTGGAATCCTTACCTCTTAACTAATGAACTGTGTTAATGCATTTTAGAGTGACTACCCAGTCTTGCTAAGATTACTAAGAAATTAACCAGACAGTTGGGTTTATTAGTTTGGAAATGTCAAGTACAATGTGAAGGTTTAAATGTGTTAGAACCTGGACATTTTGCAGTATTTAGAAATTTCTTGTTTTCCTAAATCATAACACTTCTCTAAGTGGGCTTTTCTGTTTAACATATCTTAGCTCACTTTGCCATTTCCTTTTTAATACCCCTAAAATGATTTTATGTAGAATTGTGACCCATGTTGTTAAGTAGCCCAAAAAGATATAAATTAAATTTTTTTTTTTTTCCCTCTGAATTACTGGTTAAGTTAGTCTGACTTTACTAAAATGATTACATTGCCCTTTTGTAACCAGATGAATAAATGGGTTAAAAATATTGTTAGTGATAAGACCTGTTCTCTAAAAGGAATTCCACCATTGTTAGGCTGTGTAACATGAACCTATTTCTTTATTCCTTCTCAACATCCATATCTTATTTGGGAAATGAGAATTCTTACGCCCCCTCTGGCTGTCTTTCAGGCTGAGTGTGTAAATTGTGTCATGAACTGTGTGCACTAAGCAAGCACTGAACAAGCGTGAGTGGGTCGTGTGCTTTCTGAGCCGACTTCCGGATGACCGGTTCCCACCCAGTGGCTCTTGTACCTCTGAAGAGTTACTGAGTCACAAAGAGAAGTAAATTTATAGGCAGATGAGCTGCTGTCTCTAGAAAAATGCATATGGTCTAATTTGCTTGCTAATCTTTTTGAAATTTGTGTACATTTTTTAAAGCATGATGTAGAACTCATAGCACCATATGTAGTGCATGTGACTTACATGGGGGAGTCTTCAGAGATGAGTGACAGTTACAGGGTCTCTTTCTTTAAAAGACTAGAAAGCGGCCATCCATTCCACAGTGGAGCATATTCATTAAAATTATCAAACATCAGTTGAAACATAAAAATGAGTTTGAAAGACAAACTGATTTTAGATATCACATGTTTTGGAAAGAGATTGGTTTCAGGTTTACAGTTACAGGAGGAAAGTTAAAAGTATCACTTTGCTGTAATTTTGCCACATTTAAATACTAATCTTTATAAACTACATTTTTGTTTTTATTTTCCTTTTTAAACTTGTAAAAGACTTCAGATTTGAGGACAGCAGACTGAAGAGAAAATTTTCTTACATGATTTAAATTATCAGTGTTGTTAGGTGCTGGTTAAAATGATAAAAAAAAATCCCATGTTTGACAGTAATTATTACAGTTTTTGTAGCTTAATTTTCTCCTTCTTTGAGCTTAATTAAACAGATAGGGGTGCTGGGTTTCTGACTTTTCTTTTAAGCATTGTGAAAGCCAGATTCTCAGTATCTGTAGGAAAATATTTAATTTTGTCAGGGAGTATCTTTCCTGTTTATTGATTGCATTTTGTGAATTTGTTAATTTATCTATGTTTTTCCTTTTTATGTCTGATGTTTTCTCCTGCTCTCTTTACTGCTGGTTCTGTCTGGGAGTTGGAGGATAGTGTTTTCGTTCTGCATGTCTTCCCGTTTCTTTGACTTAGTCTTCAAATGAAAACTTAATTTTTAAAGTGTGCTGAGTGGTCATGTATGGATGTGAGAGTTGGACTGTGAAGAAGGCAGAGCGCCGAAGAACTGATTCTTTTGAACTGTGGTGTTGGAGAAGACTCTCGAGAGTCCCTTGGACTGCAAGGAGATCCAACCAGTCCATTCTGAAGGAGAACAGCCCTGGGATTTTGGAAGGAATGATGCTAAAGCTGAAACTCCAGTACTTTGGCCACCTCATGCGAAGATTTGACTCATTGGAAAAGACTCTGCTGCTGGGAGGGATTGGGGACAGGAGGAGAAGGGGACGACAGAGGATGAGATGGCTGGATGGCATCACTGACTCGATGGACGTGAGTCTGAGTGAACTCCGGGAGTTGATGATGGACAGGGAGGCCAGGTGTGCTGCGATTCATGAGGTCGCAAAGAGTCAGACATGACTGAGTGACTGAACTGAACTGAACTGAATGTACTTAGACATTTTTTTCTTACATATTTTCAAAATAAATAGTTTTTAGGGAAAATTATTTATTGTATATAAAACACTTGTTATTGTCTCAGGTATTATCCTTACAAAAACTCCTGTATTCTGAATTATTGAAAGCACATTTTTTTAATTTTATGCAGTCTTTTTGACATTTATGTAATAGGCATGTATCCTCAATATATTTTCAGAGCAATGTAAAAAAAAAAATGAGCCACGTTTAGAAGTTACAGTTATATCATGGATAGCTCAGGTGCTAAAGAATCCCCCTGCAATTCAGGAGACCTCAGTTCAATTCCTGGGTTGGGAACATCTGCTAGAGAAGGGATAGGCTACCCGCTCCAGTATTCTGGCCTGGAGAATTCCAAGGACTGTATAGTCTATGGGGTCCCAAAGATTCGGACATGACTGAGCGACTCTCACTTTCACTTTCATCATAAATATATTTTGGTGATTGTTGTTCAGTCGCTCATGTTCATAGAGTCGGTGATGCCATCCAAGCATCTCATTCTCTGTCGGCTACTTCTCCTCCCGCCTTCAATTTTTCCCAGCATCAGGGTCTTTTCCAGTGAGTTAGCTCTTCACATCAGGTGGCCAACGTAATGGAGCTTCAGCTTCAGCATCAGTCCTTCCAATGAATATTCAGGACTGTTTTCCTTTAGGATTGACTGGTTTGATCTCCTTGTAGTCCAAGGGACTCTCAATTACATTAATTGACTCTTACTTACATTAATGATTTTGACTCTTGCTTACATTAATGATTTTGACTCTTACTTACATTAATGATTTTTTAATTGCTATTAAGACAACTGACCATTTAGTGCCTGCTGGATACCAGGCATTGACGGGCCCTTTATGTTAACTCTTTCACTTAATCTTTATAAGCCATTAAAATATCACCCATTTCAATTTGAAGATCAGAAAAATGATGCTCATGGAGTTTAAAAGCCATCCCTGAGGTCCCCAGCTGATGGCTAGGGGCCCGTGTCTGCGTCCGCTCTTCCCGCCATCCTGCTCGCCGGCTGGTGTGGAGCGTTTCCACTCTGCTGCCTGCCGTACACTCCTCGAGATGCCTCTTCTGAACCTAACATTTCCTCCAAATGAAGATACATGGAGGGCTCTCAGTATTTGTCTGTGCGAAGACTGAGTCTCAGGAATATTCTTGAGAGGGGGAGATAGTGTCGGCGTCTCACGGAGTGTGTGTGAGCTGGGGGGCAGTTTGTCTGCTCCTGCCCTGTGAGCCCACGCGTGGCTCTGTCCTGGGGTGACTGCCTCTGCTCAGGCCGCGCCTCCCTCTTCTCTCTGCACTCAGCGGTGGCGCTGGGGATCCAGCTGGCTGTGGGTTGAGCGAAAGCCCTCTGGAGGACCTGAATGCTCACTTTCAAATGCACGTGCTGAGTGCTGGCCCAGAGTAACTGGTTTTATGAATGAAGCCCTTGGAGCGTCTGAGTGACAGCGCTTAAAATGTTGTCGCTTTTCTCCTCCAGCCTAACTTACACTCTCTAGAAGGTGCGCTGGCACGGTGCACACGCTGTCCTCAATTGCAGAGAAAATCATAAAACTCCTTAAAGTTTTTGGAAAGTGATTTCAGGAAAATAATGGCTATTCGGCTGGTTTTGGATTTTTTTAGCCAACAGCAAGGGTAGCTACTTTTAAGGATTCAGAGCTGGGAGGGATAACGTGCTAAGTAAACGGGAAAAAAGGGATGAAGGCACAGACTCTAGAACAGTCTGAATCCTCACCCTGTGACTGAGCACTGACATGACTTCGGGCTGATAACCTCTTAGTGCTTTCATTTCCTCATGTGTTTAAAAAAAAAGACAATAATCCTTCATGGTTGTTTAGAGGAGAACATGACTTCCTATATGTTAGTTACTGTAACAGTGCCTGGCAGGTAATTGATGCTTAATTTATTAGCTATGACCATTAAACACGATATAGTAGACGTAGTAGATTTGGTAAGGAATATTCCTTCAACATAACTAAAATAGGGTACCCTCTGCTGATCTCCTAAAGAAAAGCATTGTTATAAACTTGAGAGTATTTTAAATGATTGCACTAAATAAAGGGCCATCATTTGTACCTCTTCGTATCATTTGCATCACAACCTGTTAAAAATAAGTCAAATTTTTGACTTATTGACTTATTTAATTGTTTAATGAGTTAAAATACAGCTCAGTATATTCAAAAGCATATGCTTTATTACCCCAAGAGCATAGAGATAATACTTAAATGTGTTGCTTTGAATATATTTAGGATGATGTCATTTGTTTCAAGCACCCAAGCTTTTCTGGGCTTCCATGAACCTTGCTAATGGACAAAAAGGAAAATCTTTTTAAAATAAAGATGAACTAAAGTAAAAGTTATGTCCAACCTAGATACCATTTTCAAAAGCAGAGACATTACTTTGCCGACTAAGGTCTGTTTAGTCAAGGCTATGGTTTTTCCTGTGGTTATATATGGATGTGAGAGTTGGACTGTGAAGAAGGCTGATCACCAAAGAATTGATGCTTTTGAACTGTGGTGTTGGAGAAGACTCTTGAGAGTCCCTTGGACTGCAAGGAGATCCAACCAGTCCATTCTGAAGGAGATCAACCCTGGGATTTCTTTGGAAGGAATGATGCTAAAGCTGAAACTCCAGTACTTTGGCCACCTCATGCAAAGAGTTGACTCATTGGAAAAGACTCTGCTGCTGGGAGGGATTGGGGACAGGAGGAGAAGGGGACGACCAAGGATGAGATGGCTGGATGGCATCACTGACTCGATGGATGTGAGTCTGAGTGAACTCCGAGAAATGGTGATGAACAGGGAGGCCTGGCGTGCTGCGATTCATGGGGTCGCAAAGAGTTGGACACGACTGAGCAACTGAACTGAACTGAACTGAAAGTAATCTGGGCCCCTGTTTGACAAATAGAAGTATTGGGACTGTTGGACGAATAATGCCTCATAACCTGAAAAATCTTTCATTACTGTTTTCTGTGGGAACCTAACTATATTTTTAAGATTCCCATGAGAGAGCTGGTGGCAGAATCTCTCGGAGATTTTAAAATGTTAATGTACCATCATTATGCAGACATTTTTGCTCAGTTTGTTTATAAATCTTACCTAACCGTGACATTACACATTAAGTGTGTTAGGGAACTGAATAAGTACTGTGTTGACACTTTGGGTTTTACTTCACATTTTTGTACAGTATCATTCTTCCTGACACCTTCGTTTTTTTTCCCAGCATGAACTTTCACGAAGTCATGCACATTCTTAAAGTGTAAAGATCTGTGTCTGTATGTGTCTGTGTCTTAAGTATTTCCTTATTCTTGTGAAGTTTCCTACTGTGGAGGACAGTCTAGAACTTGAAACATATCTCTTCTTAAAAACAAAGCAAAAATGTTACATTAATTTAACAATGAGAATTTCTCTGAAGCTGAACATAATAGAAGGGTAGGAAAAACAGCCCCATTTCATCCATATCTTACCTGTGCCTTAATTATCCTATAAAAATAACTCAAATAGTAGCTAATAGGTATTTATTGAACACATGGAATGCAGGTGCTGTGTTGTGCTACGGGGAATGCAGAGATGGGTAAGGATTTTGTCTCAAGACTCGAGAATTCACAGATAAGATGTATGAAATAGTGTTTAACACAAGGCAGAGCATGAGCACTAGAAGAGAGAGACACACTTGCCTCTGGATATTCAGAGGCTGCAGAATTGGCTTCTCTCTGTTGAAGGTAAGCTGAGCCATCTCGAGGTGAATCGGGGTTCCGGCTGGAGCAGACCGAGGCCCCTGAGGCTGGGTCTGAGATATTTAAGCGCCATCAGGCCGGGTGACTTGCAGATAAGTTTCTGGCGGCCTGGCTGCACGGCGCTCTCTTTCTTAACTATTATTAGTCATCATACAGGTGACACAGAGTGACCCTGTTCTGTGGATGGTCACGACTCTGCTTTTCACGTTTTAAAAGGTAAATCGAGCACGAACGTCGGTGACTTTGCTGCTGGTGGTGACACCTCATCTGTCGCCCATTCACCCTTCAGACGTGCTTGCCGACTGGCGTGCTGATGTGACCACGGCTAGTGCTGGTGGTTCCTCCCTGGGAAGCCTGGTTCTCTTCTCTGTCCTAAGAGCTTCGTCCTGTGCTGCAGCAAGCCATTTTCTTGCTTCCTTCCGTGCCCCTTTGTGCGGCATTCCAGTGCCGTGATTGTGGTTTTCGTTCCTTTCCGTTGCCTCATCACTGTGCCATGAGCAAGAGAGTCGGTTCCTTTAGCATCACGTCACAGTTTTCCCATGAAGAGCTTTTCTTCTCCATCTTTCAGTGTTGCTACCTGATTATTCTGTGCCTCCACCCGAGTGTGTATTTGTTTACTTACTTCTTCTGTCAGTGAACCATGTAATTAAAAAACGTGAATTGTATTATAGATAAGTATTTCTCAGTTGCATAAATCTTTGTCCCTAAGTAGGGTGATCGGCTTAACTTTAATACTTAGCTGTATCTACACAGATAATTGCTGGATATCAGGACATGTTCCAAACTAGAACTTGTAGCTTGTGTTAAGAATCCCCAGGCGACCTTCACACCCTTCCCTGTGCTAGAGGCCCAGCCCAGGCTGAACTGACTGGTGTTCTTTCCAGAGGAAAGTTGCCCTTGGCTAAATGGGTGGTGCCCCACCAGGTACCCCATCTCCTCCTCCACCCTTACTCCCAAAAGATTCTTGCCTGTTTTCTCTCCCTGTCTTCTCCTGTTCCCCTTGGGACCTATTTCCTGAGAACTCTCCGCCAAAAAGCCACTCGAACAAGAATCCCCATCTCAGGCTTGGAGCAGAACCCAAGCCCAGACATACGCCAGAAGTGATTTTATCAGATTCTTCTTAAATCTTCATTTTCTGTGTTCTTGGTTTTTAATAATCAATAGCATCTTCTGAGCCTTAAGCTAGAAATCCAGGAGTCATCTTTCACTGTTGCTCATCTTTTTCTTGTATACCTGTGGTCCTTAACACTTTTTGTCTCCAAATGTCTTTACTGTCTTCAGTTCAGTTCATTTCAGTCGTTCAGTCATGTCCGACTCTTTGCAACCCCATGAACCGTAGCACGCCAGGCCTCCCTGTCCATCACCAACTCCCAGAGTCCACCCAAACCCATGTTCATTGAGTTGGTGATGCCATCCAGTCATCTCATCCTCTGTCGTCCCCTTCTCCTTCTGCCCTCAATCCTTCCCAGGTTCAGGGTCTTTTCAAATGTCAGCTCTTCACATCAGGTAGCCAAAGTATTGGAGTTTTAGCTTCAACATCAGTCCTTCCAATGAACCTCCAGGACTGATTTCCTTTAGGATGGACTGGTTGGATCTCCTTGCAGTCCAAGGGAATTAATAATTGTCAAAGGACATCAAAGAACTTCTGTGTATGTCACTATATCTATCACCATTTACCATATTAGAAATGAAAACTGAATGTATTCTAAATATTTATTAATTTATTTAAAACAATACAGACAAAAGAAAAAATAATTTAAAAAATGAAAAAAATAAAAGCACAAACCTACTAAAGATAGGGCTTTCCTGGTGGCTCAGAGGTTAAAGTGTCTGCCTCCAATGCAGGAGACCTGGGTTCGATCCCTGGGTCGGGAAGATCCCCTGGAGAAGAAAATGGTAACCCACTCCAGTACTCTTGCCTGGAGAATCCCATGGACGGAGAAGCCTGGTAGGCTACAGTCCATGGGGTCGCAAAGAGTCGGACACGACTGAGCGACTTCACTTCATTTCACTTCACTAAAGATAACCATAAAACATGTTTTCATAAAAATAACTATATTTCTAAATAACTTAGAAGAGTGGTACATATTTCCAAATCTCTTTACTGTCTGGCTTAAAAGAAATTGGCTAGATTTTTATATTTGATTCTGCCTTCAGTTTGTTGCACTATCACAATTATGAAGCCTTTGGAAATCTCTGTTGAATCTCACAAGAAAATGAAAGTGAAAAGGGCAAATAACATCTTAGCAGTATTATGAAAACAGTCTTAATGTCACAGATCCTATGGAAAGACCAGAGTCCCTGGACCAGCTTTGAGAATCACTGCTACGTATCAGTGGACAGATAAGTCCTTCTGATTTTGCCATGAAATGTTTAGCAGTGTCATTAACCACACGAACTTTAGACGCTCACAACCTCGGTGAATCTGCGTAAACTCTGCTTCCTCATCTGTAAAATGTAATAATAATCACAGCTTATTGTACTTTTACAGATTCCATGACGTGGAATACATAAAATGTTTAATATAGTCTAGGATTTCCAGAAATAGGGTGATTTAGAGGTTGAGAGCATAGCATGAACCCTGTTTCTAGCACTTAACAATGCTCCACAGTCTTGAACCAGTTACTGAAGCTTTGTTTTAAGTTTTGTTGTTGTTCAGACCCTCGTGTATTGACACATACAGCTTTAGAGCACTGTTAATCAAGACTGATTCTTTGCAGCCCCATGGACTGTAGCCCACCAGGCTCCTCTGTCCATGGGGTTCTCCAGGCAAGAATACTGAGGTGAGTATCCATTTCCTTTTCCAGGGGATCTTCCCAACCCAGGGATTGAGCCACATCTCCTGCATTGGCAGGTGGATTCGTTACCGCTGAGCCGCCAGGAGAGCCCATGCTTTAGTTTCATCGTGTATAAAGTGTGAGGATAATGAGCTTGAGATTTGCATGAGTTAATATGTATTAAGTGTCTTGCAACAGTGCCTGGTACACAGTAAGCGTTATGCACTCATTAGCTGCTGCTGTTACTGTTAGTTGTGATTAGTGTCCTATAAACGTCAGGTAGTGGAAGTCATTACTGTTTCCTTCTTTCTACCGCCTAGTTCGTCTGTCCTTGCCTGATTTATTTTGCACTGTTGATTGATCTGCCTGTTCCCATTGTTTCCTCTTGCCCGTAAGCTCTCCATTCTAAGACACAGGCACAGTCTCAGCACCTCCTCGCGCACACGCTTCTCTGAGCTGCCAGGGGTCTCCCAGGAGAGAACTGCTGTCTTGGGATGTGGCCCCGGCCTCCTCCAGGCTGGCCGCCTGCCCTTCCTCCCACTCTGGTTCTTTCTGTTACTTGTGTCCAGTGGCCCCTGGGCCTCAGCTGATCTCTTTTTACCCCACTTTGGTGCTTTCTCTCCAGACACACCAGGCACATTGTGTCCACATCTGTCCTCTCTCAGGACTATCTTTTCCCTCTGTGATTCATAAAGCTTGTGTTTGTGTTCAAAACCAGCTCACCTTCTGCTGTGAAATCATAGAAGGCCCCTCTTGAGATCTCCCACTGTAGGTGTGAACCGGGAGGTCAGGGGCCAACACAGGGCATGGAGTCACTTTACTCGGAACAAGAAGTGTTTGGGAAACCACTCGATCCCAGTCTTGATCTCTAGTCAGATTGTGAATAAACCAGAAGATCCTAAGGAGTGTTCCTTCTGACCTTGCCATGCAACTCAACCTGGATTGAAAGGCACCCCCACCAGGGAGTCACTTAGAGTCAGTTTCACAGGGTACACCCTGAAGGGGCCCACAGCTGAGACCCTCGTGTATTTACACATACAGCTTTAGAGCACTGTTAATCAAGACTGATTTTTCTTTCCCCTGAGAGAAAATTCTAGGATGTGCCAAGACTTTGTCTTTTTGGTGATCATTAAAATGAGACGGTTGGATGGCATCACTGATCCAATGGACACGAGTTTGAGTAAACTCCAGGAGTTGGTGATGGACAGGGAGGCCTGGTGTGCTGCAGTCCATGGGGTCACAAAGAGTTGGACATGACTGAGTGACTGAACTGAACTGAAGATTCTTAGTGACCAAGCTATTGACCAGTTGAAGGTTCATTGGAAGCTTTTACCATGATTGGTGTCTTCAAAGATGCGTGGACAGCAACCCAGAGCCTTCTCCCTGCTGCTTCCTCAAGAGATTGCAAGCGTTTGCTAGGAGATTAGTGAGGACAGAGTTCTTCCAGGTAATTCATGTTGACTGATGACCAGGCTTCAACAGTACGTGAACCATGAACTTCCAGATGTTCCAGCTGGATTTAGAAAAGGCAGAGGAACCAGAGATCAAATTGCCAGCATCCGTTGGATCATAGAACAAGCAAGAGAATTCCAGAAAAATGTCTGCTTCATTGACTATGATGAAGCCTTTGACTGTGTGTGTGGATCACAACAAACTGGAAAATTCTTTAAGAGATAGGAATACCAGACCACCTGACCTGCCTCCTGAGAAAACTATGCAGGTCAAGAAGCCGCAGTTAGAACTGGACGTGGAACGACGGCTGGCTCCAGACTGGGAAAGGAGCACGTCAGGGCCACCCTCCGGTCCCTCCAATCAGAAGAAACGCCGCCTGCGAGATCTTCAGCTGGAGGTCGAGCTCTGTGTTTGAATTGAAGACTGTGCTGCATTGTTACAACTTTTAGACATTATAGATGGTAATAAAACCTCACATGTTTGAGGGAAAATCCATCAAATAAAAACCAAGATGATGAATCGTCCTGGTTTCTTTGTGATAGCAGTGGTATAGTTGGAACTGCCGCTAGAGGCAATGGTTTTTGTTTAGTTTTAAAATTTATATTTGCTTCTGCAAAGATAATATGTCATACAGAGCAGGCTTTATCTCACTTGCTATTTCATTTGTTTTCTTATAAAGCATTTATTGGGCCCTGGAAAACTAGGTATATTCCTGATAATGGGGATTCAAAAACCACACATCTTTACTTTAACAGGGTTGCTTGTTTGTTGTTGTTGTTCTCATTAGGTTGTAGGTTCTATGATAGTGGCAAAGTATAGTGTATTTTTGATTATCCAAAATATATTTATGTAAATTAATCCAATTTAAAAAGTCATTCCATAGTATTTAAGAATGGCAACAATTAATATGAAAATGTATATTGTTAGTGTTACTATTGGAGAAGGCAATGGCAACCCACTCCAGAACTTTTGCCTGGAGAATCCCATGGGCAGAGGAGCCTGGTAGGCTATAGTCCATGGGGTCGCTAAGAGTCGGACACAGCTGAGCGACTTCACTTCCACTTTTCACTTTCATGCATTGGAGAAGGAAATGGCAACCCACTCCAGTGTTCTTGCCTGGAGAATCCCAGGGACGGAGAAGCCTGGTGGGCTGCCGTCTATGGGGTCGCACAGAGTCGGACACGACTGAAGCGACTTAGCAGCAGCAGCAGCAGCAGCAGTGTTACTTTGGGTCATCAGCTGATGGCTGGTGGTAGGTGGCACCTGTTAATAGATTATTGATTTGTCTTCTGTGAGTCTCAGCTTGAATTTTGTTTTCTTGCCTCTGGAGCAGTGCTGTCCAGGACCACTTCCTGTGATACAGGAAGTGTCCATGTCCGGTGTTACGGTAGCCACTAGCCCCTTATGGCCGCTGAACATTTCAGGTGCGGCTGGTGTGACTGAGGAACTGACTTCCTGTGTTAATGTTAATAAACTTAAATGTAAATAGCACTGAATGTGACTGACGGGTGCCTTGTGGAGCAGGGCGCTTCCACAGTGTCATTAAGTTCCGTCAGAGTGGTGACAGCTGAATTACACAGATGGCTAGTCCCATCATTTTATTTGTGCAAGAAACAGTTTTCAGAATTTTACTTACAGATACCTGTAATCAAGACATTAGTTCTTCCTTAAAATTAAATGATAATTAATATTTTCTGAAGTTCTATAAGAAAGTGGATGGACAAGCTCACTTTTTCCCTTTTCATTGCAGTGTGTTGATTGCTGGAGTACTTACTGTAAGGACCAAATCATGGACCTTAATGTCTGTTTTCACTTTGTTCATAAAGTTCAGTCGCTTTTCCTCATCTGTGTGAACGGGCTGTGGCGGGCAGCAGCGAGGGGCAGGGGTCCATCAGTGAGGGGTGCTTTCTGGGCTCGCGTGTGGGAGTACGTGGAAGCTGTGTTTGGAATGAAAGTCCTTGTGATTTGGAGGAAGGGCATCTAGCGGAGCCTGAGACTTGTGGCTCTTGCAGAGTTCTGAACACTTAGCAAAATAGAGTAAGTCAGGCAGCTGGACTACCTGGGGCTTAATCTAGAAAGTATCCAGTCGGAACTGCATTTGTAATCAGGAGGAGGACGTGACTGACAGACCTTTCAGTTAAAAGGAAAGCTTTTCAGGCTTTTCCCTGGTGACTCAGTTGGTAGAGAGTCTGCCTGGACTACAGGAGACCCAGGTTCAGCTCCTGGGAGGGGAGGATCCCTTGGAGAAGGGAATGGCTACCCACTCCAGTGTTCTTGCCTGGAGAATCGCATGGACAGAGGAGCCTGGCGGGCTACAGTCCCTGGGGTCGCATAGAGTCGGGCACGACTTAGCAACTAAACCACCAGAAAGAAATGAACGATCATACCGTAAGTGGCAAAAATCATGCAGCAATTTTTATAGTAAGAATGTTTTCTAGTCAAGATGAAATATAATTGTTCAGTTCAGTCACTCAATCGTGTCTGACTCTTTGCGACCCCATGAATGGCAGCACGCCAGGCCTCCCTGTCCATCACCAACTCCCAGAGTTCACTCAGACTGACATCCATTGAGTCAGTGATGCCATCCAGCCATCTCATCCTCAGTCGTCCCCTTCTCCTCCTGCCCCCAAACCCTCCCAGCATCAGAATCTTTTCCAGTGAGTCAACTCTTCGCATGAGGTGGCCAAAGTCCTGGAGTTTCAGCTTTAGCATCATTCCTTCCAAAGAAATCCCAGGGCTGATCACCTTCAGAATGGCTTTTGCAAATAGATGTGCTATTGTTAATTTAATTCATAATCAATCTGATCATATTAAATCTTTGTTTTTAGGGAATTTATTCTTGCTTTGAGAGATTGAAAGTCAGCATTTTTAAGAGCCTAAAGGATTCTTGATTAGGAAGCTACAGCAGAAGCTTATCAGTTGAGGAATATTTCTACCAGCCTCAGCTCCAGCCAGTGTGTGTAAGGGTCTGATTCCCTCGAACACTTGGAACTCCTGGAAGCTGGCTCTGTGTGTTACACTCCCTTGTGACCTTCTGGGCTTCTTCAGTTAGACTAGTTTGCTCTGACATCCCCAAATTCTTTGCTTCTACCCAGGGTGAGCCTATCACGTTCTGCGAGGAGAGTTTCGTAAAGCACCGTTCAAGTCTCACGAAACAGTTCTTGGAAACCGCAGTCAACCTCCAGCTTTTTAAGCAGGTAAGAGTGCACCTCCATGTTTTATTCTGTAACTTGAATGTATCAGAAACTTGTAACACCTTTTTGTCATTGTAAGCTTACGTCTAAACTTTGCTATCAGAAACTTCCTCACAGAAAACTGCCCAGGCACAGCAGGAAGAGCGGTGACTAGTTATGACTAGGCATGACTAGTATGTGACTAGTATGACTAGGCGTGACTAGTATGTGACTAGTATGACTAGGCATCTTCAATGGGCTTATCTTAGTTCGGTTAGATTGATACAGCTTGGTGAACAAACCAAGTTTTTTATAGGACCATCCCAATGTAATCTGGTTTATAAAAAATGATTCCTAAATATGTGAGTTTTTAAGCTTTGTAAGGGGCTTCCCAGGAAGGGGCTCAGATGGTAAAGAATCTGCCTGCAGTGCTGGAGCCCCGGGTTTAATCTCAGGAAGATCCCCTGGAGAAGGGAGTGGCTACCCACTTCAGTATTCTTGCCTGGAGAATTCATGAACAGAAGACTTTCCACAATCACAAATTCAAAATTCCAAAAAAAGTTATAGTTCTACTTGTGTGTCTTGATTTCCGGCCTGGAAAATATAATTGTCATTGCGAAAAGCAGCATCTTCACATCAGGATTCAGAAAGTTCAGATGAAGTGTTTCTTTCATCCTGTTGTGTGATCATGGCAAGTCTCTTAATTGAGGCTGGCCTTAGTTCCTGTTTATGTTATAGGAATTAAGTTCTTAAACTTACTTTTCTTATTCCACATGGCAATTTTAAGTGTAAAATTAGTTATATGAGTTCAACATTTAAAGAAGACTTAGAATGTGTCATCAGCTGTGCACAGGGCCCGAACAAAGGCATGAGTAAAAACTCAGTGATGCCCTTGAGAAACTTAGAAGCTAAGAAGAGAGATGCTTTTTGCTGTTAAGAGGAAAGAGACCAAGTAACAGAATAAGCGTCAAATCAACATGGTGAAAAATCCAATACTGTTTATCTGTATTCTGAAGTAGTTTTAAAAAATGATCCGAGTTAGGGAAATGCTCTCTGGGCCGTATACCTGCCTTCCGAAATGTGAATAAAGGTTAGATTTATCCAATAGACCTCTTTAAGGAGCAAAGAGAAGCAGGTTGGGTGGGTTTCCGGATCAGAGGTGTCTTGTGTGAATTCCAAGGACGGAGCGGGTCCCCTTTGGAGCTCGGTGTCCCTGGAGGGCTCCCGTGCAGACGGGCTTCCTTCCCCGGGTTAGAGCAGAGCCGAGGGCTGGGGTGCCAGTGCCGACGTGCACGGCCCAGGGCGGCCCCAGGCTGGTGTCCAGTACACGCTTGGTGAGCGTCCACGCCCTTCCCGTGTTTTGTCACGAGGAGACAGACTCTTCGCATGAGGTGGCCAAAGTCCTGGAGTTTCAGCTTTAGCATCATTCCTTCCAAAGAAATCCCAGGGCTGATCACCTTCAGAATGGCTTTTGCAAATAGATGTGCTATTGTTAATTTAATTCATAATCAATCTGATCATATTAAATCTTTGTTTTTAGGGAATTTATTCTTGCTTTGAGAGATTGAAAGTCAGCATTTTTAAGAGCCTAAAGGATTCTTGATTAGGAAGCTACAGCAGAAGCTTATCAGTTGAGGAATATTTCTACCAGCCTCAGCTCCAGCCAGTGTGTGTAAGGGTCTGATTCCCTCGAACACTTGGAACTCCTGGAAGCTGGCTCTGTGTGTTACACTCCCTTGTGACCTTCTGGGCTTCTTCAGTTAGACTAGTTTGCTCTGACATCCCCAAATTCTTTGCTTCTACCCAGGGTGAGCCTATCACGTTCTGCGAGGAGAGTTTCGTAAAGCACCGTTCAAGTCTCACGAAACAGTTCTTGGAAACCGCAGTCAACCTCCAGCTTTTTAAGCAGGTAAGAGTGCACCTCCATGTTTTATTCTGTAACTTGAATGTATCAGAAACTTGTAACACCTTTTTGTCATTGTAAGCTTACGTCTAAACTTTGCTATCAGAAACTTCCTCACAGAAAACTGCCCAGGCACAGCAGGAAGAGCGGTGACTAGTTATGACTAGGCATGACTAGTATGTGACTAGTATGACTAGGCGTGACTAGTATGTGACTAGTATGACTAGGCATCTTCAATGGGCTTATCTTAGTTCGGTTAGATTGATACAGCTTGGTGAACAAACCAAGTTTTTTATAGGACCATCCCAATGTAATCTGGTTTATAAAAAATGATTCCTAAATATGTGAGTTTTTAAGCTTTGTAAGGGGCTTCCCAGGAAGGGGCTCAGATGGTAAAGAATCTGCCTGCAGTGCTGGAGCCCCGGGTTTAATCTCAGGAAGATCCCCTGGAGAAGGGAGTGGCTACCCACTTCAGTATTCTTGCCTGGAGAATTCATGAACAGAAGACTTTCCACAATCACAAATTCAAAATTCCAAAAAAAGTTATAGTTCTACTTGTGTGTCTTGATTTCCGGCCTGGAAAATATAATTGTCATTGCGAAAAGCAGCATCTTCACATCAGGATTCAGAAAGTTCAGATGAAGTGTTTCTTTCATCCTGTTGTGTGATCATGGCAAGTCTCTTAATTGAGGCTGGCCTTAGTTCCTGTTTATGTTATAGGAATTAAGTTCTTAAACTTACTTTTCTTATTCCACATGGCAATTTTAAGTGTAAAATTAGTTATATGAGTTCAACATTTAAAGAAGACTTAGAATGTGTCATCAGCTGTGCACAGGGCCCGAACAAAGGCATGAGTAAAAACTCAGTGATGCCCTTGAGAAACTTAGAAGCTAAGAAGAGAGATGCTTTTTGCTGTTAAGAGGAAAGAGACCAAGTAACAGAATAAGCGTCAAATCAACATGGTGAAAAATCCAATACTGTTTATCTGTATTCTGAAGTAGTTTTAAAAAATGATCCGAGTTAGGGAAATGCTCTCTGGGCCGTATACCTGCCTTCCGAAATGTGAATAAAGGTTAGATTTATCCAATAGACCTCTTTAAGGAGCAAAGAGAAGCAGGTTGGGTGGGTTTCCGGATCAGAGGTGTCTTGTGTGAATTCCAAGGACGGAGCGGGTCCCCTTTGGAGCTCGGTGTCCCTGGAGGGCTCCCGTGCAGACGGGCTTCCTTCCCCGGGTTAGAGCAGAGCCGAGGGCTGGGGTGCCAGTGCCGACGTGCACGGCCCAGGGCGGCCCCAGGCTGGTGTCCAGTACACGCTTGGTGAGCGTCCACGCCCTTCCCGTGTTTTGTCACGAGGAGACAGTTAACACCTCCCACTGTCGAATATGAGTTGTGAAGCTCAGGTTACGTGGGCATCAAGGACTGAGTGGATGGGTTGAATAACATATCGCTTCCCTTTGACCGTGAGATTTTGTAACTAGCCTTATCATTTGATAAAGTTCACACATGGTCTTTTTTTATTTTAACATAGCTACAAAAAGTATTATGTATATATACACACACGTATATATACATTTAGAGCCAGATGGGGTTGGGCTCGACCTTGGCTTTGCTGCTCGATAGCTTTTTATTCGTGTGTGTCTGTTTCTCTGTAAAATAGCACTGTCCGCGCCTGGCAGGCCGGGACACGGTTTCTGTGACTTAACACCTGTGCCCTGCCGGCCCGACAGTGCGCACAGTTCTGTGAAACACAGAAACGGTAGTGTTGGCCTCATCCTGAGAGCAGCTCCGTTAACAAAACGCACATCTGTGCAGGGCTATATTATGTCGACGTAGAGAATGAACCTGTGGGCGTGAAGAGGGAGCGCGGTGGGCAGGGGGAGAGCGTTGACGCCCAGATGCTGCCGCGCGGGCGCTGGCGAGTGAGAGGCGCTGGCAGCGGGGAGCCCGCTCCCGGCTGCGGTGACCTCGGGGTGGCGGGGAGGCGGCAGAGCGGGGCGGGCATATGGACGCGCACAGCTGGTTCACTCCCTGGGCAGCAGAAACCAGCACATTGTGAAGCGATTACACGTCACTAAAACAGTGAACTTTTTAAGAAGCATAATTTTATCAAAGAGGCTGAAAGTACGGAAACGGTCACTCGGAACCAGTGACAGGACAGCTTCGTAGTTTTGCATACACAAATAGACCGCTTTCTTGAAACGGATGCTGCTCCATGAACCGTAGGAAAGCGGTGCCTGAGGCGCCCCCGCAGGGGCCGCGGCTCTGCCGAGAGCATCCCGCATCCCGGAGGCGGCAGGCGAGCCGGCGCGGGCTCGGCGTGGACGGGGCCGGCGGCACCCGCGGAGCGTGGGGGGCGTGGGGCTCCTGCTCACGCTCTTGCCACAAGCAGCCCGGAGCACAGCGGGACACGCGGGACGCTCTTCTCCGTGACGGACATGCTTATACCTGGTTTGTCGGGATGGTAACAGGACGATATGCATCTGCCCAAACTCACTGAATTGTCTGCCGGTCTCTGTATACTAATTACAGGGGGCTAAAGGGTGGGGGTGGGGGCCGAAAGGGAAAGCCAACACAGGAATCACTTGGCTAAAAGAAAATAACCAACACAGATGAATTCAAAGACAGGACTCATGTTTCTGAATGAATATGAGACTGTCTAGTACAAATGGTCCACGTTCCTGACTGTGAGTCTGTGACCCACTCTGGGTCAGGAACTGCACACGTCCTCTGTTTGCTTGACAAACTTGGGAGAACAGGAGCCCAGGAGCGAAGCGTACAAGGTGAAGGCAAGAGTTAGAGTCGGCTCTCATCCCTGATGACACGGCAGGGAAGGATCCGGTGCTCACGTCTGCACTTTGCGTGTGTGTGAAGTCTCTCAGTTGTGTTCAGCTCTCTGTGATCCCGTGGACTTTTGCCCACCAGGCTCCTCTGTCCATGGAATTTTCCAGGCAAGAATACAGGAATGGGTTGCCAGTTCCCTCTCCAGGGGCATCTTCCTGACCCAGGGATCGAACCCAGGTCTCCCACATTTGCAGGTAGACGCTTTACCATCTGAGCCACCAGGGTTATGTATTGGAACAACTTAAAACGCAGGATTTGCAAAACGCCTTGTGGTGATCACACGAGACAAAGCCCTAGTGCTTGTTCTCCAGGATGAGAAGTGTGATGGGAGATTCAGCTCTTATAAATCCGGTTAGACTTGGTATAAAGCTAAACCAGAAATAAAAGTGTGCCTTCCTTCAAGCCACTTCTGGGGCTTGTGCCTCCAAAGCTCTGGAACTGGGAGGAGAGGAGGAGCTCTGCGGGAAGCTCCCATGCACCGGCGTGCACAGGAGTCCAAAGCCGGAATTTGCACTGTCTGGTTTGGGCTGACCAAACTCAAGTGTAAGGTGATCCTAAACTGTAGGTGTCCTCAGGCCCCTAGCAGCAGCAAGTACACACCCTCGTTGAGGAACCACCCCACTTCGTCCCGGCATCGGATAATTCTCCCAGCTGCAATCCTAAGGAGAAAGTTCACTGTTGACAGTCATCACACATACAGGGAAACAGATCATGAAACAGAAACAGCAGTTAGAAACGGATTTGCAAAGATTTCAAATACTGGAATTATCAGAAGTACAATATAAAATAGCTGTGCTTGCTGCTGCTAAGTCACTTCAGTCGTGTCCGACTCTGTGCGACCCCATAGATGGCAGCCCACCAGGCTCCCCCGTCCCTGGGATTCTCCAGGCAAGAACACTGGAGTGGGTTGCCATTTCCTTCTCCAATGAGCTGTGCTTAAGATGTTCAAATAAGTAGAAGAGGCTTTAAAAATGTTCAGGACAGAAAAACTTTAAAGAATGTGAAGACAGTTTTAAGAATATAGCAAATAAACTTCTGGTAAGGAAGCATGTAATTCACATGAAAGGAAATTGATGTGTTTCATAGCCAATCAGATCTAATAGAAGAGAGATTTGCTGAACTGGAAGATATATCTGAAAAATTATCCAGATTTTACTACAGACCTATGAAGAAACAAAAACCGTAGGAAACCTCGAAGGGTGGAGTGGACGTGCCTGCAGTCCACAGGCTGAGTTATAAACAGAGCGGACAGGACGTGGAGGAGAGACCACATTGGAAGGACAGGGCTGGAGCCAGTGACAGGCATGCTTCATCTGTCAGGAAGTCCCTCAGCCCCGGAC
This sequence comes from Cephalophus harveyi, assembly GCA_006410635.1. Taxonomy (NCBI): domain Eukaryota; kingdom Metazoa; phylum Chordata; class Mammalia; order Artiodactyla; family Bovidae; genus Cephalophus; species Cephalophus harveyi. The sequence goes on from SJYT01069580.1 coordinate 56,848, forward strand.
AGGATACAAGGAGAAATCTATACCTGCACAGCGTATTCAGCTCTAAAATATTCAATAAAGAGGGACTTTTTTTTTTTGAGTAAGTGAAAGAATACCTAGAATCCTTGGCCAACTAAATGTCTTCTAATTGTAATGGAGCTGTGAATGCATTTCCCTGCAAAAGCGGAGTTTGCACTCCGTGTTGCCTATAATGGTGTGCCCACGTGGCAAAGCTGTGGCCCCCCTGTTATTTAATCACGTGGCATCACCAACTCAATGGACGTGAATTCGAGCAAAGTCCAGGAGATAGTGTTGGATGGAGGAGCCTAGCGTGCTGCAGTCCATGGGGTTGCAAAGAGTCAGACAAGACTTAGCGTCTGAACAGCAGCAGCAGCAAATCTAAGTGTGGCTGTGAAGATACTTGTTTGTATGTAGTTTAAACTTGTAATCATTTGGCTTTAAATAAGGAAGACTATCCTACATAAGCTGGGTAGGCCTGTCAGAACTGGGCGGAAGCTTGTAAAGAGGTTTGCCTGCAAGAGAGGAGCTCTGTCTGTGGGTGGCCACTTGGCCCCTGCCTGCAGACCCACCTGCTCTGTCTCTTCTTCCCGGCTGCCTGTCCTATGCAACCTACTTAGCCAGCCCTCATAATCATGTTAACCAGGGTCTTATCATAAATCTCATATGTGTACGTGAGTCTGTCTGTCTAATCTCTTACTGGTTCTGCTTCTCTAGTTGAACCTTGACTACACACCAACAAGAGAAAGACATTCTTAAGGAAGAACTTTAAGTAATTTAGGGAGAAAATTTTCTTAGCTCTAAGATGGAAGGTCTGAGATGCAAGAAGGAAGGAAGACCAAAATAAATGGTAAATATGGCTCAGATAGTAAAGAGTCTGCCTGCAATGTTGGAGACCTGGATTCAATCCCTGGGTCAGGAAGATCTCCTGGAGAATGAAATGGCAATCTACTCCCATATTCTTGCCTAGAAAATCCCATGGATGTAGGAGCCTGGCAGGCTGCAGTCCATGGGGTCACAAAGAGTGGGACATGACTGAACACACACAGTACCCACACATAGGAATTAAATTTAACCAGCATTTACTGTATCAGGCAGGTTCTCCCACACATTCAAGAATCAATTGGTTCCAATTCAGTTTCCGAAAAAATCACTGTTTTGATTATGGCAAAAGGGAGACACTTCAGTTTCTTTTATAAGACTGGGATAATCTTCCACTCTAAAATCTAAGATGACATGAGAAGAAAACATTATAAGCCAGGCATACTTATGACTACAGATGTAAAATTTAAAATATTTTTAGCCAATTCTAGCAAGGTTTAAAAAGGTTACTGCCTCATGAGTAGATTGCCTTTATTCTGGAAATTAAGTGGTAATTGCGCATTAGGAAATCTATGGATGTAATTCACTATATTAACTGATTATGGGGTAAAATCATTCAGTTTAGTTGCTCAGTTGTGCCTGACTCTTTGCGACCCCATGGACTGCAGCATGCCAGGCCTCCGTGTCCTTCACTAACTCCCAGAGCTTGCTCAAACTCATGTCCACTGAGTCGGTGATGCTATCCAACCACCTCATCCTCTGTCATCCCCTTCTCTTTCTGCCTTCAGTCTTTCCCAGCATCAGGGTCTTTTCCAATGAGTCAGTTCTTTGAATCAGGTGGCCAAAGTACTGGAGCTTCAGCTTCAGCATCGGTCCTTCCAATGAATATTCAGGACTGGTTTCCTTTAGGATTGATTCCTTTGATCTCCTTGCGGTCCAAGGGACCTCAAGAGTTCTCCAACACGACAGTTCAAAAGCATCAATTCTTCAGCACTCAGCTTTCTATATGATCCAACTCTCATATCTGTACATGACTCCTGGAAAAACCATAGCTTTGACTTGACGGACCTTTGTCAGCAAAGTAATGTCTCTGCTTTTTAATATGCTGTGTAGGTTGATCATAGCTTTTCTTCCAAGGAGCAAGCATCTTTTAATTTCATGGCTGCAGTCACCATCTGCAGTGGTTTTGGAGCTCAAAAAAATAAAGTCTGTCCCTATTTCCATTGTTTTCCCATCTATTTGCCATGAAGTGATGAGACTGGATGCCATGATCTTAGTTTTTTGGATGTCGAGTTTTAAACCAACTTTTTCACTCTCCTGTTTAACTAAAATCATTAGATCATCTCAACACGTGCAAAAACTGTTCATAATATTCATGATAAAAGCAAAAATACATGATTAAAGACATTTTCAGTAAACATCATACTTAATATTAAAACATTAATATTTCTCTCTGAGGAAGGTTCTATCTGTTAGCACTGGAACTCCTCACATATGTAATTGAGCCAAAAAATATATAAAGATTTAGAAAGTAACACACCAAATTGACTTGACTTTCATTACTTTGAGTATAAAGACAAGTTATGTAGCACATAAGAAAATAACTTAATAAATTTGACTTCACTGAAATTAAGAGATTTGACCATCAAAAGACTTCACATTTGCAATTCTTTTGAACCACCCAAGGGAGTAAAGTCCAGAATATAAAAACCAAACCTTCATGTTAGTTAAAACCAAACAATGTAATTGTGCCCAAGACGTGGATAAGCACATGCACTTGAAAACCCTGACCGGCTGATGAAGACCGAGAAGGCGCCCAGCCTTGTCTATAATCAGAGAGCAGCAGGTAAAGACATAATGGAATATCACCTCACACTCACCAGATCGGCCCAGGTTTAAAAACCTGAAAATCTCAAAATTTGGCAAAGACGTGGCGCGAGGGACCAAGTTTCGCCTGTTGATAGGAGTGAAATTTTGCACAGCTTGTTTGAGAAAGCACTTTGGTGCTAAAACTTAAACACGCAAATTTCTTTTGACTTAGTGATTTCACTCTAAATTGGGCAGCAAAAGTCATGCACTAAAATTACTCGTAACAGCAAAATGCTGGCGCTGAACTCACACGTTCATCGGTATTAAGATGACTAAGTGGTTACGTTCCTACGGTGGAGCAGCTGCACAGCAGAGAGATGAGCGCACTGCAGTGAATCTGAACGTGAGTGAGTGAGGGGAAAGGAACACGTCGCTGAAGAGTGGATATGATGAGTCCTTTTATGTAACAATGTTCTGTAGTGAGAAGAGCGAAATGATGTATTATTTAGGGAAACATTTTTGTGATAAAGCTGTAACGAAAGACAAGGGAAGGGTAAGCTGAAAGGATTCTGATCTTTTCCATAAGGGAGGACATGTTCTGGCAGTTGGCTTTATCATTATGCATTAAGCTGTTCATTTATAATTTAAATTATGTAAGTGTTGTATGAAAACATATATGAAAGTGAAAGAAAGTGCAAGTGTTAGTGGCTCAGTTGTGTCTGACTTGTTGAGACCCCAAGCATTGGATCCCGCCAGGCTCCTCTGTCCATGGAATCCTCCAGGCAAGAATACTGGGGTGGGCACCCATTCCCTTCTCCAGGGCATTTTCCTGAGCCCAGGGATGGAACCCAGATCTCCCACACTGCAGGCGGGATTCTTTACTGAGCCACCAGGGAAGGCCCCAAAACATACATACATGCAAATATATAGTATATGTATGTGTGTATATACATCTATATATGTATACACACGCTCTTTATGGATCCACCCGTATTGGGCTGTGTTTTCACTGACAGCTGACTTCTCATCCTCTTCAGGCCTTGGTTTCTGTGTCGGTAACGTGAGTTAGACTGAAGGGTCACTAGGTCTGAGATACCTTTCAGCCCTAACATTCCACGATACCAGGGAATAAACACGGCTTAGATGGATGAGAGTCGGTTCCATTTGGACAAATTCCTCTTCAGATAATGGATTTGGAAGGAATCCCAGAAACCGCTTCTTAAATCCACAGCCCTGGCAGCACCGTCTTTAACTCGAAGCTTTGCAGAGATTTGAGCCGGTAATTTTAGGTCTCTTCCTTTTATCTCACGTTACACTTAACACAGTAAAGGAAATTATTTTCTTGGGTATTGTTTGTTAAGACCCCCGGAACTGAAGTTTCTGCTCATTTTACTCTGCGCTTTCCATGGAAGAAGAGCTATGACAAATCTTGACAGCATATTAAAAGGCAGAGACATTACTTTGCTGACAGGTCCATCTAGTCAAAGCTATGGTTATTCCAACAGCCATGTGTGGATATGAGTTGGACCATAGAGAAGACTGAGTGCAAAGAATTGATGCTTTTGAACTGTGGTGTTGGAGAAGACTCTTGAGAGTCCCTTGGATAGAAAGGAGATCCACCCAGTCCATCCTAAAGGAGATCAGTCCTGAATATTCAAGGACTGACGCTGAAGCTCCAGTACTGTGGCCACCTGATGGAAAGAGCTGATTCATTGGTGAAGACCCTGATGCTGAGAAAGATGGAAGCTGGGAGGAGAAGGGGATGGCAGAGGATGGATGGCATCACTGACACAATGGGCATGAGTTTGAGAAAGCTCCAGGAGTTGGTGATGGACAGGGAGGCCTGGCGAGCTGCAGTCCATGGGGTCACAAAGAGTCGGACACGACTGAGCGACTGAACCACAGCAACAAGGGCATTCTCGCTTCCCCCTCCTGATTCTCTGGGCAGTTCCTCCAGGGCCCTTGTTCATTATGCTTTCCTCTGTCTATTCCCGTCACGAATGTCTCTGCACTCAGACTTCCACGCCTCTGACTCATGCCAGCTCCTGGGGTTTCCTCACAAGGGACCCTAAGTGCATTAGTTACCTATGATGAAGGGTCTTGAACACGTCTTTATTCAGATGGTGAAAGTCGCTCAGTTGTGTCTGACCCTTTGTGACTGCAGGTATGTGTCTGTGTGTGTGTATAGTATCTTTGTGTATGTATGGGGATATACACACACACTCCCACACATACACGTGTGATGCCCTTTCACATAGATGCATCCTCACATATGCACCCCTTCGATTGTAAATTAGTTTTACCCTGTTGGCCTAAACCTGAAAATTAGGCATCATCTTTTCTCACGCCATCATCTCCAGTCTTGCTCACATAGTTGTTCGACTGTGTTCTGTTGACCCTTCTTTCTGAATATCCTTCGGCTTTCGCTCTTTCGCTCTCTCCAGCTCAGGTGTCCGTGACTTGCGCTGGGGGAGTGGTTCGTGTTCTTTCATTTAGTCCCCCTTTCAAGCCATCCTCCAGCCTGCTCTGAGAGTGTGCTTTCTGAAAAGCGAATCTCTCACTGTGTCTAGGATGCCATTCAGACCCTAGCCTGGCACACAGAAGCCTTCTGGGTTTTACCGCTCTGATTTTTCCTCTCCTGCATCTCCAGAGATCCTTACTGCAGCCGTTCTGGGTGTTTGCTGTTAGGTCTCTGAAAATGGTTTCTTGTCTTCATGCTCCTCCCTTGAGCTGCAGTAGATAGTAAATAGTGGCAGACTGAATGACGGTGATTATGAGTAAATGAAAACAACATTCATTGAGCACTGACTCATGCTGGATGCTGCCTGAATGCTTTAAGCTGGGTTCATCTTCGCAGTGGCCATAGCATGTCATACTTTATCACTGCCACTTTGCACTTTGCTAAACCTTAGTTATGGGGAGGTGAAATAATTGCTGAGAGTGTCCACAGTGGCATGTGGTGAAGTAAGGACGTGGATGTGCTCAGTCGTGTCTGATTCTTTGTGACCCCGTGGACTCTAGCCTACCAGGCTCCTCTGTCCATGGCATCTCCCAGGCAAGAATACTGGAGTGGGTATCCATTTCCTTCTCCAGGGGATCCTCCTAGCCCAGGGATTGAGCCTATGTCTCCTGCACTGGCAGGCGGGTCCTTTACTCCTGAGCCACCGGGGAAGCCTGGGACTTAGACACAGAGGAGCTAAGACCCCCGGTCCACCCAGGGGTAAATGAGGAATAATGGCATGTGTGCTGGCTGCCTCCCTGTCTCCTCGGCCTGCATTGTCTCTCTCCATTCCACATTACTCAACGCAGGCATTCTAGTGTATAGTAGACACTTAGTATTGTTAAATAAAGAAACCAAATAAAAACCTCTATTCCTATTGTAAGGAATAGGCAGCAAAATGTCTTTATGATTGTGGTAGATGAAGAACTCGAAAAATTGAATATAATGGAGCTCATGTGCAAAAATCCTTACATTGTAGGAGTCGGGTGTTTCTGTGTTTCGCCTTGAGTGGTGTCTAACTCCCAGCCTAGAGCCGCTTAATGCTACAGTGCGTGAAAGTGGGCATTCTGCGAGGCCTTCAGTGCCCTGTACTTCGTGCTGTGACCCACTTGCTCTGACTTAATAAGGTACTGGACAAAAGCAGTCAAAAGCCAAATATTTCACTTTTATGTTAGTTGGAGACTTTAGAAAGCTTTTAACATAAATAATACATTCTTATACATCTCTCCATTTTCCTGTTAATCTTTTTTGAAAGAAGCATGATAGTTTCTTATTTATGGGATGTCATCTTTAGCTCAGATCAGCACATGCATCACTAGTGCTAAAGAGTCAACCATTCTGGAGCATTAGGAAATAGTTGACATCTGAGCGGATGGGAGATGGTAACTGTATCAAGCACATATTTTATAACATGGAAAAGTAACATTTGCCCTAGAGAAAATGCAGACACTTGTTGGCAGAGAGAAGGAGTGTATCAGGAGAGAACTTATTAGGACTGGGAATACATTTTTCGGCATCCTTTGTTGATGAGTTTCAAGTAGCATCCTAAACTTTGTTTCTCTAAGTGTGGTCCCAGACCTCCTGCAGCAGATTTAGCTGGAAAGTCTATTAAAGATGCATGTCCTTGATGCTCACCTTCAAATTTGTGATTCAGGGGTCCTGGACTAAAACCCAGAAATTTACATTATTAATGAAATACCATAAAAATGGGCTTACCGATTGGCGCAATGGTAAAAGAATCTGCCTGCCGATGCAGGAGATGCAGGAGACGTAGTTTCAATCCCTGGGTCAGGAAGATCCCCTGGAGGAGGAAATGGCAACCCGCTCTAGTATTCTTGCCTGGGAAAGCCCATAGCGGAGCCTGGCGTCGCATGGGGACGCGTGGAGTCCATGGGGTCGCAAAAGAGCCAGACATGGCTGAGTAACTCAGCGTGCATGCACACACCGTAAAGATGCGCACACTGTATATAGAAGCGCTCGTCTAGGTGTCCTTTATTCCTCTTCTCATTCGACAGTGTATTGGGGTGTCTGCTCTCCTAGGAAGTGTTCTGGGTGCTGGGTCGCATTAGAGAACAAGATGAAAAAGAATTTCTGATGTTGTGAATTCTGTTTCTATATGAGGGGGACTGAAAATAAGTTAACTAAATTATGTAGCATGTTCATAGATGATAATTACTGTGGAAAAGGAAATAAAACAGGAAAGGAGGATCACCAGGGGTCAGGGTGGGAGCGCAGCTTAAAGTAGCTTGAAGTGAAGTGAAAATTGCTCAGTGGTGTCTGACTCTTTGCAACCCCGTGGACTAGATAATCCATGGAATTCTCCAGGCCAGAATGGTGGAGTGGGTAGTCTTTCCCTTCTCCAGGGGATCTTCCCCACCCAGGGGTAGAACCCAGGTCTCCCGCACTGCAGGCGGATTCTTTACTAGCTGAGCCACAAGGGAAGGCCAACTGAAGTCGTTTATTGGTTGGGTAGATTTCAGGGCGAATGTGGCATTTGAGCAGCGTCCTATAGGGTGGTCAGACGTGCAAGCAGAAGAACGATGTCTGAGGCTGTGCTGTCATTTGGGCGAGCAGAGATGGCAGTTTGCATCTGGTCCACGGAAGATGTGAGGACTGGTCAGATGTGGATCTGTTCTGAAGATAAAGTCAGTGGATGCGCTGAAAGATTTAATGTGAAGTATGAGAGAAAGAGGAGTCGAGAATCCATGAATCCATGATTTCTCAACCGAGAAACTGGCAGGATGTATGTTAATTTTTCTGAAATGGGGAAGACTGTGGGGAGGAGAAGTTTGGGGGGAAGGATAAGCACTCAGCTTTGGACACGCGTCTGAGACGCCTGTTAGCCATCCCAACAAGAGACTGACCCGGGGCTTCCTTGGCGGCTCAGACAGTAAAGATCTGCAGTGCAGGGGGCCTGCGCTTGATCCCTGGGTCGGGAAGACCCCCTGGAGAAGGCAATGGCAGTCCTTCCCGGCATTCTTTCCTGGAGAATTCCGTGGACAGAGGAGCCTGGCAGGCTATATAGTTCATGGGGTTGCAGAGAGTCAGATAACGACTGGATGACTAATACTTTCTTTCACTTTAGGCAGATGGATAAAGAGGCAGAGGCCAAAATTAGACCTAAGATATGAATGTGGGCGTCATCAGCGTGTTGAGGGATGGCAGTGTGGAGAGTCACTGGACTGGAGACCAAGTGAGACGGCCAGGGGAGTGTATAAATGGGAATGACAGGCAGCCCGGGGCCGGGGAGTAGCGGAGGGCAGCCACCAAGGAGGCGGGGTGAGTGAGCGACCCCGGACACGGGAGAGGGTTCAGTGACCCTGGGGCCGAGGAGAGAAGGAGGGCCCGGCTCTGTCAGACGCTGGCGACAGGCTGAATCTGGGGAGAACGTGGACCTGACCTCTGGGCTCGGTCACGTGGAGATGGGACGCCCCAGCGGGCACAGCGCTGCTGGGGGGTGAAGGAGCCCGTGTGACTGCGGGGGGCAGGCGAGGAGGCCATGGGGACAGTGGTACTGGCGGCTGGTCTGAGTTGTCCCCTGAGGAGGGGCATCGACCGGGACAGAGCGGGAGAAGACATGGGGTCAGCAGGAGCACACGAGTCTGTGGGCCGGGCGAGGAGCTGGTCTCCGCGGAGCCTGTTGGAGACAGGCTGGAGAAGAGCTGGTGCCTGGGGCTGGCAGAACGCCTCCTTCAGTTGCTTTAGATTCTTTTTTTTAATCAATGGGATTCGGAAGCAGGGTCATCAGCTGAAGAGAGGGGGGAGGCCGTTGGACCTTTAGGGGAAGCAGAGATGCAGAGTAGATGGAGAGTGAGTGGGCTGGAGAGGAAAGGGGTTGCCCAGAGCGCTGTTGAGATGTTAGGTTGTGAATTCAGGAGAGAACCGGCCTCACGGATGCTCAGTTCATCCCTCGATCCCTGCGCCTCTGTGCGGGCCTCCTGGGTGCTCGCTTCTCGCCAGCCTGCTCTGTGCTGCGTTGATGCCGGGAGCCCCGTTTCCTGGGTCCACTTCTCCGCTTGACCCCAGGCCTGCTGCCTCCCTGCCTTCTAGCCTTGGCTCAGGTGTTGTCTTCATCATGACGTCTGCCCTGGACCTCACTGTCCACACTTGAAAACTCCTTGCCCCCCGCCCCCGAGCTCCCGTAGCAGTTCTATTTTCCACACTCATCTCCTTCTGACATATTACATCACTTGTTGCATTTATTATTTCATGCAATCTGCTCTGCGCCCTGCCCCGCCATCCCCCAACACTAGATACTTAAATCTTATGAAGGCTTGATTCTTTGTCTGTTTCACTCATTTCTGGTCTTCACACATTTAAAGAGAACCCGGCATATGGTAAATATTCAATTAAAAGTTTATTGAATGAATGAATGAGTTCATTGTCTGGTGGTCATGAAGTTCAAAAGACTTAATCCTGTTGCAAATTATTTCATGTCTGTTGATATATCTTAGAAGGACTATTGTCCCATTGAATTGCTGGTTCTAAGGATAAATTGCACTGAGTGGTAAATTTTATACCCTTCAGAGTGTTTTTCTATTCCTTGTACCATGGTGGTCTAATTTAATACACTTCAGTCATGTGATTACCGCATCCTTGAAATGGAATAAAAATAGTAGTTTATTTCTATCCCTTCACATACTTCATTCTCTCGGTTTAGCTTTAAGCTGACCTACCTTATTCCCACTTACTGCAGTCTGTGTTTATATATAGCTATGAACTGAAGGCCTGGCATTTAGCACATGTCTGTAAGTACCTGATGATTTAATTTATTGTAGTACTTCAGTGTGGTTCTCACTAACCCGTCAGGGTTTACTGAGCCTGTGTAAAAAGAAATATTTAAATTAGACAGCTTTTTTTTTTTTTTTTTTTTTTACCCTGAAGTATTATATAGAAAGGAAATGTTAAAGAGCCATAAGAAATTAATATGTTTTAAAATTATTTTTTTACTGTATTTAAATTTTTACTTAAATTTCTAAAGATTTCTGATTTATTAAAAATGTTTTTTCTCTAGCTCTCAAGACTTTATTCGTTATCTTTGTGCTCAAAAAGGGTTTCTAGTAAGAAGTAAGTGTTTGAAACGTAGTCATTAAGGGGACAGCAGAGGATGAGACGGTTAGATGGCATCACTGACTCAGCGGACATGAATTTGAGCGAACTCTGGGAGCCAGTGGAGGGCAGAGGAGGCCGGTGCACTGCAGTCCACGGGGTCATAATGAGTTGGACTGAGCAACCGAACAACGTTTTTCTTCAGGCCAAGGCGTGTCAGTCAGTTCAGTTGCTTAGTCGTGTCCGACTCTTTGTGACCCCATGGACTGCAGCACGCCAGGCTTCCCTGTCCATCACCAACTCCTGGAGCTTGCTCAGACTCATGTCCATAGAGTCGGTGATGCCATCCACCCATCTCATCCTCTGTCGGCCCCTTTTCCTTTCCCTTCAATCTTTCCCAGCATCAGGGTCTTTTCCAATGAGTCAGTTCTTTGCATCAGGTGGCCGAAGTATTGGAGTTTCAGCTTCAGCATCAGTCCTTCCAGTGAATATTCAGGACTGATTTCCTTTAGGACGGACTGGTTGGATCTCCTTGCAGTCTAAGGGACTCTCAAGAGTCTTCAACACCACAGTTCAAAAGCATCAATTCTTAGGCACTCAGCTTTTTTCACAGTCCAACTCTCACATCCATACATGACTACTGGGAAAACCATAGCTTTGACTAGATGGACCTTTGTTGGCAAAGTAATGGTCTCTGCTTTTTAATATGCTATCTAGGTTGGCCATAGCTTTTCTTCCAAGGAGCAAGCGTCTTTTCATCTCATGGCTGCAGTCACCATCTGCAGTGATTTTGGAGCCCCCCAAAATAAAGTCTGTCACTGTTTCCACTGTTTCCCCACCTATTTCCCATGACGTGATGGGGCCAGATGCCATGATCTTCGTTTTCTGAATGTTGAGCTGTAAGCCAGCTTCCCACTCTGCTCTTCACTCTCACCGGAGGCTCTTGTGGGGGTGCAGGTTTGTGTGCTGTGTGGCACGTGTGACCCGGCTGCTTTGCTTCAGGCACCAGTCTGCCACTTTGGCACTGACGTCAGTGCTCCCCCTCCTTGTTTGGCCCCCTCTCCTCAGGACAACCTTCTTACGAGCTTTTAACTAAAAAATCACATATTTCTCTCAAAATGATAGAAGAATCTTGAAATGTAATCACTGTCATCCTCAGAGATTTGATGGATTGATTGCAATTAAATATTTATAGGACACATGTCTGAACCACTGAAGTCATTAGAACACAGATTAGTAGCACAACTTGTTTTGGATTTTGGGACTAAATGCCGGAAATAGGCTGAGTAGTGAAGTTATCAAAGTATTAAGAGAAACATATACTTTGTCTCTCAGAGGAAAGATACATTCCCTGTGGTCCACTGGCCTACTGTTGAAGTTTAACCTGTGAATCTGATCACAACATATTTTTTATGTTTTTTTTGGTAAAGCTTGCCATCCAAGTGTGTCCTTTATGTTTTATTGTATTTTTATAACGTTCATCTTATATTGTGTTTCAAAAGTTGAAGTGGTGCACGTTCATTTCCATTAGACAGTAGTGCGTGCTGAAGTGCATTTACGGCAACACGTAATTTCTTTAGATTCACTCAATCTCCTATTCAGATAGTTATTTGAAGATAAAGACACTTCAGAAAACCTCAGTGATGTCAGTATCAAAAAGAGGCAGCAGGAAGCAGTTTTGCTGCTTAATTACTTATACCATCTTAAGATCACATCCTAAGGATTAACCAGATCCACTTCTTGTAATTGTTGATGACTTAGAGGGGATGATGTTATTGATTTTAAGGAATATATTTATTCTTATTAAATAAATTTCAGCTGTTTTTCATAATTAAATTATGGAATCTATACTGTGGAATTAGGCCTGTGAACTTTTTTGAGATTTCCAATTACGATTTTTAAGTTTCGTGTGGTTGTTTTGCATGTTTAGTTCCAGGTTTTAATTTTTCCTTTTGGAATAAAAAGCAAAATATTAAGATTTACGTAAAATGTATTATCTTAAAGCATACTCATGCATTCTTTTAAAAACCTACTTGCAACCTAATTTTATCTTATATCTGGAGCACCTCCATAGTTATTTACAGTTTTACTTGTTATTACTTGCCATTCTTAGGGCTTCCCTGGTGGCTCAGAGGTTAAAGCGTCTGCCTACAACGCGGGAGACCTGGGTTCAATCCCTGGGTTGGGAAGATCCCCTGGAGAAGGAAATGGCAACCCACTCCAGTATTCTTGCCTGGAGAATCCCATGGACGGAGGAGCCTGGAAGGCTACAGTCCATGGGATCGCAAAGAGTTGGACACGACTGAGCGACTTCACCTCACCTCACTTGCCATTCTTAGCTCATTCTTCCAGAATGTACGTCTTGAATGCATTTGCTAAGCGATGTGTGTGGTGTAGCCTTTGCTTTTCCTGCAAGTAATGCTGTTTGGTTCAAAATTCTCTCTCTGTCTACAGCAGTAGCTACTGTTCTCAGCTACTATGAAACGCTCCAGTTATAAGAGTGACGTGACCATGAACCAACCCCACTTGGGAAACAAAAAAAAGCTGTTACTGAATGAATCAAAAATAGAAAAAGGAGTTTAGAGAACTGTTAGGTTCAGCATTCCTCTCCATTAATATCTCTTCTCAGTTGTTCCTGGGGGTCTGCATTGGTGTATGTGTGTGTGTGTGTGTAATGTGTATGTGTGTGTGTGCACACAATCAACCTTTTAAGAACATTTTCATTAAGTGTGAATGTTGATAAGTGTCAGTCACTGAGAGGATTGTTTGCAGAGTCAGTGATAACATGGGGCATTTTACCAAGTGGTGCATTTCGATTAGCTCAAATCACTAGTTTAGTAACACAAAGTAATTAATCATGTTCAAAAATGCATCATCAGTAAATAGTTTTGAGATTTATCTCTTTCTAGACTTGAACTGTTCCACTCAAACTAAAATGAATGGATTATTTCCAGTAAACACAAAAATGAAAACCTTTTAAAAAGTCTTGTAGTCTTAATCTTTTAAGGCAAATTAAGTCCTTTAAAAGGATGTCTTAGTTTGTTCCACTTGTCAGTAATGTATTACTTTACATTTATCATTGTGCCTCACCTTATTTTTTCAAAATCCATCACATTAGATCACTTTAGTTTGATTTATCATACTGTGTTGAAAATGTGCGTAAGTCAAATTCTGCAGGCGTTTTAAACTACATTAGTTTCAAATTAACTGTTTATTGTATGTAGTAGCAAAGACACCCAGGATTGTAAGTTACTGCCTTTTAGCACAAGATGAAATGAGTAATTCCACATATCATAGCTATTTAACTCTTAAACCACGTGAAGTGTATGCCCTTTAGGATCATTTCTGTGTGTTCCGTCCCTTGGTAAGCATCTATTTCCAGTTACGTGTTGGGCGTTAAAGCTGCCTCTACCCAAGGGGCCGTGATCCCTTCTCAGGAAGCGCAGGAGTTGACAGAGACAGAGACAGGAGGGGTGGAGGTGGCGGGGAAAGTGGGCTTGGATATTTAACGTTTGCTCTGTGCCTGCACCGTGGGCACTAAATGTGATCGTTTACATCTTTAAGAGTATAGTTGGTGTGCGGCGTTGTGTCAGCTTCAGGTGTCCGGCACAGCAGTTCAGTTATGTATCTGCTCTTTTTCAGACTCTTTTTCCTTATAGGCTATTACACACAATTACTGAGTAGAGTTCCCCGTGCTATACAGTAGGTCCTTGTTTATTTATGTTATGTATAATAGTGTGTATCTGTTAATCCCAAATTCCTGATTTATCCCTCACCTTTCCCCTTTGGTAACTAACTCTCACAAAACCTCATCAGACGTTTCTGTGTTGTTATTCCCATTTTACAGAAGGGGAGACGGTCTCAGATGTGGCAGGCTGCCCGAGATCATAAAGCTAACAATGGCAGTGAGAGGCAACCTCTCAAACACCAGCCTCCACGTTCACATTCATTTGTAGTCTCGGTACCTCCTCCCCGCCAAGCATAATGCGGGTGTTAAAATGGGTCATCTACGGGCCCTGCTCTCAGCTCTCATTTTTATGAGAGCAGCTCATACTCTTGGCAAAAGTGCCATGGCCGTGTCTTTTTAGATTATGTCCCTTTAAACTCATTTTACCACGGTTTTGGTCAAAACCATCCTACGGTAATAAGGCAGCTAAACGTCATTTTGCACAGGAATTTTGCACATTGGCCATTCTTTCCTAATTTGGGTCTGTAAGAGATTTCTGTCTCAGCATCTTAACCGCCGACGCGCGGTTAGTGGTCTCCAGTTTCTGCCCGGGAATGACACCGACCTCACCTCTCCTCTTGGTTAGTTTTGTTCTTTAACCATTTAACCAGAAAACCAGGGCAGGCCATGAGAAAGTTTTAGAAGTCAAGATCTCTTATCTAAACTTTAAATTTATAGGGTGAGAAAATCATGGCCAGGATTAATTAATTCTCTTAAGATGAAGAGGAACCTCTTACGTTAATCCTCAGAGTCTCAAGTCTGTTCTTCAGACATCACTGAAGACTTCCTTATGTTGGCCTTTGGCTCTCATGCAACAGAGCCTTAAAGACAATTCACCATCATTATGAGTGGGGAAACCACAAAACATTTATAAGATTTTTCATAATCTAAGCAACACATGCGCCCAATGCCACAGACTAGCAATATAAAACTAACCAAGTGCCAGTGATACACATGTGTGTAAAACATGTCACTGGTTTATGCCTGGAGCTGATCGACCAGATGACCCCCTAAGGATATTTTCTGAAACCCCGAGATTCTGCCTTGCTGTGTGTGTAGGAGCAGGGTGGAGACGGGGCACAGCAGATGGTGGGCTGTGTTTTGAAGAGGATCTCTGGGTACTTTTGGTAGCTTTGAGTTCCCACCCCCATCTCTCCTTTCAGAATGCCAAAAAATATTGTTTAAGGTAACCTCCTGTAAGTCAACATGAATTTACCTGAATTTTATTCATATTCATAACCATAGTTTTGCTCATTTGGTCAACACATTTGCTGGGAATTATGAAGTTATATTTGTTTTATTATTAAGTGGTTAGACCTATCTGGTGCTCTTACCCTTTAGGACTAGTAGTTTAGATCTGGAATGTTTTATTTTACTGGATAAAGTTAATATCAACCTCAAAAGAGTAACATCTAACATTTCTCGGATGCTTACGTAACCTTAATAAACCTGTGTTAATGTGTGCAGCCGTGTCCTGAAGCAAATACTGAGAACACCGAGGCCTGGGGGTGGATTCAGCTCCCCCAGGCCGAGGTTCGGCTGGCGGCAGCCTTGTGCAGACCCTCCAAGGGGCTGTGGTCTTTGTGTCCACACTGTTTTATTTACTAATGGGCTTTGTCTGACTGGCTGCTGTTTATGGTCCACCTGCTCTCCCACTGGTCTGTGTTTTCTTGTTGTGTATCTGTGTTTATACACATACAGGCATACGTGAGTGTCTGCTTCTAGTGCTTCTGGTGTAAGTAAAAGTCTAATCTTATGAAGTAAATGACAGTTAACATATTTGACATGTTTTAATTTCAGTTTATCGATGGTCGACTGGCAAAACTAAATGCAGGAAAGGGTTTCTCTGATGCATTTGAAGAAGAGATCACTTCCGGTGGCTTTTGTGGAGGTAAAGACTAGTTCCAGTGTGACTATCCATTTTCTGAATAACAGTTATCTATGATTTTTGCACCTGCGTCACATATGTCTACTTTGTAAACTACCATTTTCTCATAAATATCTGATGCCTTCGATACATTTGTTCATCTTATAAAGAACTGTCGTGTTGTCTTACTTTGCCTGATACGTTATGCTCAGCATTCAGATGATCTCATGAGCTGGCAGCAGCTTGCTTGGATAGTCTCTCAATATGCCTGGAAAAAATGTCACAGAAATGCAGTTAGTGTCTTCCTCCTGACTAATTTTCTCTGCTAGAGAAATACTAGTGATATCTGTCAATATTACTTGAGTAAGAATTAGGGAACTGAGATTGTGGTCCACATAGTATCTATAATGTAATCCAGAGAGACAGGCCTGAACATGACAACTGCTGCTACATTTTTAAGTAAGTGTGTCTTTATAGAAGTCTACTTTTTTGTTTTTTTTGCTTTGCAGGCCCCTGCAGCATTAGGAACAGACTTTTCAGTTTACTGTCCCACGTTCTTACGCTTGTCAGGGTGATAAGTGCTCACTTAAAGACGAGGAAGGAGGCGTCTCATTTTGTATGTGTGACACACGTTAGTGTCATCCCAGTTTTACTTAATATAATTAACTGTAATATAATTGAGCAGTTACATTGTTTAAAATGTCAATAATTGACACTGTGTTGTAGTATCAAGGAAATGAATGACTTAGGAACGGGCACTCGGTCTGTGATGATCCAGTACCTAGTCCTGACTCTGCACTTGAAGATCAGGTACCTAGTTCTGACTCTGTACTTGATGATCTGGCACCTAGTCGTGACTCTATACTTGATCATCCGGCACCTAGTCCTGACTCTGCACTTGCTGATCCAGCACCTAGTCCTGACTCTGTACTTGATGATCCAGTACCTAGTCCTAACTCTGTACTTCATGATCCAGTACCTAGTCCTGACTGCACTTGATGATCCAGCACCTAGTCCTGACACTGTAGTTGGTGATCTAGTACTTAGTCCTGACTCTGGTAGACAGTTTCGCTTGAAACCTTAAAAGTGTCCTCTTCATTCCTTCAGCCAGTATTTGCTGAGTATTTGCTGTGTACCAGATGGTGGGCTGCCATCTCTGGGGTTGCACAGAGTCGGACACGACTGAGGCGACTTAGCAGCAGCAGCAGCAGCAGATGCTGTTCTAGATTTGGGACGAACTTAGTGAATAATCCCCAGTGTGTTCATTTTCACCCGGTGGTAATAGTGCTTCCCCCGACCTAGTTATCTATAGGTTTAATTCAGCGGGAAGGAAATCTGTGTGTAAGTAAATAGTTGCTAGAATTGAGAAATAAAAGGTGAAAAGACAAGGAATAATTAGTACTTATCTACAAATCTCCCAAAATTTAACTTTAATCTTAAATAAAATTTCATTTTTCTCCACAAAAATACAAAAGCTGTTGAGATCACTTGTGCACTGAAAGGTACAGGTGATCTGAGCAGCTGTGGACCTCCCTCTGATGCAGGTAGGGTTGCGTTTCATGGAACGCTTTCAGCTTGGGGAAAAAACTTAGTTTCCTTGACCTAGCAAGTGAGCTGAATGTGCAGTCCTTCAGAAGCCCTTTGCTCTCCTCAGCTCATGGCAGAAAATTTAGCTTCAATGGAACTTCTGTGTTAAAATAAGGCTTTTTTACTTTTCACCTCAGACAAGCAGATTATTGTCAGCTCACAAACTGCTTACGGCACCTCCCGAGTATTTACATAATGCGATCTCGTTATCGTTATGACCCGTGAGGCTGGTGTCCTGTTTGAATTGGGGATGACACCATGTGACAGTAATGGGGTGGAACTAAGGTCCTTCTGCGCAGAGACGTTCTGCAGTCTTCACCCTTGCACGGACCTCATTGACAGAGGAGAGCGTAGGTGGCTGTTACGGTGGGAGGAGGGTCACCAAAGCTTTTCATGGAAGGCCTGACTGTTTATAGAAGAATATTTATCACCAGTTAGCAGCTGACTTCGAGACTGCTGCACTTGCAGTACAACTTAATGCCAGCAACTTTGTTGTTCTTTCTTAAAATGAGAAAAGGTTTTGAACATTTCTTTGGCTTTTGGGGAGCCAGTACGGATCCAAAAGGAAAGCATTCATTTCAGTAAGTTTGGGGCTTCCTCAGTGGCTAGTGATAAAGAATCTACTTGTAATGCAGGAGACCTGGGTTTGATCCTTGGGTCAGGAAGATTACGCTGGAGAAGAAAATAGCAACTCACTCCAGTATTCTTGCCTGGAGAATCCCATGAACAGAGGAGCCTGGCAGGCTACAGTCCATGGGGTTACATAGAGTCAGACAGGACTGAGCGAGTAAAAATCAACAGCAACATTTCAGTAGGTGTAGCAAGAAAGTGCATTGAAAAAGTTATGCCTGGTGATTGTGGATTTTCTAATTGTTACATTTTAGGCTATTATCTTAGAGAAACATAGACTTTCAACTTAGAAGAAAATAAAGCAAAATTATTAAGATTTGAATAGATGAATAATCTAATAAAAATTAGCAGTGTTCTTACTAATAAGATATATGTGTATATGAAGTTCCAAAAAATAGTTCCTAGAAGTCAGCTGAAACATTTTTTGTCTGGACTACTTTTGTGAGAAAGAATAGTTCTGAGATACTGAACTGTTCTTCAAAAAGTAAACTGTTGTAGCTTTCTCGTTTCTTTCCTAGTTACAATGGAAATGATGATTAATGTTCATGCTTCCTGAATTAGTATGTGGCAGAAGCTCTTCTAAGAGCTCTCCAAATATTATCTCACTTAACCCTCCCAACACCCCAGGAGGGACTTTGAGCATCCTTATTTTACTGAGGGCACCCACCTCGGTAATTTGCCCAAGGTCACATGTGACTGCCTGGCTTCAAAGCTCTCGCTTTAATAACTGTGATATATGCCTTCTTATGATAAGAGATCGTTTTAATTAGAAGGCCTTTAGTAAACAAGAGCGGTACTCAGGGCTTCTCTGCTCTGATGGATAAAAGCAAAATTCCTGTCTCTTTGATTATCCTTTGAAGATTTTATATATGTGTATATATATATATAAACCCTCAGGAAGGTCACTATAGGAGAAATCAACAGTCACTGGAGTTGAAGGAATCATTATGTTTCTCTAAGCAAAAATAACTGAGAACCTTGAGACAAGCGTCTCATTTCTCCCCACTCTGGGCCATCAATGTGGCAGTTTATGTACTGGTTTTGTTGCTAATCTGCGTGGTCACGATAGCATGAAAATGAGTATAGTGGAGCCCTGTTGTCACTGCGGCTCTGGCTGAAAACACAGAGCAGGACAGTCCCGCACAGAACACGTCCGTTCACGCTGAATCTAGAACTGTGGTTAAGGGCCATGAACACATGGCGATTTCCCAAAACTGTCCTCTGTCTCGGTGAACGCCCCCTGGTCAGAACTGTTTAGGAAATCTGTGTTACTCCTGGTCCCTTTCGTGGGACCCTTGTAGAACACTCAATCTTCTCCTGAGAAGAAAGGGAAGAGAATATCCAGAAATATATAAAGAGAAGAATGTCATGGGGTTAAAAGGTCATCAGAGAGGCCACAAGTAGGATGAAGGAGCCGTTAGATAAACACAAATACCAGTTTGTGGAAAGCAGCTAAGGAATATTGAGTCAAGAACATGTTTATTTTTCCCCCCATAATTTTTTAAAATTGATTTACAATGTTGTATTCATTTCAGGTGTATAGCATGGTAATTCTGTGTTTTTATAGATTATACTCCATTTAAAGTTGTTATTAGCAAATTCATTGGCAGCCTAGTTAGGACTCTGCCTTTTCACTGCCAGGGTCATGGGCTTCATCCCTGGTTTGGGAACTAAGATCCCACAAGCCTCACTGCTTGGCCAAAAAAAAAAACCACCACTGTGCCCTTTCAGGTCTTCCCTGGTGGTTCAGACGGTAAAGAATCTGCCTACAATGCAGGGAATCCAGGTTCGATCCCAGGTATGGGAAGATCCCCTGGAGAAGGGAATGGCAACCTGTCCATTCTTCTTGCCTGGAGAATTCCATGGACAGGGGAGCCTGGCGGGCTACAGTCCAGAGACTCTCTGCAGTGACAGAGTCAGACATGACTTAGCAACTAATGCTTTCACACTTTCAAAGTTATTGTAAGATATTGGCTGTACATTATACTGCATTTTGTTTTATACCTAACAGTTTGGACCTCTGTCTTATGAAAAAAATAGATATTAAAAATCCACACCTCGTTTTCTAAACTTTGAAAAGTAGACGCATTTTCAGGTTGATTTATGTGGAGTGTGTGGTCACTCTCCCCCTCGATAGTGTTTGTTTCTCTATTAGTTCCCCGGCAGAGTCTGGTCAGTCTTGAGTTTATTTAATCCTGTTTCTTTCTTTACTGACTGGTAACCAAAGGAATCTGAAGGGGTGGTAGCAATCATTAGTTTCAGTGGCGTTTTTCTGGCCTCACTGAACAATTTAGACCAATTTAACATTTTTTGATAAGTAACAACAGATTACTGGAATTTAAGCAAATATATTTGAAAAGAAAGACTTTGCACAAGTGAGAAACCAAGATATTTTGTCCTTGAATGTGAGAAAATCACTTGTTTGATTAACAAGAACAATGTTAAGAATTTCCTCAATATGCTTACTATTTCCACAATCCAGTTACTTTAAAAGAAAGATTAAGGTTTTTTTTTTTGTGTGTGTGTGTGTGTGTGTGTGTTTTTCCTGGCATTCAGATATATTTTTTGAGAAGAAAATTAGCCTTTTAAAACACACATTATCAGAGAATAGTGTGCTTGTCCCATAAATTTTATGGGAATAGGTGTCTTCAGTCTTAAAAGCGCTAGAATTAAGAGAGGCAGTTAGCCTTTTAAAACATTTTTTGGCAGGAACCTACCTAAATTGCACCGCCTGGTTTTCTGTCGCCTCAAGCTGTGTATTGAGGGGCCTCCTGCTTGCCCCGAGCCCGCGGGTGCCCGCGGGTGCCCGCGCGGCTCTCCCCGGCCCTCTCTCCTCCAGGCGGCCGCCCCGCCCTGCCCAGTGCCGCCTCTTCTGAGTGACGCGGGGGAAAGCCCTGTGTGCTTCGCCTTTATTTTATTTAGCAGTCCTGAAGGCTGACGGACTGAAGGAGAGCTGAGTCCTAAGATTCCCTCAGTTGCCCGCTCTGCGAGCGTGGGCAGAGTGTCCCCTCGGCGCCCGGGCCCGTCGGGCGGCTCGCGCCCCAGGCGGCAGGCTGCTCCCGGCCTGGCCCCGGCCCCTGGCCGCCGGGCCCCCTGCCCTCTCGCCCTACTCTGAAATAGAGTAGAAGGGTGCGGCTCGAGAGGCAAAACGTAGATAAAAACGTTGAAGCACCTGTGAAGAGCTGACAGGTGCTCCTCTGATGCCTCACGACTGTCCCTGTAGACACTGACCTTTCCGTGACTACTCTGAAGTTTTATGATAGGTATTTTCTTTGTGGTTCACGGGTTTAAAAATATGTTTTCTGGAGTGACACGTGTTCCAGG
The DNA here is from genome assembly GCA_006410635.1 of Cephalophus harveyi. Classification (NCBI taxonomy): domain Eukaryota; kingdom Metazoa; phylum Chordata; class Mammalia; order Artiodactyla; family Bovidae; genus Cephalophus; species Cephalophus harveyi. Next base: position 78,160 of record SJYT01069580.1, read on the forward strand.
ATGCTAAATAGTTATCACAGAGTAGTTGGTGTTTTTCTTTCCATTTTCTTAAATTCATTTTGGGAAATGAAATAAAACACTTTCCAGAATACCATGAATAATGACCAAATTATAAATATGTGATTTCTACACAACCATTTTTAGTAGAGAAGTAAAAAGTGTATGAACTGATGAGAATAGAGAGGTAAACCTGTATGAATAATCTGGATAAAGACATAATATTTATTTTAAGTTGTTGATAGAATCTCCTTGAGATATAAATGAATAGAATAACTGGGATTTTTTTTTTTTTTTACCGAGCCCGCGGGTGCCCGCGGGTGCCCGCGCGGCTCTCCCCGGCCCTCTCTCCTCCAGGCGGCCGCCCCGCCCTGCCCAGTGCCGCCTCTTCTGAGTGACGCGGGGGAAAGCCCTGTGTGCTTCGCCTTTATTTTATTTAGCAGTCCTGAAGGCTGACGGACTGAAGGAGAGCTGAGTCCTAAGATTCCCTCAGTTGCCCGCTCTGCGAGCGTGGGCAGAGTGTCCCCTCGGCGCCCGGGCCCGTCGGGCGGCTCGCGCCCCAGGCGGCAGGCTGCTCCCGGCCTGGCCCCGGCCCCTGGCCGCCGGGCCCCCTGCCCTCTCGCCCTACTCTGAAATAGAGTAGAAGGGTGCGGCTCGAGAGGCAAAACGTAGATAAAAACGTTGAAGCACCTGTGAAGAGCTGACAGGTGCTCCTCTGATGCCTCACGACTGTCCCTGTAGACACTGACCTTTCCGTGACTACTCTGAAGTTTTATGATAGGTATTTTCTTTGTGGTTCACGGGTTTAAAAATATGTTTTCTGGAGTGACACGTGTTCCAGGATGCTAAATAGTTATCACAGAGTAGTTGGTGTTTTTCTTTCCATTTTCTTAAATTCATTTTGGGAAATGAAATAAAACACTTTCCAGAATACCATGAATAATGACCAAATTATAAATATGTGATTTCTACACAACCATTTTTAGTAGAGAAGTAAAAAGTGTATGAACTGATGAGAATAGAGAGGTAAACCTGTATGAATAATCTGGATAAAGACATAATATTTATTTTAAGTTGTTGATAGAATCTCCTTGAGATATAAATGAATAGAATAACTGGGATTTTTTTTTTTTTTTCATCATTTTACAAGAGAAAGCTTAAACTTTTTTGGTCAGGCCGTGTACCATCTGAAACTCCCTTTAAGCACTGCAGGTTGTTTTTATATGGTCTATTTTAGATAGATACATTTTGCTATAATCATTTCACAAGGTTCAGTTCAGTTCAGTCGCTCAGTCGTGTCCGACTCTTTGCGACCCCGTGAATCGCAGCATGCCAGGCCTCCCTGTCCATCATCATCTCCCGGAGTTCACTCAGACTCACATCCATTGAGTCCGTGATGCCATCCAGCCATCTCATCCTCGGTCGTCCCCTTCTCCTCCTGCCCCCAATCCCTCCCAGCATCAGAGTCTTTTCCAATGAGTCAACTCTTCTCATGAGGTGGCCAAAGTACTGGAGTTTCAGCTTTAGCATCATTCCTTCCAAAGAAATCCCAGGGCTGATCTCCTTCAGGATGGACTGGTTGGATCTCCTTGCAATCCAAGGGACTCTCAAGAGTCTTCTCCAACACCACAGTTCAAAAGCATCAATTCTTCGGCGATCAGCCTTCTTCACAGTCCAACTCTCACATCCATAGGAAAGTATTATTTCCCCCATATTTATTCTCCCAGGAAAGGTGCAGTGCAGTGCTGTGCCTTTTCTGAAAGAAGAGAGTGAGAGACATTTTTCAGAAATAGGAGTTGTTTCTTGATATTTCTTTGAAATTAGGGAGAAATGTTAAGGTCAAGAGTGAATCCAGCGCTGGATGTTTTTGGCCTGATGCTGGTTAGGGATGCAAAGGTATCCGCTGGTAAGGTACTCGGCCTAAGGACCCTCTGCGACTTCACTTTCACTTTTCACTTTCATGAGTTGGAGAAGGAAATGGCAGCCCACTCCAGTGTTCTTTCCTGGAGAATCCCAGGGACGGAGGAGCCTAGTGGGCTGCCGTCTATGGGGTCACACAGAGTCGGACACAGGCTGAAGTGACTTAGCAGCAGCAGCAGCAGCCTCTGTGTTATAACAGCGAGGTGACATGTTTGTTAAGCCACAGCCACACACAGGAGAACAGTCTGTTTTGGGCTCCTTTGTATGGGGCAGTCAGTCTGAGTAGCCTTTGGGACTTTGCTTTTTCTTGTGGGAATGTTTAAGGTTTAAACAACCAGGAAGGTAGAGGATATCTGGCTGAAGTCAGTTGATATAAACATTACTTTAGACTAGTTGTGTGGCCTTTTTTTGCCTTCTTATATAATCATATTGATTAAGTGAATTAGCATATTTGGAGCCAAATATATATGATTGCTGGTTTTATGGGACTGGTCATGCCTACATTTGAACTCTGTAATAGCCATGAGGAGCTACTGCCATATCTCCCTGCGGTAGTGCCTTTCCAGTTTGGATTTACAATTAGAGAGTATTTTCAGAACATTCTGCAGGTTAATTGCAATAAAGTAAAATTTGCTATCAGTTAATACTGATGTCTAATAGTCATAGAAGAATCTTTTTTGTCCTCAAGATTCTTTACATTTCTAAATTTCCTTCTGGTTTTTTCCTTTCCTTATGTACTTTAAATATTGTTTTAAGATAACCCTAATTGTGTAAAAGAGCCAAACTTTTACAAAATACCATAGATATAAATACTGAAAAATCAGTTTGAAAGACGTAGGAATTTTGCATTTCAAAAGGTTATTTTTTCCCCCTCTGAAAGTAATATGACAATGAAAGAATACTTTAACATATTATTTTCTTATGTGAGTAAAGAAAAAGTATCTATTCTTAAAAATGCCAGTTACTATGTTCCTAAGAATTAGAGCATTTATTATTAATAGTTCTTACAATGAATTGCTTCTTTTACAACATTGCAGATAAATTTGCCTGCTAAAATCTTGGAAATACTAGTTCTTGGTGAATTTTAGTTTATAGGTTTATTTTTGATCAAATATTCCTGACATCTTATTTTTATGTATTCCAGGGAACTCAAAGTCATATCAGCAATGGGTGCATACAGTCAAGGTAATAATAAACCTTCACAGTTTCTTTTTTTTTTTTTTTCCACTTTGACGATATGGAAAAATGTTCAGTTCAGGTCTAGTGTTTATGCTGTTTATGGGCAATATTTTAAATGTTTCTATATTTTCTCACACTGTAAACATTTTTATGCTTATAGTTTGTTGCTGTTTATAAAGACAATTTTTCAATGGAAAGCTTTTGTCTTTCTATTTTTCAAGATGAATGGCTTGATTTGAAAATGGTGATTTTGTTGTCACCTTATAATCCAGAAGATGGAGTTAGATGGAGTGGTAGGGCTTGATGGGAATTTTATCATTTCTGGTAATGTGCTTTTGTTAAGGTGATGTTTTTAAAACATAACTCTCTTGTGCAGATTGAGACTTTATTGCCGAACACTAAAGCATTTGAGAAACAGTTGATTGTATTTCTTTTTTATTAAGCTTTATATATATATATATATACACACACACATACATACTGGTCACATTGCCTACGTCTGCCTAAACCACAAAGATGAAAGGATTGTGTTCCATCAATTAAAAGGATAGAGGACAATGTTTACATTTTGTATGGAGTTACTATAGAATATATAAAAGCTTGAAAACATTTAACATGACATAATTATGGAGGTCTTTCTTTAAGCTGTGAGAAAAGCTCTTAGTTCTATATTATCAATAATGTTTTGTTTTCAGGACAGTGGGGCTCCAAATTTTTAGGAACGTGTTTCTGTTTTTCCTTTGCAGAAAGGAGGTGCACTGTTCAACACAGCAATGACCAAAGCAAGCCCTGCTGTACGAACAGCATATAAATTTGTAAGTTCCCTTTTCATGTTTAAAAATTCTGTTGATAAAATTTTATAACATTTTCTTAGATGATATGCACGTAAATCTAGAATATTTTCTGGTTTCCTTTAAATAAATTTAGAGTTAATATTGACCAAAGCAAACTCAAGTATTAAAATTGTATCATTTCTTTCAGATAATTTAAAAATGCTTCTTCTATTTCAAAGTTATCAGCAAAATTGTGCCCTCAGATTGAAACAGTCCACAATGAAGTGACAGTTTAAAAGATTTGATTCTTTTATTTAACAATGTACTTTAAATTCTCATTGTGTACTTGAGGCTTAACTAGAAACATTTTTTAAAAAATATGACAAGTTCTCTTGCCTCAAAGGTCCTTTGACTTTCCAAAGTTAAAAACTCCCCATTGATACCCCATGTCTTATAGTAAAATAATAACACCAGGAGCTACCACAGCAAATAAATAATAATAAATAATGAACAAAATGGAAGTCTCTCTGCTCTGATCGCCGAGACCCTTCAGACCTGGCCCCTCCCGTCCTGGCTCACTTCCCTGAAGCCCCCAGCCCTGGTGTCTCCAGGTCTGAGATCCTTCTCGTTCCATGCGTGGAGAACGTTCTATGCTGTGTCTTCATCCTTCACAATCTGTCCCTGCTGCCCGGAACGTCCTTTCCTTAGCTTCTGTCCACCTACTAAATCATCCTACAGGTTTGTTTTAGATTAGGTTCCTCAGCTCCACTACAAGTCTTCTCTGCCTTTTCTGTGCTTCCACGGGGTCCGTGGGCCTCCCTGTTTCAGCCCTTGTGTCTGTGCCTCTGTCTCTGTAGGAGATTCTTAGGAGCTGATTGGGATTCAGGAAAACTTGCTTTGTGACCCCATAGACTGCAGCCCGCCAGGCTCCTCTGTCCATGGGATTTCCCAGGCAAGAATGCTGGAGTGGGTTGCCATTTCCTTCTCCAGGGGATCTTCCCAACCCAGGGATCAAACCTGGGTCTCCTGCATCATTGCAGGAATTTCTTAAAGTCCAAACGTTTGCCCAAAAATAACCCGCTGCTGTGACATGCTTTCTCTTTTCCTTCCGCATTTGTCAGGCCAGGTTATGGCTAGGCGATGGCCCTCTGGTGGTCTCTGGTGTTTTCAATAGCCTCGGAGGCAAAGTAGGCTAACTGCTAGCCTTTGGATGATCCCTGTGCAAACCTCATTCAGGTGTAATAGTGGGTAGAATGGGTCCCTGAAAACAGAGTTTTAGATGATAGGTTCTTCTTTTTCTGTGTAACTTGACAAGTTAGTAATTTTCATTCAGTGGGATCTCGTACACTTATCCCTTAAACTTGATGGAACTGCGCTGAGCAGACACCGGTATTGTCGTTTTCCAGGCCAAGAATCACGCTAAGCAGGGGATAAAGGAGGTGAAGAGCAAGCTGAGACACAAGGTACGTCCAGCGCGTCTCATTCCACCTCAGTTCCTGTGTTAGTGTGAAGCTTATCCTGCACAAATCACACGGGGTTTGTTTTTAATGACTTTTGAAATGTGCTTAGCCCTTTGTTCAAGGATGCATTTTTCGTAACAAGCCCCGTGGCAGCTATCTGCCATTCTATACACACCCCCTGAACAATCTCTTTACCGTTTGCATATTTTATCACAGAGGTGCGGAGAGCTTCAAAGGCGCTTTAACTGGATATGTGTCTTCATAAAGTTGATTGCCTTGATATCAAAATTGAAGTTCTTGCTTCAAGCTGAGATTTTTTTTTTTTTTTTTTTAAAAGATGATCTCTGGTGCAGAATTAAGGCAGGAATGTCATCATTGGGCTTTACTGGATCTTTCCAATAGTAGCTACTTTAAATTGAAGCATGTTCTTAATTTACAAAGGAGGTGTATTTGAATCTGTGAATGTCGCATATATGTGAATAGGTATAGATATGTATGTATGTGTTTGAGTTGATTACATATTATATTTTTGAAGATTTTATCAGTTGTTATGTTTTGAATTTGTACCTCTGGAGAGAAGAAACTATTTAAAACTTTCATCGTAGTAATGGAGCGTGAATGGGCTTCACATAAACTTTATTCAAATTGTTCAAAAAAGTCAGAGATTATTTTGGAGGTTTTTAATTCATAATATATAAAAATGCATTTTCTTCCTAAATAGCTTTTTTTAAACTTACACTCCAAGTGTTAATTTTGTTATTTGCATCTGTATCAGATACTGTCTATTAATTGAAAAACCTTAGTAATGAAATGAGTACTTTAGAATAACCGCTTGTGTATCTCTTCGGGTATAGGAAAACGAGGACGACTATGGGACTTGTTCCGGTTCCGTGCAATACACGCCCATTTACACGTTACACAGCGAGAGCGGAGCAAGCCTAGCCAGGCGTAAGCTTTCCCAGGTGAGAGTATTTACTAATCTCCTGTCTCCTACAGTCTGATATTATGTTAATTTCAGTGACTTCTTCAGGAACAATTTTGGACCCACTGATTTTTTATTATCTTATGGTAAGAAATTCTGTGATGATGGTCAGTATGAGTAGGCGGAGTCTGGGCAGGTGCAAGGGGCCTGCGAGCCCAGAGTCCAGGTGCCAGTCTGCCCGTCACTGGGTCGTGGCCTCACGGTGAGTGTGGGGAGACAGGGCCACGTGAGGTTGCCCAGGAGGGGGGGCAGCTTAATGACGGCTTCCTTTACTACAAAGTAAGGTGAAGCTCATACATGGGGATTTGACCACTAGAGTACTCTGTAGAAATTAGAACATGGAATAATGTATGTCTGTCTTTTTCAGAAGTTAGATGTTTTGTTGGCTGTAAGTAGTTTAAAGTTTCTGCTTCTACCTAATGCTACTTCAGGTACTGTCCTAAAGTAGGAGTGTGTCCAGGATCAGAGCCGTGTGTGTGTGTGTGTCTGATTTTGCATCATAAGTGTGCTTCTGTAGGACCTTAAAAAGCAAAAATTGCACACACCACATCATACTTTAAGTGGTCTTAGAAAACTGCCTTTTGAAAGGAGTTCACTAGTGGATTAAAGTTAAGAAACCATTGAACTTGAAGCAGCTGCAAAGCTTCATTTATCACAGCCACCAGTTTAGACATGAGGAAGCTGACCACCGAATGGTCCCATCGCTTGCCCGATGTCTTGTAATGAGTGGCCGGCGGGATGGGCACCCACCTCCGTGCACAGGCGGCTTCCCCGGCTCCACAGACTCCGGGCCGTGCCTCCTGTGTCTTCAGGAGCGGGGCAGGACCGCGAGGCTGTGCTCTAGAACCTCAGCCTTTGTAAAGAAGACCCTTTCATTCAGTCATTCAACAGCTATTATGTATCAAGTACTTTCCTAGGTATTTTGGAAAAGCTTAAAAGTTCTCTGCTTTAAGGGGCTGTTTTTATAACATACAGAATGCCTTCTCTATGATTTATCTGTCTGTTAAGCTTACACTTTCGTACGTTAGTATGGCTCAATTGCAGTGTACTGGCAGTGAATGCTAGTTCTGTGACCTGAAACAAGCCTTTCAATGAAATGATTATCTCACAAGGGTAAGAGCCTTTTCTGGCTCTCCCTGTTAACTGGAATACATTTATAAACTTGTAAATTACTGATGGATTTGCAATCAGTTTCTTAATTCTTCTCCCGTCATTAGAATGTTCACTTCCCGTTTGTCTGTTCTCAAACTTTGATAGCTTAAAGACTTAACCAGAATGTTTACTGCTTTAATGTTGGAGCACTTAGATCCTAAGTGTGTGTGTGTGTGTGTGTGTGTGTGTGTGTGTGTAAAACACGAAAAGTGGATTTTCGAATTCTTCTTTGATTTCTTTAGTGATCCGTTGGTTGTTTAGTAGCATATTGTTTAACCTCCAGATGTTTGTGTTTTTCATAGCTTTTTCCTGTAATTTATTTTTAATCTCACAGTGTTGTGATCAGAAAACATGCTCGATATGAGTTCAGTCTTCTTAACTTTTCCAAGGCCCGCCTTGTGGCCAGCACGTGGTCAGTCATAGAGAACACTTCATCTGTACTGGAGAAGAATGTGCTTTTGGATGGAATGCTTTTATTTATACTTTAGACCACCTGGCCTAATGGGTCATTTAAGGTTGATTTTCTGCCTGGGTGTTCTGTCCATTGATGAAAGTAGGGTGCTACAGTCCCTGCTATTACTGTGTTACTCTCACTTTCTCCCTTTACAGTCGTTACTGTTTTCCTTGTATATTGAGGTGCTCCTGTGTTGGATGCATATATATTTACAATTGTTTTATCTCCTTCTTGAATTGATCCCTTGATCATTATGTAGTGTCTTTTTTTTTTTTTTTTTTGAACCTTACAACAGTCTCTATTTTAAAGTCTGTTTTGTCTGCTATGAAAATGGCTGCTATAGCCTTCTTTTGATTTCCATTTGCATGGAATACCTTCTTCCATCCCCTCACTTTCAGTCTATACGTGTCCCCAGGTCTGAGGTAAGTCTCTTGTAGACTGTGTATATACGGGTCTTGTGTTTGTATGTGTTCAGCCAGTCTGTGGCTTTTGGTTGGACCATTTGGTCTGTTTACAGTTAAGGTAATTATTGATATGTGTCTCCCCACTGCCATTAAGCATTTCAGGTTTGTTTTTGTAGGTCTTTTTCCTTCTCTTCCTCTTTCGTTCCCTTCTCTTGTGGCTTGATGACCATCTTGAGTGTTGTGTTTGGGTTGCTTTTACCTTTTTGTGTGTGTATCTATTGTAATTTTGAGGTTTGTTGTTCCCGTGAGGTGTTGATTCAACAGTCTATATATGTACAAGGTTGTTTTAAGTTGCTGGTCTTTGACCAGCCTAGAGTTCTTTAGCATTTGTTGCAAAGTTGGTTTGGTGGTGCTGGATTCTCTTACCTTTTGCTTGTCTGTAAAGCTTTGATTTCTCCATCATCTCTGAATGAGAGCCTTGCTGGGTAGAGTATTTTTGGTTATAGGTTCTTCCCTTTCATCACTTTAAATATATCGTGCCACTCCCTTCTGGCCTGCAGAGTTTCTCCTGAAAAATCAGCTGATAACCTTATGGGAATTCCTTTATATATTATTTGTTGTTTTTCCCTTGTTGCTTTTAATATTTTTTTGTCTTTCATTTTTGTAACTTTGATTACTGTGTGTCTTGGCATGTTCGTTGGATTTATCCTACCCAGGACTATGTGCGCTTCCTGGACTTCGTTGTGAAAAAAATATGGGAATCTTTAACTGTAGGATGCTTTAAGATAAAAAGAAAACACTTGAATTGGAGGGATGCCTATCTTAAATAGCAGTTTTAAATTAAGAAAATTACCTTTAGCTTCTCATATTTAATTTTTAAAATTGTTGGGGTTTTTTTAACATGGCATATTTTTATGATAATTTAACTAGAAAATTTGTGACTGATTTCTTTTTTTGTTTTCTTTGAATTCCTAGAGACACAGTTTCTGATAGAGAAAATTATATTAAGTTACAGAAAACTTGACAGGACAGTAGGTTATACTCATTGCATACTTACCGTGAATAGTCATGGCTCTTATCATAGTATCATCAGTACAGTTATCTGCATTCATTAATTGGCATTTTATGGTTTTCAGGTAAACCTGACAAGACTTTAACAAGAATTAAAAGAAGTGGGGCTTGTTCTTTTAAGAATTACAGTTTTATTTTCCTTCTTGGTATATAAGAATTTATTAAGCCAGCATATTTAGATTTATTGTGCAGATGCTGATAATGTCTGAATAACTATCTCTACTTTATGGGGGATAAATATGAGTTTCAGGTAATGTGTGCAGCCACTGTATATGTTTGTATCTGTACCATTTTATAAGCAGACACATATCTCTGAATATGTATTTTCACAGCTAAATTTTTTGAGTTTATCTTTCTAACCATGTGCAGCCCAGTATTTATTATAATTTTACCTTTTGATTGTATTTTTCTATAATTGAAATTTGATTGTTTAGTTTTAGATTCACACACTAACAAAAGAGGTAAATTTTGAGCCCTTTGGCAGTTTTTTTCCTTGTTACTTTCCACCCTTACTATTTTTTCCCCACAGCTGCCAGAAGGCATGTTTTCTTGCAGCACTAATTTCACGTCTTTGAGCTGATAGTTAACTGTGTTCTGAAATGACAGCCAACTTGTGGTCAGCAGCTTATTTATAAAAGCAGACCATGGCACACTCTAGTTGAAACTGTCATCCAACCCCAGTCTGAATTCTCTCTCTAATCTCATAGCGTTAGGAAACACACACAACCACACGTGGAGTAAGACAGCAGCAGGGCGTGTATCATGAGGATCTCCCTGCTCCTTAGGACAGCCAAGTGCAGGAGTATGCGGCCCCAGGCAGGATTCGAGCGAGAGGCCTGGAAGAGCAGTCTCTGTCTCCCTCTCGCCTGGTCTGTGCTCTGCACATTTGATCACCGTGCCTTCTGTACATCAGCTTTCTCAGCCTCTCTGCCCCGTCACTGAGCTTGCAAGCCTTCAGTTCACACAGCTACTAGAAATGGACCACAGTTCCCAAGTCCACGTTCTTGTTGAAGAACATAATCAAGCGCACAAAGAGCAGGCATTAGTCTTTGGCTCCGTCTGCTGTCACCGTTGAGGGATGGGATGGGGGGAGACCATGTTACCAGGGGTGCTGGGAGGGTGTCTGTGAACGGAGAAGGGGTGTTAAGGATTGTGACAGTATCTCAAGGGATTTTTGCTATTTCTAATTGCTTTATAATGCTATTTTCCAAAAAGTCATCTTTGCAAAGAAAGAAAAAAGAACCATCTATATTTTGGGGTCGTTAGAGGCTGGATCTTTGTCCCACAGACCTGAAGCTTGGTTAAGGTCAAGGTCAGCCTATCTGATGGGCTGCCGTGGCCTCCATTCTCCCAGGAGATGGGCCATGCACACGAACAAAAGGACCTTAGGGTACAGTATTTGCATTTGGGCACAGACATCCGGAGGGAGCAGGCACCGTCTGCTGCCTTCTCTTTGTGGTCTGATACTGCAGACGCTTCCTCGGTTCACTTCTTGGAGATAATCCAGCTTCACTGATGTAATCAAAATATGATGCAGTGTCTTGTGGAGGAGACAGAAAGCTGATGCTAGAATCGTGTGTGTTACTCTATGATGATTCCCCAAATCATCATGTCTCTCACTCCCGGCCCTCCAAGTTGTGACACTCGGATCTGAGCACATTAAGATTCTCAGTTAAATACAGAAGCAATTCTGGGAATGGTTAGATGTGGTTAAAGAAAGAATCTAGATATAAGTAAATATGTGAGAGACACTAACGTTCATCTCATTTATATTCTACCTATTTCCAACAGTAAATTAATATCTTACAAAGAATTGTGGAATAAAGAATTAAAATTCACTGAGATAAGTAAGATTCACTGCAGTGACCAAGTGTAGTAAGGAGCTAAGCCCCCTTCCTGTGCTTAGCCTCTGACATGAACAATAGGAAAAACCCCACAGCTCCCGTGATTCATAGCACACACAGATTTAGAAAGCCTTCAAGCAGGCTCATGCCATCTGGGGACCTGGGACCGGATGCTCACAGTGGAGAGGGCGCACCCAGGAGAGACGGGCATCCCCGTTTGGAGAGACAGGGTCCTGTGCAGCCTCATGATGGATGGGCGGGGCTCAGGCTCATCAGAGCCTCCCTCGGAAACACCTCCTCCCCCGCTCCCAGCTTCCTGGTGTTGCCTCCGCTTTCATGTGAGAGTTGAACTGCTTAAAGACATGGAAAAGCTGCAAGCAGAAACAACCCTGGTGCAGAATTCACTCTCTCCTCCCTCCTGTGCCACCCCTCTCTCCTGTTAGTCCTGGCCTATGCCCAGGCAGCCTCTTCCATTTGAGTGTTCACATGACCAGGTTCCCTAAAGACTGGCTGGGTAGTAAATTCAGGTACCTGAAAGCAAGATTCTCCAGAGACCTGTGGGATTTGGTGATCCAGATAATTTTGATGTTTTTACTACTGTTTTTTAAACCTGAGTTATTACAGAGTTGACGTGATATTGAAGTGTGCTCGAGCAGCCTTAGCAACCAGGAGGAGCAGGGGCGGTTCCTTGGTTAGCAGAATATGTCTGTGTTTGTGTGTACAACAGGATTAGTTTAAAACTCCCAACAATCCAAGCGAGGGTGAGAACTTTTTTTTTACCCATGATTTTTCAGTTTTAGAAACTGGGAGCAGAGAGGTTAAGAAATGTGCCCAAAGTTCTGCAGTATTAAATAGCAGAGTTGTTCAGTCGCTGTCTTGTCTGACTCTTTGCGACCCCATGGACTGCAGCACACCAGGCTTCCCTGTCCTTCACTATCTCGCAGAGTTTGCACAGACTCATGTCATTGAGCCGGTGACGCCATCCAAACATCTTGTCCTCTGGATGGAAAAGCAGATGGACTGATTGTGGAGCATGGTCCCTGGCCACGACTCTCCTGCCTTTGCATGGAGAGGGTGCTCGAAGAGGAGCTGTTATTGACAGGGGTATGGGCCTTACAGCCAGGAAGATTTGACTTTGAGAAAGGTACTGGCACGTAGCTTGGAGCCCAACACAACTCTGCAACTCCATGGACTGTGGTCCGCCAGGCTCCTCTGTCCATGGGATTATCCTGGCAAGAACACTGGAGTGGGTTGCCATTTCCTCCTCCAGGGGATCTTCTTCACCCAAGGATCCAACCCGTGTCTCTTGCATCTCCTGATTTAGCAGGTGGATTCTTTCACCACTGCACCACCTGGGAAGCCCCAGGCCTTAGTTTCTGCATTTGTGAACTGATAGTAATGATACATGCTATCTCCTTAGGATGCTGCGGCCATCAGAGACAATGTATACAGAGTATCTGCCACACGAGAGGCACTGCGCAGTCGGCAGCTGTCCATTCGTACACAGACACACTTGTTGAGCTTCAGGTCTTCTATAGCGTGGTACCTCTGACTCTCCTCTCTCTTGGTTACTCCCAGAGTCACTAACAATCCTTCAGTCACTGTGGACCCTAAGATTATCTGTCTTCATTCTAACTGGAGATGCCCTTAGATCCTAGTTCATGATTTGGAAAAAAATACACAGCTTTTTATTTATTTATTTTTTTTAACCAAGAAATCCCTTGGCTTGTAAGTTCCTGAGACATTAAGTGTCATTGTATTGTCAGATTATCAATACAAAGAATATGGACTTGACTCATCCACTCCTCGTCTGTTTGCTTATCCATTTGAGAAGTCAGTCTTGACTATGTGAAGAACCTCCTGTTTGCAGTTTTCCAGCCAGACTTGTGTAACTGCAACACTTTATCTTCATCCATTTTTCAGAAGAGGAAAATGAGATTTGGGTCATTTAAATTCTAAGAATATATTTTAAAGTTAAAAAAAAATCAAAATTTGTAATCTATGTGCTGGAGAAAAGAGCAAAAACTAAAATGTGTGTTGTTTAAAGCTTCTGCTGCTGAGCTTGATTTTGAAATGGATTGGGAGTCTGTGTCTACTCCCAGCAAACAGTAATTTGTGTGTTGGTCTGCTAATTAGTAGGGCTATTTCCCGTTTCGTTGATGAGGCTTAAATAAATGTCAGGGGTACAGCCACGGAGCTCTCCCAATTAGGCTTCCCGTTTGTGAGACCCAGCCCTCTTCCCTTTTGTGTGCAGATGACAGTTCGGGCAGCAGCCCTAGCCTAACAGGGCTCCAGGGAGAGCCTCCTCCTCTGGTTTTACTGAGAACAGGCCCAGTCGTGTCCAGGGAGAATACGGCCACAGTCACGGCCGGAGCCGCGCTGTTCTCGACTGCAGCCCCACCTCCTTTCATCCGCTTCATTTTAGGACAAAACACTGCAGACCTGCCGAACAGTGTCTAGGCCAAGTCTCATCTACAATTCCATTTTAAAGTGCTGGCTTGTAAAAATGCATTGCAATTTTCTAAGAATGAGAAATTAAGTCATATGCAAAATTTATATGAACCTAAGATGCTGCTCCATATTTAATAATATTAGCCATTTTTAACTTCTGCAATCATTGTAACGTGTGTTGTCTGTGTGTCTCACAGGTGTGTGTGTGCGCACACACACACACACACACACACACACAACACTAGCCTAGTGAACAGTGAGCAGGAGTGTCGCTGAATGATGCGTCAGCCTTAACAGATGGATGGCCCTAAGCAAGCAGAACCAGCACAGTAAAATCAGGTGAAAGTGGAGGGTTGAGGCTTTCTGTTGTTCAGCCCCATTAAAACCCTGGCACATATATCACTCTTAACTATTTCATGTCTGGGCCGAGTGGCAATCCCCGCAGGTTTATTTTGAGCCTATCTAGTTAATTATGTAAGAGCTGCATGAGGAAACATGAATGGAAGGTTATTTTTGCATTTGTCCTGTAAGCTGTGTGACTGTTGACAAATACCCACACTTGGAATGCAGTCAAGACTTAAACCCAAACACAGTGTTTACAAATACACTCAACAGTCATAATTCCTCCTAATAGGACCAGCTACTATTAAATTAGCAGCCACTTACTCTGTTTTTCAAATACATTCACAAACAGACTAGTAGTCCAAGATAGGAAAAGTTCTTTTGAGTGCAGAAATAAGGAAGATGTTTATGCCATAATATACCGTCTACATGATTTTCCGTTTTTTTTTGCCCGTTATATAAGGTGATAACGTACACTTCAAACGCAATTGCTGTCTTTTTAAGTCTTTATGTTTTTATTGGTTTGTAAATCTTCCTAGTAGATTTGGAATACAGTACAGCAGCAGTGAGCCCATTTTATAATTGATGAGTAATGTAACCTCATCTTTAAAGAACGTGCTTAGAAGTTACATATGCCTTTCTGGCCTGTGGAGACTTGCAGGTAAGGCATTTCAAAGCCACATTTCAGTTGAATGGGAATTTAAACCCCCATGTGTAAGCATGCTTTAAATATGAGCAGTTAGGTGGCTTACATTTTATACAGAGTAAAATCTGAATGTGTTAAAATCCTGCCAGTGAAATCGTTGCTGTGAAATGAACAGGAAAAAATAAAAACTTAGATTCTCTTGCTTATTGGTTCCTAAGCTTAATGAGTGGTGGGATATCCACACTAGCAGGGTGTGGCTTACAGTGTGTTTATGACACACTTTTCATCATTGAAATTCAGTAGAACCCGGGGATAAAATCAGTGTAATTAAGGACAGTGTCTCCTGCTTAGGTGACATAATAGATTTCAGAAAATGACACACTCGTTGGGATCTTTCGAAAATACAGTCCATTGAATAGCTTTGCTTTATCAGTCAAGAAAGAAATGGCAGAGTCACTGGTTTAGAGGGAAGTATCCTCTTGCTTCTTCTGGGCAAGAAAAAAGAGACTGTAAATCACAATGAGAAGAATAATTGTGACCTCAGGTGAAGGGGGAGGAACTAGGTTGTGAAGGAGGAGGGCCAGATATTTGGAAAAAATACTTAATATAAATCTTACAAAGAAATAAAAATACGTCTAACCAAATCATGTTAAGCCAGAAAAGCCATTAATTTTTTGTTTTTAGCACTCTGTTTACTTTGGTTCAGTACTGAGAATTGTGTTGCCGTGATTAAGGTGAAATGTTGAATTCAAGTGATCAGAAAGGATTAGAGAAGTATTAAATAAAGTCTGAGAGTTTCAAATGATAAAATATTTTGTAAAACTAGCTTAAGTGTGTTTCTACTAAAGGATGCCCATAAGAAGTACTGCCTACATGAATCATGGCTTAGCAGTCTTTGTCCAAAAGTTACTCTTTCACATGGCATCTATTTGGTCTAGTTTATAGTAATGTCACTGATCTATAAAATTGATCTTTTAAGTTCCGTTTGAAAATTTGGGTACCCTATTGTTGATTTAAATAGAGTTATTTTTTTCTGTTGTTTTCTGTTGAAATATTAATTTTGAACTTGTCAAATTTGATTACAGTTAACATCTGTGCCCCCACCCTCACCCCCAAAACCTCAGATATGGGTGACAAGGGTGCCCTCTAGTGAGTTCATGTAGTATTTTCTTTCCTTGAAGAAGATGGTTGCACAGACATAAGTTTACAAGATTTGCCTCTCTTTCGGAGACACAATCCAATACACATTTGAAAATTTTATATTGTCATAAAATTGTTCAAGAACATTATCTTTTCAAAGAAATAATTCAAAGCCAACTCCTTCTTTCACCAACTGGCCAGGACTTCATTTCTAAAATGAACAATACCTAGTATATTATAAAGACTTAGGTGACAATGTTCCCTGCATTCTATGAGATCTTTTCAGGTTGAAATGCACCTTTTTAATGTTATAATTTTACTCTTCAGATTTATTGCCAAAATTGGCTGTGTCACTTATCACAAAGTCTTGAGACAAAAACATACATAAATTTATCTTGAGCTTAAATCTTAAATTTAAATTGAGCTTCCCTTGTGGCTCAGATGGTAAATAATCCATCTGCCAGTGCAAGAGACGTGGGTTTGATCCCTGGGTCAGGAAGATCCCCTGGAGAAGAAAGTGAAATCCCATTCCAGTATTCCTGCCTAGAGAATTCCATGGACAGAGGATCCTGGAGGGCTACAGTCCATAGGGTCACAGAGTTGAACACCACTGAGAGACTAACACTTTCACTTTCAGGACCATTCTAGAATTCACATCCGTAATCACACCACAAAGATCTCCCGGTTCTGTTTAACTCTTTTCTTGTGAATCTTTAATTATTTTGAGGGCTTCTGGTGAAAATGACAACAGCTCTCTATTCCAAATTTTATAGACAGATTCTCATTTTTTTCCTAAGCATCCTGCGATACAGAAATGGTGGTTGTCTTCCCGTTTTGTGTGTAAGAACTGCTTTTCAGGTTGGTCAGAGATCAGTGTTAGTGTCGATGAAAGGAAAAGCCAGTCTTGCCTTTGTGGGGGTCCTGCTGCTGCTGGTCAGCATCCCCAGGGGAGAGAAACTGTCGGGAGTGGCAATAGATGTGCTGCTTCAGAGTGTTATGGGGCCTGATTATAATGGGAGCTGGATTTATGTCTGTTACACACGGTTCTATTTCCTGGTGCAGAACATAAAATGCTAGCACAATAGATAAATATCTTAACGAGTTACACAACAGGACCACCTTATCTCAAAGTTCTTCACGGTCTTTCCAGTGCCCGAGTCTAACCCTGGCGATTGCGCTGCGCTCTCATCCCTCTTGGCCTTCGTCAGGCTCTGACATTTGTAAAATAACGCTTTTGAAACCCAGATAGAATTGCAGTTTCTGTTCAGAGTCTTGCTGCCCTCAATACTGAAACCATTTGGTGACTCCACACGTACACACACATTTATACTTATTATGCGTGGATACGGCGACCTGAAAAATATAGTCCAGCTATAGTTATTTGATAAATTAGATATTTTATTCCTTTACCATGTACTTTTTACAAACATAGTTTATTAAGGTGGTTGGAAATCAAACGTTTCTATCAGTGCCAACTTTTTAGCTGCTTGTTCCAGCTAGAATCATCATCTTCTCTTCAGCTAGTGAAAAGAATCTAATGCTAGGTTATATTGAAAATAGCGTGGACGCGCTGTGCGCCAAGAAACCTTTTAAAATGTGGAGCTATTGAACCCCTGTCAGCAAAAGTGAAATTGCAAATAGTTTGCCATTTATCAAAGGATTATTTATTTATTTACTTATTTATTCAGCTTTGAGAATAATATTTTAATAGTCTTCTACAACCTCTTGTTTTTACACCAATCAATAATCTTTCAGAATGGAAAAGTTGCAAAAGCTCTCTCAAAATTTGCCTCGTCAAATATTAAAGAAGATAAAAATAATGTATTTTAAAATACCTATAGTGAACAAGTTACTTGGTATTTGAACAGTCCTAAAAAGCTGGTCTAATCGTTCATGGCCATGTTGCATGTGAGCTCAGGACAAGACCCTCTACCCAGTAACCATGGTGGGGAGAGAGAGTCCTTTAGCCGGTGAGGCCATTGGAAAGGTTTTCACGTCCTCTCTGATCAGCCCTGGAGAGGCAAATTCTAAAGCACTGTGTTTCTAAAAGATTTCGAGGCACTCTTTTGCCAAACTGAACTTCCTAAAGAAAGTCAGAACCACCTGAGGGACAGAAAGTCAGAACTTCTGTCCCAGGGTCTGTTCGGAATTCAAATTATTCTGTCTCTGAAATCTGATGTGACGATTTCTTTGGTCTAATTCCAGAGTGGTCCTCAACGTAATAACGACGTTAATTAAAGTAAGCGTCCATGGATGCAGTTAGCGCTGTAGGGTGGGCCAAGTGGAGTGTGTATCACAGTCAGTTCCACAGAGAGCGACCTGGGTACCTGCGGCGGCTGGTTTACAGCCTCCAAGGTCCTGTGCTGCTTCTGAGCATGGCCACCTGCTCGGCCTGGGTCACTTGCCTCCGTTGACGACCTGTAAATGACCGTCATTGACCAACTCAGACAGACGCTCCTTCACTGGCCTATTTACTCCCCCTGTTCACGCCTTAACATCACCCTCCTCACTGACCAGGAAGACCCCATGTGGGAGTGTCAAGATCTCAAGTTTTGGAGTATTACAGACCTGGACCAGGAAACCAGCCTGGCCTCTCACCTGGCACTTGAGCCACTTTCCTCCCCTCTTCTAGCCTCTTAGCCTTAACGTCCGTACATCGAAGCTACTTCTGCTCACGCCCACGTAGATCCCCTGCAGAAATTCCAGTTAGTGCCATGATGGAGCCTGTTCTGACAGCGCCCGCTGGCCGCTTGATAAGGACGAGGGGAAGCTGCCCTGGCCCGCCTGCGACTGCAGCGCCTCCCCCGGTGCACGAGCAGCCGCCCGCGTGGGGGGCAGGACTTGGGCCCGCTGAGGGACCCCCCCCCACCCGCGGCTCTTGGCTCTTCTGCTCTGTCTTTAGTTTGTGTTTGTTTACCCCTGGCCCCCTTTCCCTTTGCGTTTCAGTTTGTGTCTCCTGTTTGAAATTTCGTACACGCGCCTAGAGGGACGTGTTTTTGCCCCAGTAAGGTTAGTTCACGGGTCCCTTACCTCGCCCACTGACTGGGGTGAGAGTGGCGAGGATCCCTCTTCCGCAGCTTTCAGGTGCCCAGCGCGGCACTGCGATCCGTAGCCCCTCTGCCCTGTAAGTCCCTGGACTTGCTCATCTGGTAAGGGCAGGTTTGTACGCTTTGACCACAGCTCCCCAGCAACCCCTCCACCCGGTCCCCAGCCCCTGGTAACCAGCAGGCTCCTTTCTAAGAGTTGAGCTGTTTTAGGTTCCGCATGTAATGAGGTCATGCAGTGTTTGTCTTTCTCTGTCGGACTGACTTAGCATAACGCCCTCCAGGTTCATCCCCGCTGTCACAAATAGCAGGATTTCATTCTTTCTATGGCCGAATGGTATCCCACCGCATAGGTAAGTACGGCATTTTCTCTTATCTGTTCATCCACCGATGGACACTTGAGTTGTTTCCGTATCTTAGCTGTTGAATAATCCTGCAGTGAACAGGGTGCGGGGATCTCTACAAGACAGCGATCTCACTTCCTTCTGACAGTACCCCGGGGTGGGGCTGCTGACCGCATGGGGTTTCGGTTTTCAGAGGAACCTCTCTACTGTTTTCTGCGATTGCTGTGCTGACTTCCATTCCCACCGACAGTGCACAAGGGCTCCCTTTTCTCCACGCCGTTCTTCAGCGTTTGTTTCCTCTTGTCTCTTTGATGATGGTCCTTCTAACAGGCGTGAAGTGACATCTCACTGTGGTTGTGATTGGCCTTTTCCTGATGATGAGTGATGTTCAACACCTCCTCAAAATACTTCATGGCCATGTGTCTGTCTTCTTTGGAAAAATGTCAAGTCATCTGTCCATTTTCTAATCAGATATTTACAACTTTTGCTATTGTTATTGTTCGAGTTGTATGAGTTTCTTATATATTCTGTATATTAATCCCTTATCAGAAACATGATTTGCGAATACTTTCTTCCATCCCACGAGAGTGGGGGAAGCTTTCATTTTGTTGATGGTTTGTTTTGCTGTGCGGAAGCGTTTTAGCTTGATGTAGCTCCACTTGTTGATTTTGCTTTTTTTTGCTTGTGCTTTTGATGTCATATCCAAATCATTGTCAAGACTAGTAACAGGGGGCTTTTCCCCTATGTTTTCTTCTACTCTCTGAGTACTTACAGTTTCACATCTTACATTTAAGTCCTTAACCAATTTTGAGGTAATTTTTGTGAATGTGCCTGTGTGCCAAGTCGCTTCAGTCGTGTCCAACACTGTGCAACCCTATGGACCGTAGCCCACCAGGCTCCTCCGTTCATGGGATTTTCCAGGCAAGAATGCTGGAGTGGATTGCTATGCCCTCCTCCAGCAGATCTTCCTGACCCAGGTGTCAAACTCATGTCTCCTGTGTCTCCTGCATTTGCAGGCAGGTTCTTTACCACGAGCACCTCCTGGGAAGCCATTTTATGAGTGATATCAGGTTAAATTCATGCAATTTCATTCTTTTTCATGTGAATATCCAGTTTTCCCAGCACCACTTATTATACAGACTACCACTGAGTACTCTTGACTCCTTCGTTGAATGTTTTTACCTGACTGTAAGTGCATGAGTTTATATCCAGGCTCATGATTCTGTTCCATTGATGTATGTATCCTTCCTACTAATACCATACTGTTCTGATCACTATAGCTTTGTAATATAGTTTGAAACCAGGAAGTCCATTCTTTCTAAGGCTGATTTGGTTATGTGGCATCTTTTGTGGTTCCATGTACATTTTAGGATTATTTTTCCAATTTTCATGAAAAATGACATTGGCATTTTCATAATAATTGCATTGAACCTATAGATGGCTGTGGGTCATATGAATATTTTAGCAATATTAACTCTTCGTGTCCATGAACACAGGCTATCTTTCCATTTATTTGCATCTTTCTCAATTTCTTTCATCCATGTGTTAAAGGTTTTGTTGTATAGATCGTTCACTTCCTTGGTTAAATTTTTTCTTTGTATTTTATTGTTTTTGATGCTATGGTAAATGGCATTGTCTTTTTTTCAGAGAGACCACTGTTAGTGTATAGAAATGCCAGTTTAGATCATTTTTATTGACCTGTTTCAAATTGCTGGTGAGCCCAAAGAATGCTTTATCTTTTATATCATACGTATCTTTTACGTTTCTGTCATTCAACTTAACTCTCATAGATTCCATCTCTCTGTTGTCATCCCATCTGTTTATGCACATTGTCCTTCTTTTTAGTTCTCAGTTTTTATATGTAGTGGTTGTTGAGTGATGGGCCCCCTGTGTGAAAAAGCAGTAGAGGAAGTTAAATAGTACTCACACCCAGAAATGCTGTGATGCCATCCGTCAGAGGTGGGGTGCACCACAGGTTGAGCTGGGCGGGGTTTTGTGTTGACGTCATCCCCTGAAGTGGCTGCCGTGGGTGGGCTATTCCTTCCTGTGGAGTGAGTACTTCCTGTGGAGTGCTTCCTGTGGAGGTGCTGGAGGGTTTTCTGTGTTCCTCCTTCACCCTCAGCCATCAGCAGTCCCTTTCCCGAGCCACAGAGCAAGTCTCTCTCGACGTTTGCACACCTCCCTCAGTGTGTGTTGCTGGTCAGAGACACGTGGTCCTAAGCCCAGGGCTTTTCTGTGCTCTGGACCAGCTTTGGTCTTCACGGGCCACACCCCCTGGGGCCCAGGTGTGGGGCCTTCTCAGCGCCCCTTCCTCCCCATGGCGGACACACCCCCTTTCTCTGTAACTGGTCCTGGGCAGTTTGTGGGCCGCCTGCCTCTCCCTCGTGGGGGTGGACTTCTGCTTGGCCTCCATGGAGACCCTGTTCCTCCCAGGGCCCTGCTCCTCCCCGGGCATGTCTGTACTTCTGTGCCTGCCCCCTGGTCTTGGGGCTGAGGCTGCTGCTGTGTGTAAGCCAGTGATCCTCAGTGGGGCTTCCTGCTTGTCTCCTGCAGGCCCACACCCCCAAAGGAGCACTTTCACACTCTGGTCTTGCCCAGTCGTTCTCTTCAGCATTGGGTGGTCGGGTTCCCTGATAAGGCAAATGAAATTATAGGGTGTTATCTGTGGAGAAGAGCTTGTGAGCACAAACGCCCCTTGTCACTGAGACTCCCAGCTCTTGCAGATCAGCGTGTTAGTCCACTCGTGGTCTCCATTACATCGGAGCATGTTTCTTCTTCCCTGTTTATATGCCAGCTGCCCTTGTGAGTGTGTCTGTGTGTGTGTGCGCTTTGCCAAGGATGAAATAGATCCTGTCTCTTATCTCTCCTTGGAGGGGCTTGTAACTTTATGGAATTCATTTTATTGGTTGCCTTACAACTCAGCATTCTGATAGGTTTAAGAAAGAATTTTTTTTCCCCTCAGATATCACCCAGCCTTGGAGAAGGAAATGGCAACCCACTCCAGTACTCTTGCCTGGAGAATCCCAGCGATGGGGGAGCCCAGTGGGCTGCCGTCTCGGGTTGCACAGAGTCGGACATGACTGAAGTGACTTAGCTTAGCTTTTTTTTTCTTATTGTTGGGGTAGGAATTGGCATTCTTTTTCACTGCTTTTTGCATTCAAAATGGAAGTGGAATTAGAAGCAAAATGAATTGTAAGATACGATTCTTGGTCTCCAGAACTTGGTAAGGCAGGAATGTACTCACAAAACGCTGCTTTCATGAGAGAGTGTGTATCAGGTGACAGCTGAGTGACAGCGAAGTGGATAAAGCTGGCAGAGAGGGCAAAGTGGCTGTGGACTGGGAGGCTGGCGAGAGGCATGCGGATGTATCTGGCCCAAAGTCTTTCCTCCTGAGCTAGCCTCGCGTGACACTCACCTGCTCAGTAAGAGAATTCTGGTACTTCTGTTCCACTGTGTCTCCTTACATGCTGTGCTTAGTCACTTCAGTCGTGTCCAACTCTTTGTAACCCCATGCAGTGTAGCCCGCCAGGCTCCTCTGTCCATGGGATTCTGAGGCAAGAGTCCACTGGAGTCGGCTGCCATGCCTTTCTCTAGGGGATCTTCCTGACCCAGGGATTGAGCCAGTGTCTCCTGCATCTCCTGCATTGGCAGGAGTGCCACCTGGATAATAAAAGCCCTTCATCACCCGAATACATGAGATGTCACCAAGCATATATCTTGCTGAAACCTTCCAGTTTACTTTCTTGCCCTGACAGAAATATCTTTGGGAAAGTGTGTTAAATCTCTTTATCTCTTCACCCTGCTATTTCACCTGCCTGGACAGTAGCATTGTTGATTCTCCCGTAACTACTACCTGTTTTTAAATTGAGGTTAAGACTTGCCATTTTAAGAAAGTCTTTCTCAGGTTAATTCTCAGACATTTATTTTTTTCCGAGTCTCTGAGGACAGACTCATCTAGCGTAATTATAGTGAAAAGCACCATTCAGGGAGCAGGGCTCTGTCTTAGCTCCGTCACTAACTGTCTGATCTTGCTCAAGATACATCACATCACCAAGGTTTTGGTTCCCTGATATGCAAAGTAGGGAAAAGGCTTACCGAAGTCTGTGGTAGAGCAGGTGTTTAAAGCATGATCAAAAACACATCTAACACGGTTAAGTCATGAGTAAGCCACTTAACTCTGTGTTTTCACCACCTGTAAAAATTACAACATGCGTGTTTTTAAGCCTCTTTCCCAGTCGCAGACTGCCATGTATTTTTAAGGTATCGCCACTGCAATTCTGTGTAGTTGCTCTCTTTACAGTTTATTCCCGTATTTCACGCAGGTATTATTTTTGTCTTAGGCTGCAGAATGCATAAGCCCAGGGGGTGCTGCCGACTTGGGAAAAGCCAAGTCACACTCTGGACCTCAGTCACTGCAACTATAAAATGGGGACAGTGCTACAAAGAGTATCTACTTTCAGAAAACTCACATATTACAAGCATCTCAATTTTGTGAACTCTGAAAGCTTGTATTTTCCTACTCGTCTGCCTACATCACTTATTTATCCCTAGCCCCCCAGCTCCCCTGCGGGTTTCAGCTGACCCGGCGTCTCGCCTTAGTGTTAGATCTGTCTGCCATCTAGTGACGGAAATGGTCACTGCAGGGCAGCAGCCTCCTGGTGCACAGGGTCGGATCCTCGCTGTGTGCTCTGATGTGCTTTGGGGGAACTATCCTCTTGCTTGCTGCAGCTGAGCCAGACTCCTTTCTCGAGGCGTGAGGTTTGCTGGTGCTGTAAGCTGACCCCCTACCTCTGCTTTCTCCTGCATCTGCGCATCCTGCTGGTCTTCCCCAGCCCCTTCTCTGTGTCTCACTCGAGGTCTCTCCAGAGGCTGAGCTTCTCTAATAGGATATCTTCTGTAATAAATGTCATTCCACCCTGGTAACCTTTTTTTTTTTGCTTTGCATTAGCTTACTATTTTTTCACATTTTTAGTAAGCATCCCTTCTATACAAGATATTTTATAAGATATCTTTATATTTAATATCTTATTTCTAAGATAATATGTTTTCACATATACAGAATGTATACTTTATATTTTAAATTTCCTTATGAGAAAATTTTGATTTTGTAATTATATGTTTAGAACCTACCAGTAGGAGTGTGATTGAAGAGGTGGGACATCCAGTTATTTGTTATTCTTATTTATAATTCTTTGCATCAGAGGGATGTGAAATTCTGCTAATTTTGTTCCCTTATGACGCCTTTTTGCATCCAGAAATGTACCCTTTCTTGAGTAGAACTGGCTCTCATGACAGCTGCGAATGCCAGCAGTTGTTTGCTCGTTTGCACGGCCTCCAGGCACTGGTGGGTGACCATGGCTGGAGTTCCAGCTGCACCAGGTCTGTACAGCTCAGAGGGACTTTGAGACCTCCTTGTTGATCGCAGAGTTCACCATTACTTAAAGGACGTGGTCACAACCCTGTGTTGTTAGTACTGTTCGTCTGCTGACAGCACCTACTTATTAGGAATGTTACAATTGGACGTGAGTCATGATCAGTATTAATGGCACTTAATACGTTTTCATCGGTGATCAAAACGCTGAGAGCAGTTATATCCGTGGAAGAGTATGTTGATATTGTAGGTGCTTTATTACATTCAGTATTCAGCATGTTCATCCTTTTAAAGAATCTCAAGAGGCAGGAACATCGTCTTCTCTTGCGTGCCTCGCAGCGCAGAAGACGGTAGCACGCGTGCAGTGGATGTTCGTGGCGTGAAGAGGGGCTGAGAATGTCTTCAGTGAGGTGTGGTAGCTGCTTCCTCCACGGAGCACAGAGCGGCTTTCAGGACGTCCCCGGAGACAGGGAGCGGCTTTCTGCTGCCCTCCATCATCAGGGTCTGAAAGGCGGGGTCTCTCCCCGCCCACCCTTCCCTGCTGGGCCTCTGATCCCCCCACTTCCTGTGACCTGCCTGAGACTTTGCTGCGTCCAGCCTTGCACCTTCTTAGTATGCACCTGCCATCTAGTGGTCAGCAGGGTAACTGCAAGGCCAGAGGGCCCTTCAGGAACCCCGTGCTCCACCCAGGCTCTGACCCCTGGGACACCATAAGCATCTTTGAGTCCATTGTGTCGGCCCTGGTCGGCCCACCACAGAACCTTTGCATGTTTTACTTCCTCTTCTTATCATCTACTTAATTCTTACTGACCTTTCAGAACTCAACTCAGACATTTTTCATGCGAAGCCATCCCTTGGTCTCCCTGATGAGGTCAGATTCCTCACTGCAGCCATAATTTAGTACCAGCTCCTGTGGTCATCCTGGTAGGCTTATTTTATTCAATTTAATTCACATTTCCTTAACTAGATCACAGTCTCCACGAGGGCAAGGAGCCCTGTGCTCAGTCGTCCTCATCCTAGCGTGTAGCCCAGTGCCTGCTGTCCTTTCAAAGGAGTGTTTCTCTAAGCTTTGCTGAATTAATGAGTGTAACACTTGTAGATGCCGAAGATGCCCACGTTGGCCCCTTAGCACAGTGCCGTCATTTTTGCTTTCAGTTCAGTCGCTCAGTCGTGTCCAACTCTTTGCGACCCCATGAATCGCAACACGCCAGGCCTCCCTGTCCATCACCATCTCCCAGAGTTCACTCAAACTCACATCCGTCGAGTCGGTGATGCCATCCAACCATCTCATCCTCTGTCGTCCCCTCTCCTCCTGCCCCCAACCCCTCCCAGCATCAGAGTCTTTTCCAATGAGTCAGCTTTTCGCATGAGGTGGCCAAAGTACTGGAGTTTCAGCTTTAGCATTCCTTCCAAAGAAATCCCAGGGCTGATCTCCTTCAGAATGGACTGGCTGGATCTCCTTGCAGTCCAAGGGACTCTCAAGAGCCTTCTCCAACTCCACAGTTCAAAAGCATCAATTCTTCGGTGCTCAGCTTTCTTCACAGTCCAACTCTCACATCCATACATGACCACAGGAAAAACCATAGCCTTGACTAGACGGACATTTGTTGGCAATACGTGTTTTCTTATCTCGAGAAGTTAGGCACAACTTAGCAAGAGTCAGACACGACCGACCAACTGCATGGAACTGTTTTCTTATCAGTTTTAAATTAATTGAAGTACTCAGCCAAAACTGCCTCCCTACTGTGGAGGTATTCACTTACCCAGGAGACACTAACTGCCTGATTTAAAAAAGTTTTTTATTGAAGGGTCGAATTATAACGCCCTTGTTTTATTTGGTTCATTAGCTAATGAGAAAACCAGAAAGATGCAAAAAACTGGCCGGGTAGTCCACAGAACAGACAGACAGGAGTCCTGAAACACACGTGCTGACAGGCGCCAGAACCACCCTGTCCGCCCGGGAGTACCTGCAGCTCCACGGGCGGGCGTCTCTGGACGGGAGGCATTGCTGCCGCCCTCAGGCCCCCGCCAGGCGCCCCGGCGGCCGCGGGCCGTGCGCGGAGCCTGTGGCCGGCGCCGAGCTCCGGGGCGCCCGGCGGGCCGCCCTGAGACGCCTGGCCGCGCTCCTCCGTTGCCCGGGCAAGCGCGCCGGCAGCCTGCGGCCGCTTCAGGAGCTTTGCAGCTTTCCTGGCGGTCTCCCCACGCGCGATTATCAGGACCTCCGAGATTATTCTCCATCACAGAAAGAGGGCTGTTTCGTTAGACTTGACCTGATTACTTACGTCAGAGCTTCGTGAACCTAGAGTCGTTCGGTGCAGACCAGCTATGGCCACAGAATCGGACTTCTTGCTGGAAGTTTTCATGAGGAGTGTCGGACCGGGCCGATGAAAGTCTCTGCGTATTCGCTACCGGAAGGTTAGGAGACTAAGCCCAAGAACGCTTTCTCCCCGGTAGAAACATGCTTCGCCTGCAACAGCGACAGCCGGGGTGAGCTCCCTGGCGGCCGCGGCGGGGGCAGGGCGCCTCTGAGGCCGCGAGGCGGGCCGCGCCCCCCGGAGGCAGGGCGGCCCCGGGCGCCCGCTCCGCGCGGCGGCAGCCCCGGTCCACGCGGGGCTTCAGACGAGGCCCCGGCTGCGCGGCGCACGCGGCCGTGTCCCGGCAGCTCGTTAGTGCCCGTGAAAGGCGCGGAGCCCCGAGGACTAGAATCAGGCGCACACGAGGCCTCAGCAGCACCCGGACAGCGCTGACGGGCCCGCCGTCACCGCCAGCTCCCTTCTGAGCCTCCTGCGGATTTCCCGACACGAGTGTGGACCCCGCGCGGCGTGATCCTGAGGGGCTGAGAGAGAAACGAGCCCCGGGGACCAGGCTCGGACGCGCGCGCCCGGGAGCGGAGATGGCTGCCCGTGCGCGGAAGAGGCGCTCTACCCGGACAGCAGTGAGGAGCCGCCGGAGGGCTCCTCTGCGGAGGAGCGGGAGCAGCCGGCGCGTCCGCCGGGGTCTGTCCTTTTCCCTGGAGGATGGCTGCGTCCCAGCGTCGTGCTGGTTCCGGCCGTCAGCAGCGTGGCCCAGCCCTGCGCGTGTCTGCGTGTGCGTCCCCTGCCTGCAGGGCGCGGGCTGGGCTGTCTGTGTCACACGCGGGTCCCCAGCAGCCGTTTCACACGTGGTCGTGCATGTATGTTGGTGCTACTTTCTCCGTTCATCCCACCCCCTTCCTTAAGCCCCTGTGTCCTCAAATCTGTTCTCTACACCTGCGTCCGTATTTCTTCCCTGCAACTGGGTTCATCTGTACCATTTTTCTGTTCATAGATCCCATAAAGATGTGTTAATATGTGATGTTTGTTTTTCTGACTTCTTTCACTCTGTACAGCAGGTTCTAGGTTCATCCACCTGTTTGACGGACTCACGTTAGTTCTTTTTTTATGGCCGAGTACTATTCCATCGTATCTATGAACCACAACTTCTGTATCCACTCGTCTGCCAGTGGAAATCCAGGTTGCTTCCGTGTCCTTGTCTCTGTAAATAGTGCTGTGGTGAACGTCGGGGTACGTGTGTCTGTTTGAATCACGGTCTTCTCAGGGTATAGGCCCAGTAGTGGAACTGCCATATAGTAGTTTTAAAAAGATGTCTCTGTCAGCAGTTCAGAGACTGTCGCTCTGCAAGGCAAGAGGAAAGAGGTTCACATGCGGGTGGTAAGTTACAGATTTATGCACGAGAGTGGATGTGTGGTGACAGATAGTGGGGTTAGGAGAAGGGGACCAGCGTTAAGTGGGGGCTGGAAGGCAGGGCCCCCAGTCCGGGCAAAGGCCCTGTGGTGGAGTGACGCCAGCTGGTATCAGGCGCTGGAAGGTGGGGCCTTGGCGATGTCTTTTGGGTCAGAGCAGAGGGAACCAGGGGCAACTGCTAACTTGATGGACATGCAGAAGCTGTCGTTTCAGGCCAGTAATGCTCCCCAGAGGTAAGCGGGACAGAACACAGGGCCACAGTCTGCTTCCTTTTGTCAATAAGTTAAAGAAACCTGGCAATTATTAGTAGTACCCTGATCAAAAGGAAAGAAGCCTTTCCCCTTTTTCATAAACATTTACGGAAGAGAAAGGAGAGCAGCTTCCGTAACAGCACAGAGCAGATGCAATGTGACCGGGGTGGGGGTGGGGAGGGCTGCCTGGCACACGGGCTGGTTTTCCAGGTGTGGGTACCATGTCATGTCCTTTGGCGCACGCTTGAAAATAATATCTATGCAGGTTTTTTAGGGACAGAGTCATTTTTTCTTCTTCTCCCTTTTTCTCTGTGTGGGCTGCTTGCTTTCTCCCCACTTTCTCTGTGCTGACTATGTTGACCAGCTTCCTCCCCAGTTAGAAGCCCTGTTACGACTGACTCGGGTTACTCGGGCAGTAAGGAACCGCCCTGCAGTGCTGGGGACCCAGGGTCAATCCCGGGTCAGATCATCCCCTGGGGAAGAGAGTGGCAGCCCACCCCAGAGTTCTTGCCTGGGAAATCCTACAGACAGAGGAGCTGGGTGGGCTACAAGTCCGTGGGGTCACAGAGTCAGACACGACTGAGCAACTTTTTTTTTTTTCTTTTAAATGACTGTCTTGGCACGTATTTTAGGGAGTTCTAGGTAATAACTTATGATGAAATGTTCACTGGCCCTTGGGAACTCTCCCACTGTACACCCGTTACTGTGAAATTCCTATCCAGACCTGAAAGAGAAGTTTTCTCTGAGTACTTACAGTATACAAAATCCATTCCACTGGGATCTATTAATCATTATAGTTAGAAAAATAATATGCACAGGTTTTCAAAAACTGTAGTCAGTCATACTAAAATGTATCTAGTTTTCGTTTTTCCGTGTGTGAGGTTGAATTTGCTTCCTAGTCGTAGTTTGCTTTCTGTCTAGTTCCATGCGCAGGTTTTCAGTGATGCTGCACCTGTGCTTTGAGTCCAGACGAAGGTGTCCTGGAGTCGGCTGCGTGCAGTCCACACCCTGAAGGGCACACAGAGCACTGTCTGCAGTCTAAGCCGACCTCCCGCCAGTTACTCATCAGAGACTTCCGTTTATAAAGCTGGGACCGGGTCTCTCTGCCTGTGTCCTGTGTCCCTGGTGTGCTGGAAACAATTCTGAAAGCGCTGTACCCAAGTCCAAGGCCACCAGAAACGGTGATGGAGAGAAACTCTGGGTTCACGTGAGCTCCGGAGCTGATGGTGCTTTTGTTACATATGCCCTCATTACCCTCTATCTTAATGTTGATCAGAGTGTAATTATTTTTCTCTTTTTGTGTGTGCGACTTTTAATAGTTATGTGATATGAAGTAGTCAAGCAGTTGACACATTCACTGTGGGTTTGGACACTGTTAACTTCATTCCGTGTATGGAGATTGCAGTTCCTAGTGAATTACTGAATATACCTATGTGAGAGCTGCTAATTAGCAGCTTATTTTGGTTAGTCAAAACTGAACACTTGTAGAAAGCAAAGCATTATGTTAACCAGGTGTGTTTCTCATTCGCATTCTGTCGTGAAAACTTACGTTAAGTCATGGGGATAAGTTACACTGTTTAATACCCCTGTGTATGTAGAAATTGATAGAACCCTGGCCTGGCTAGAAAATGTAAAATTAAATTCAGAGGTACTTGCGAAATGCTTACAATTTAAATGACTTAGAGTGTGGGAAAGCGAGAGCTTCATCAGAAGGGAAAAAGTTGTAGTTAGCAAAACAGGAACTGAGAATCTGCGGTATGCGCAGGCAGATTGGAGAATGTGAAAGCAGCTTGTGGAAGATGAGCAGGAGGCTGGCAGCAGACCAGGCTCCTCTTTCTGGTTCGTGTTCTTGATAAGTATGTGACCTTGAGCAGTGATGGGGCCTCCCTGGTGTCCCTCCAGACTTACTGTGGGGTTCGTTAGAGCTGCCAAAGACAAGAGACTCAACCTGATTCAACGCTATATTCTTAGGACCTAGCCCAGTGTGTGAAAGAGAGTGCTTTGCAAAGCATGCTATAAACATGCATATTAAGTTACATGTTTATTATCTTCTTGCATAGTCAATGGTGATTTGTTAAATAGCAGCATGAAGTCCCAGCTTCCTCATAGTTTCTGATTTTTGTTTTGTTTTTAATCAAAAATTAAATGCAACACCCACAGCTGACATAAAAGCAAGTGTACGCAGAGGTCAGTGTGATAGTAACAGCTTGTCCTTAGAATCAGAGGATTGTGATGCATATATTGTGAGCTCTGGAGGGAGTGGGTAAAATGCATTTTTCCCACAGAAATAATCTTGTGATAGCTGTGTTTCTAGGCCATTTCCCGGGTTTCTCTTTAACTCACATCTTAAACTTGGAAGAGTCAGTCACTCAGTCGTGTCCGACTCTTTGTGACCCCATGGACTGTATAGCATTCCTCTATCATGGAATTTTCCAGGCAAGAATACTTGATTGGTTAGCAGTTGCCTTCTCCAGGGGATCCTCCCGACCCAGGGGTTGAACCCACTGCAGGCAGATTCTTTACCATCTGAGCCACAAGTGATACTACAAGTCCCAAATAGCATTGCTAGTTACCAAAATCCTGGAGAAACTAACTACACATTCCCAGCAGGGGTTATAAGACACACTCATCTATTCCTTCCTTCCTTCCTGTCACTCATCAGCCCATGGGTTGATTTGTGGGCATTAAACCACTCTTGCATCTCTAGAAGAAATCCCTTGACCATGGTATATGATCCTTTTAATGTATTCTTGGATTTGGTTTGCTAGTATTTTGTTGAGGATTTCTGCATCTATGTTCATCGGGAATATTAGCCTGTCATTTTCTATTTTGAAAAAATAGAATTCAGTTTTACTTTGTAATATCTTTGTCTTGTTTTGGTATCAGGGTAATGCTGGCCTTTAGAATAAGTTTAGAAGCATTCCCCCCTCTTTAATTTTTTTGAGTACTCTGAGGAGGATGGGTATTATTAACTCTTCTCTAAATGTTTGGTAGAATTCACCTGTGAAGACCTCTGGTCCAGGACTGTTTGTTTGTTGGGAGTTTTTTTTTTTTTTAATTACTGATTTAGTTTCACTCTTAGTAATTAGTCTGTTTAGATTTTTTGTCTCTTCCCCCATTTAGTCTCGGAAGATGGCATGCATCTAGGAATTTATCTGTTTCTTCCCGGTTGTCCAGTTTGTTGGTATATGAGACGTTGTAGTCGTCCCATGAGTCTCCATATTGGTTGTAACTTCTCTTTCATTTCTTATTTTATTGATTTGGGCCCTCTTTTTTCCTTGATGGTTTTGGCTAAAGGTTTATCAATTTTGTTTGCTTCTCAAAGCACTAGTTCTTAGTTTCATTGATCTTTTCTGTTTTCATAGTCTCTATTTTATTTGTACTCTGATCTGTATTGGTTTCTTCCTTCGACTAACTTAGGGCTTTTTCTTTTCTCTAGGTGTTTTAGATATAAAGTTAGACTGTATATATGAATTTTTTTTTTTCACGAGGTAGGTCTGTGTTGCTATAAACTTTCCTTTTAGAACTGCTTTTCCTGCATCCCATCAGTTTTGGAACAGTGTTTTTTCACTTTCACTTATTTCCGAGTACCTTATTGACATTTCCTCTGATTTCTTCACTGACCCCTTGCTTGTTTAGTAGCATGTTGCTTTGTCTTCGTGAGTTTTGCTTCTTCCACTTTTCTACTAGTGTGTTCAGAAAGAATGTTTGGTATTTCAGTCCTTTTAAATTTGAGGGTTTTTGTGGCCTAGCATGTGATCTATTCCAGAGAACGTTCGATGTTCACGTGCACTTGAATGTGTATTCTGTTTTGGGGTGGAACGTTCTGTGTGTCCATGTGGTCTAATGTGTTAAAGCCAGTGTGTTTCCTTATTTTCTGTCTGTATGATCTGTCCGTTGATGTAAGTTCCCTACTATTACTGTATCACTGTCAATTTCTCCCTTTACATCTGTTAATATTTGCTTTATATATTTAGGTGCTCCAGTGTT
This sequence comes from Cephalophus harveyi, assembly GCA_006410635.1. Classification (NCBI taxonomy): domain Eukaryota; kingdom Metazoa; phylum Chordata; class Mammalia; order Artiodactyla; family Bovidae; genus Cephalophus; species Cephalophus harveyi. Next base: position 110,697 of record SJYT01069580.1, read on the forward strand.
GGGTACATAAATGTATTTTATTGTCAGACGCTATTTATTTTTAAAAATTTTTATTGGCATATAGTTGATTTACAATGTTGATCATTTCTGCTCTACAGCAAGGTGAATCATATAGATACATCCACTCTTTTTTAGATTCTTTCCCCATATAGGCCATTACAGAGTGTTGCATAGAGTTCCCTGTGCTATACAGTAGATCCTTATTATACCTATAGTATAATAATATTAATACCTGTAGTATAATGTATAGTAGTGTGTATGTTTCATTCCCAGTCTTCCAATTTACCCCTCCCCTCTCTTCCCCACCCCCTATAACCATAAGTTTGTTTTCTACATATGTGACTGTTTCTGTTTTGTAAATAAATCTGTCGGTACCATTTTTTTACATTCCACATACAAGTAACATCATGATATCTGTCTTTCTCTATCTGACTGACTTTACTCAGTATGACAGTGCCTTTTGATTGGAGCATTTAGGCTGTTCAATTTAAACTGATTGTTGATAGGTATGTACTTATTGTCATGTTGTTGACTGTGGTTGTTTCTGTAGTCGTTCTCTGAATCAAACATACAAAAGTAAAGAGAAGCTTATAAGAATGCCCAGGTACCTTTCATACAGCTTCAGCAATGATCAGCTCACAGTCTTATTTCTGTGCCAACCCTTTGCACTCTCCCCACCTCTGGATTAATTTGACGTAAATATCCAGTAGCACATAATTTAACCTGTATGTATTTTAAGATGAACCTGTAAAAGATCACTATTTTAAAAAACATGGTTATGGCATAGTGTAAAAATGGGACAGTTTTGAACATCAAGAAGAGTAATAATTGTGATGGTTGGAGCCAAACCAAATATGTACAAATGACAATTTTTAAAGACCCCCCCCCCCCATGGCTTACCTTTACAGACTGTTACGACATTAGCTCAGCACTCTCAAAATTGTTACATATAAGGAAGGAAGGAATTACCCTGTTTTTTCTAGGGCACGTTGTATTTCAGAATAGACAAATAGTTAATACGACAAAGTTTTTTATAGAATCCCAACAAGCAAATATAGAGGCACTGCTTTTGAAAAGTGTAATTATTGGAGGCCAAACCCATTGAGTAAAAGACTGGTCAAGTTTGTAGTGGATCACCAGGCCACCTACACCTGAAACCATTCATCACTCCTGGTACCACCTGAAGCGAGCCACTGAGTGCCACCCGCTGTGACGTGCTGAGAAACCCAGACCAACGTCTATGGGCATTCCTGCCAGAAACAGAGGAAGACTCAGAAGTGGATGGTAGCCAAGCTTCCAGATGGAATTGCCAGCTTATAGGAAATAAGGGTAAAACAACACAGTAAAGGTCCCAGAAGACATGGGGGCAGAGGAGATAGAAGGGGTCGTCCTCTGAAACGAGAGACACATCAGCCAGACACAGTGCTTATCTTGTTGGGATTCTGGCCCAAACAAACTCACTAAAATATAGTTGGAGTAATAAGGGAATGTGAGATGTTAAATAATTATTAGTAACTATGTGTGATCATGATACTTTGGTAATGCTAAAAAATATCTTTTAAGATACATAGTGAAGTATTTACAGATGAAATGATGGGTTTTCCTGGACTTGATTCAAAACTTTGCTCTTCAGAGTGTGACCACCAGACCCAACACCACCAACCTCACCTAAGAGTTAGAGATGCAGAAACTCAAAACCTACGTCTTTATCATCTCCGAGAGACTCAGACACACACTCGGGATTGAGAAGCATTGCTGTAAAATACTGGGTGTGAGGGAGAGAGTGGCAGGGGATGAAAGAAACAAGGCTGCAAGTACTGAGTATTATAGAAAGTGGAGGCCGAGTGCTTGGTGGAGTGACTGTAATCAAGGGTTCCTAAATCAGGGACTGACAGACTGGACAGAAGCATCGATAGACTCAGCCCAGGGACTTTGTTGATTGGTTTGAGGTGCAAGAAAGCATTCAGATCAATACTGCCCGGTATCCTCTAGGTTAGTAGGTAATATTCAAAAGCCCTGAATGTGTATGTCTTTAAGAAGTATTCCTTGTCGTGAGAAAGAGAAAAGTGAAGTTGCTCAGTCGTGTTTGACTCTTTGCAACCCCATGGACTGTAGCCCTCCAGGCTCCTCCATCCATGGGATTTTCCAGGCCAGAGTACTGGAGTGGGTAGCCTTTCCCTTCTCCAGGGGATCTTCCCGACCCAGGGATTGAACCTGGGTCTCCCGCATTGCAGGCAGATACTTTACCATCTGAGCCACCAGGGAAGCCCTTCCTTACCATATCAAGTATTAAATTGCTGTTTAAAGTTTCTGGGAGTAGTTGGTATTTAAAGTATCTTCACTCCTCACACTAGTGTGTCAACCCCTCTCTGCAGTCACGCCTCAGGCCTCTGAAGAGTCTGGACGGAGCCCTAGATGCTGACGATGAGGAGGACGCTGAGAGAGCCAGCAAGTAAGTCGTGGGTTGCTTGTTCTGTTTGGCCAGAGCCCTAGGTTGCAAGAGATATTTCAAACCACGCGCATACCTGGAGACAAGGTTCTGCTCCTCGCGGTCTCGTCTTCAGCAGGAGGAACCAGGGCTAGTGGGAGGCTCACGGGGAACGAATCTTGAAATGGAAAAGCAAGATAGGCCTGAAATAACTTGTTCCTGGGAAGCAATGATGTTTGCAGAAATACCCAGGATAGTGTTCAAGGGAAGTGTTCAACAGAAGCCTACTCCTCCCCTCCAGCTGAAGAGGGGCAGGTGAACATCAGGACAGTGGAAGGCGTTAATTGAAAAACCAGATCTGGGGGAGGTATCAGAAGAGGAAAATTTCATGAAAGGGGTAAAAATTAACAAAATATAAGGGAAATAATAGTACTATGTGTTGAACTTTTAAAACAATGTTAAGCTATTTGGGGATGATAGAATCATTTTTCCCCCCATTAAGTATATCTTTATTTACATAAAGGAATATGCATTCTCCAAAACAAGTGAATAAATAAACCATACAAAAGTACTGAAAGTGAACTCAGAATGTAGAAAGTCCCAGGTGTTTGACATTTCTAAGGCTATCGCCCCCACAACCCCCAGAATCAGACTGTGAAAAGCCCTGCTTGTGCTTCCAGATGGGTAAGGAGCCATAAACTTCTGTGTGTTCTCAGTGCACACACTCAAGATTTCCGGTGTGTGAATTGGTATCGACATCACTATAAAGAGTTTGGCCATGAACCATTTACTCACATTACTGTCCCTCCAAGCATCATGTTAGTTTTCAGCGCGTGTCCTGTTTTTCTCCAGGTTGTCCTCTGAAGATGGAGAAGAAGCTTCTGCTTACTTCTACGAAAGTGACGACTCATTTGAAACAAGAGCAAAGACTCCTTCCCAGGGTGAGATGGACTTGCTGGGCGAGATCCTGGACACGCTGAGCACGCACAGCTCGGACCAGGGGAAGCTGGCAGTGGCCAAGAGCCTGGACTTCTTCAGATCGATGGACGAGATAGACTACAAGCCCATGGTGAGTCAGTTTCCAGCCCGTAACATTAAACGAACACTTTATCACCTCACTGTGCTGGCCGACGTGAAGCTAAGTGTCAAAACTCCAAAAATGTCCTAAGAGTTAATCATTAAGACATGATTTCTATAACAAAATTCCAATCAAATGCTGGTGTTTCTCATCATTAACTGAAATTGTTTTGTCAAGCAGTATTATTTCCCTACAACCTAATTTTATAGTTGTCTTTCTCGGGGAACTTTCAAATGTGAAATGTTTCCATGTTTTTCCTATATTTTTTGGCTCTTCACAACATTTTAGTAAGGGTATGAATTCAAGTAATGATGTTTCACTGTGTTGCTTCAGAAATGCATAAGACTTTAAGCAGATTGAACTGGATTCTTTAAAAAAAAAACACAACAAAGAGAGGCAGAAGTAATTTCTCCCCTGTTCTGACTGTAATAATTCCAGAACTTGGCATTGATTATATAGGAGTTTGCTTGCTCTCTGAGTTATTTGGTAGGATTTTTTGGCAAATCCTTTTTATTTCTCAGCTTCTCTGTAGTGTAATGACAGAGGTTGTACACATCTGAGATGCACAATTTGATGTTTGCCCATAGACTGCAAAGTGCTGGCCACAGTCAAGCTAATTAATTAGCCATCCCTTACCTCACAGTTTACTTTTCTCTCCTCTTCTCTGAAGCCAGAGTACTTGAGACCTGCCTTCCTCCCAGTTCGGTCCGCATGCTGCACGCTAGGTCCCTGAGCTTCGCCACCCAAGTGACTGAACCCTGGCCTTCCTGCCCTCCCCTCCCCACCCCGGGACCACCCCCCATTCTGCTCTCTCCACATACGAGCTTGACTGGATTCCACAGAGAAGTGAGACCATGCAGTATTTGTGTCCTGACTTATTTCATTTAGTGCAATGCCCTCCAGGCCCATCCTTGGTGTTTTTCTAACCTTGGTTTTACTGATGTTAGTCATTCAGTCATGTACAACTCTTTGTGACCCCATGGGCTATACAGCCCACCAGGCTCCTCTGTCCAGTGGGATTCTCCAGGCAGGAATGCTGGAGTGGGTGGCCATTCCCTTCTCCAGGGGATCTTCCTGACCCAGGGATTGTAACTCGGGTCTCCTGCATTGTGACGAATTCTTTACTGTCTCAGCCACTAGCAGCATCCATATTACCCCAAATGGCAGGATTTCCCCTTTTAAAAAGGCGCGTGATAATCTCAGCGCATTTTCTTTAGCCCGTCACCTGTCCGTGACCGTTGCTGCTCCCGCAGCTTCCCTGTACCGCGGGCACTGCGGCAGTGATCACGCGCACACGCCCGGAAGCAGGGCTGCGCGTCCTGCTGCAGCGCGTCATGGGTCTGTTTTTAATTTCTTGAGGCCTGTCCACGCTGCTGTCCAAAGCGGCTGCATCAGTGTCCACTCCCACCCTCTTCTCCACACCCTCGCCGACGCTCACCATCCGGCGTGAACTCTGCAGGCGACAGTTGCCCGTGCCCGTCTCACGCCGTGCCTGTCTTAGGAGCCCTGGGCCGTGGGCGATTTTCCAAACCCACCGTCGCGGCTGCGTCTCCTCGGGGCGGGACTTCCAGTTCCCAGCCTGGCAAGAGAAAGATCGCAGAATGGGAAAGAATACTGCTGAGTGACGTGCCTTCCGCTTCTTCTAAACGTGTCGTTTCTCCTCTTAGAACAAATCCAACGCGCCCAGCGAGAGCAACCTGGCCCTGCTGTGCAGCGGCTCCGGGGACCAGGCCGGGTGGCACCGGGGCCAGGACGACAGCGCCCTGCTGGGCCGGCAGCTGCCTCCCTCGCCCCGGAAGCGGCTGTCGTCGGGCGCGGGCACCGACCCTCTGTTCATCCTGGAGGAGGAGGCGGGCGAGCGGCCCCCGGCGCCGGGGCAGCCGGAACCCCCTCCAGGCGCCGGGGCGCCCGCTCCGGAGGGGAAGGAACCGCCACGCCCGACTGTGGGCGACCCGCCCGAGCCCGGCCTGGGGCGGCGCCCGTCCACGTGTGTGCCCTGGGAGAAAGAAGGGAAAGACGCTCCCGAGGCCGCCGCGGGGTCCGGGCTGCTCCAGGAGGTGGTGTCTTTGTGTCACATCACGTCTGCTTTCCAACAAGACCTGCACATCTCAGGAGGGAGGGCAGGCGGAAACCAAGCTTAAGTCAGCGAACGAAGCGCCCGTCACTGGCACCCAGCCTTCCCCGGGGACGTTCAGGAGCCCCCCACCCCGTGTCCTAAACAAGGAGTGGTTGGAAAGGCGACTCTCCCTGCTGTCTGAAGTTGTTTTCCATATGGGACACTTACCCGTCCGCGTTTTCGTCTCCTGGTATGTCGATGATCCATTGATTCTTTAAACGTAAAGCTAATTCTCCTCCTGTGCTCTTCAGTCAGGTACGAGTTTGTAAGTATGTATGCTGAAAGTATATATTGAACATCCGATTTCCCAGTGTTTGGTGCTTAACGCCACTTATTTAAATTAAGTATGCATCTAACCCTTGCACATAACCAGAAGCTACTGTACTAACCTGGTTGAGCATGACCTGGCCAAGATATCAAAACCTATCAGAACTAGCCTGAAACTGTTGACCCACTAATTGCCTTAATCTTAAGCCTATATTAAGCATACTTAACCTAATTTATGGGATTCCATGTAAATTCTGAAAGATAAGTTATGTGTTCTGCAGAGCAATAATGCCTTTTTCAATTCATCAAATCAAGGACAGAATTCATTTATTCAAAGTTTAAAAGCTCTCTTGTGGACACTGCAGCCATGTTTTCCAAAAAGTATAAAGGTATACACATTTCCCTGTCACTCAGTGAAATACATGACGTGCTGAGTTACAATGTGAAAGTAATGACTGCTGTTTACAGACGACACTTTAAATTTCTTCACAGCCTCTCTTTGCCTTCGCTAACTAGGAGTCACCCCAGAAAGCCAGGTGAAACAAAGTGTCCTAGTTGAAAAATGTTCTTGTCTGTTTTCCCCCCAACTGATAATTCTCTATCAGAATGGTTCATGACATCTCAGACTTACCGCTAAAATAACTGACTTTATATTTTGCAAGTTGTAGATCTACAGGCCCCGTGCAGAGCAAGGGCAGAGTCCCCGCGTCTCTCTGCTCAGCATGTCCGCGGTGTCTAAGGCCCTGTATCCGTGCAGTACGTCTGCACGGTTCACAAGCCGTGCTTCACGCAGATTCCCTTGGTTCTCCCCTAACACCCTGCTTCTGTCCTGGGGTCCCACCCCGGGCCCACCTTGCGCATGGCTGTCATACCTTCCCAGGCTCCTCTTGGATGTGACCGTCTCTATACCCTCCTGGTCTTTGACGATCTGGGCGGTTCCGAGGAGGACAGGTCGGGTCTGCTGTCGGCCACGCCGCTGCTGGACCTGTCCAGCGTTTTTCCTGTGGTCGCGGTGGGGTGGTGGGTCCCGGGGAGGGGCTCACAACAGAAAAGCGCCCTCTCCATCACCGCAGCCTGTCCCCAGGGCTTGCGAACGTTGCTGCTGGCCGGGGTCAGCCTGCTGAGGAAGCACTGGTTGGGCTCCTCCCAGGAAAGCCGCGTCTTCCCTCCGGTCCTCCTGCCATCTCGGGGAGGAGACACCACGCACGGCCTCCCTGAGGGTGGGGCTTGTGCTTCCGGTCTGATGCATGGTATCCACACACGTTACTTGGAATCCTTCTGCATGGGACATGGTCTCTCCTCCCTCAGATTCACTGTCACACTGGGAAGTTCTCCTGAGAAGGAATCGTGCATTGATGATTCCTGTGAGTCTAGCCAGTCAGGAAGCAATCAGGAAAAATCAACAGTGATGCTGTGGTTCCTTGGCTGTTCGCTTGTTCAGTATATGTACTCTGTGCATCCCCAGTCACAATGGTTTTCTTAATTTATCATTTTAGGAAAGCTTTGACAAGCCACTCAAGAACTCCCATCAAAAACTGTGCTCTAGAATATTTACTGAAATAAGAATTTATTTTTCAGTTAAGATCCTGGAAGAGGCTTTGTTAAAAACATTGCTTACGATACTTACTCAGATCAGTCTTTAAATAATTTGAAGACAATGGCCAAGGCTTTCTTTTTTAAGGTAGATTCCAAAATCTTACTGGATATATTTTGGGAGGACAGTTATTCATTCATGTATATGAAGGAAGACAGATCTTATTTTCCTTATAAGGATGAACTCTGTAAGTATTAAGGGGGAAAAGTCTGTAATCCTTTAACACGAAAGACTCAAGGTTCTTGTTAAATTTTGCCTTTATATACTCATTACAAAATTCCATTTTATTTAAGTATATAAAAAAGTCCATTTATCAGAAGAGCTATTTTAAATGAGAAGGAAAAACTGTCACTCTGGTTGTCAGTCTGCTGGGCTGATATTCTTAATAATTTTTGAAAGGAATGTAAAGTACCCCTTGACTACGAATATTGGAATGAGGCATTTTTTCCTTTAGAATTCTCCGTGTGGAGAATGGGATCACTGTGAGTGTAGTAGCCTTGATAGAATCTGGGTTTTAGTCCACTTGCTCAATAAGCTTCAGAGCCTCAGAAATGTGAGTTCTTCTCTGTCTTGGTCACCTCCCCAGGTGTCTGACCATGGTGTCTGGTGAGGACAGTCACCCACCGACAAATCACAGTAGTGTTAAGGTATTTTAAGCTGGACTTGTGCCTTATTTTAACATACAGAATCAGCTCTGATAGTCCACAAACAAAAACTCAGCAAGTATTCATATTTCAAACTGTTAACATTTTGAGTATTCAGAGTCTGCTCTGAGACTAGACTCCCCTCTATTACGGTGGCTGTAGGGAGACTGAAGGGACATTACGGCGAGTTCTGAAATAAACGTTATCTCTTTCCTTACTATGCTCGTATTTTCTATTATAACTAGACAATATTTTCTATTATGTGTAAACTCCCCTGCTGTTTGTTTGAATTTTTCTACCCTGAAGGAGCAACACCTGTCCTGCGCAGAACTGTATAAACGAGTCCGACCTTTGGTTCTGAGGCCTGTCTTTATACAGCCTCTAGACAGTCACCAGGTTTCACAAACCCACTCTGTCTTTTACCCTAGAGGTATTGCATCCATGGTATTTCAGGGGATAGCAGAGTCCCGTGTGAACTCTTGGTACATTAAGTGTTGTTAAGTGGTATATTTTAATGGCTACCTACTTTAGCATATTTTAGAAAGGCACCAAAATATAGCATGACTATTTCTCTGATTAAAAATTAATAACTCATTTGTTTAAGAAATATCTATCAACTCCTGGTACTGATCACAGGCAGGGCACAGTAACAGTGGACACAAGGAAATAAAAGAATTGGCTGAGTCCCTGCTGTGCAGGAGCTAATTAAAAGGAAAAGGAATTGCAAATCTGTTAATAATACCAACGATGGTAATCTATGTTGCTTAGGAATTATTCAGCCAAGATTCTATCACCAAAAAAAAAAAAAAAGCCTTTTAAAGCTGCTTTAAACTAAAACATGCTCTAAGTACAGAACCACTGTACCATCTTTCTCTACTGTTATACGACGTGCAAGAATGCTGCTGTCTCAGAGACCTGCTCTTAAGGGACAGATTCGGAGGCTCTGAGAAGCTGTGTGTTCTCATCCAGCTGGCTGTCCAGCACCCTCTGCTTCCTTGTACCCAGGCAGCGAGGCTCGGTGCTGAATGCGGCCCCTTGGGACCAGTCTCCACTCTGTTCGGGATGAACTGAGCATGTGGGCCTGCTGATGGCAAGGCGTTTTTGCTGTCTTTACCCTGATAAGAGCATTCTCTGCAAACACTTCCCCTGTACCCCACACACTCGAAAGCCATCTGCGACAGTGCTGCTGCCGAGTCTGTACTTGTATCCTAACAAACAAGACCCAGGAATGCTAATGAATTCATTGTTTCTGAAATAAGGTGAAGAGGAAAAAAAGAAAAACTGACTTGTCATAATTAGTAGATCTTCCTTCTTTTTCTAGAATATCTGGGTTTTCAGGAAAAGGTTATTTTCACGAAGAAACTTTCTAATGTGAATTCATTTTGTTTCACATACAAGATCTTGATTCTGGGTGGATAGCTGTAGATCAAAACACAAAGGATGTAAAATGAACCCCAAACCTGATTCCCCCAAAGCACTTCTTCATAGAGGAGATGGTTTTTTTTTTACAAACTCTGTCAGCACTGATGTCTTTCCTCTGTCTAGCCCAGGAATTTGTTAGTGTCTGTTTCTTAAATTTTGTTTAAGAGGCAGAGTTCTTTTGAGCAAATCAGTCAATGTTTTGATTTGGTCAAGATAGGGAATTATGTATATTTAGAAAGAAGCATATTTTATCGTGAAAATAATATAGGATTTTGTGCAATATTTTTTTTCTTGCATAATTTAGTTCATATAAATATGTACATCTGCTTTTCAAGCAGATGCCTTAAGGTCATGTTTTTCAATATTTGTGTAAAATTGTATGTAGCAATGTTCCATGTGATTTTGGGGAAAAAAAAAACTTTTTACTGTTGGCAGGAGAAATGTTTTTATTTAAAATAATTATGACTATTGCATTATTGTATCATAACTAACTGCCTCAGCAACAATGAATATGCAATAAAAGAATCCTGAACCTTAGATTAGTATTGACAATACTGTTACTTTGAAAGAAATGTATATAGTGCAAAACGCTGATTCTTCATTTGTACGTTTCACAAACGCTCAGTTCTGTGCCACGTAAACTGAGATGTCATTTGTACGGTGATGACGAACCATTATTCTCGACTGTAACATCCTTTGTGATGCATCTCTGGTAAGATTTATAAAGGGCATTGCCAATACTTTTTGACTGTCTGTAAATTAAGTTAATTTTTGTATAATGTACAGTTTGTTTAACCTTAGAGCTTCTATAGATTTCTACTTTTTATTATACTTGAATGAGGCAGAAAAGCACTGTGGAAAATCTGTAGCTCTGGATGTGACTTGCAAACATACCAAAAAAACAGAACAAGGTACTAAACTGAACAGCAAACTTAACCAGACGCTTTCTATCCAGAAAGCTCTATTTTTTCAAACCAGACTTAAATGAAGTAATTTAAACTACAGCAGTCTTTTATCATAAAAGATTGCTAAGTCACAAATGATTACCTCTTTGATACGATAAACCTCTGAGCCTCTTCGTCTCTGCATTACTCCACGTCTCAGAAGAGAGCCCTGTTGAGGTACATTGACACCTCTGCCCTTTGGTATATTACATAACTTCCAGGACAAAATTTGACTCTCTGCATCCTGGATACACCATGTGTGTTGAGTCACCATCCTTCAGATGGTCTAGTTTCCACGTGGTTACTCTGAGAACCACTGAATAATCATATACCAAAAATGAGATTTCTTGAATCTGTTCCAATTTAGTACTTAGAGCAAACAAATGTGAACTGCATGACATCTACAGTTTAGAATGCACGAAGCTTTTTACACAAAAGGTACATGTGAGGTTAAAAACTGAACTTTTCCAAAGCTTATTTCTCTTGCTTTAAACGAATAACTGTCTGGAAGGACTGAAACGCTTGAGCCTTGTGCTAGACGTGATGACGTGCCTGAACATGCCTGCCCATCATCGGGACCTTGCATCCTTGCGGCTACAGAATAAATCATCTCTGACGTTGACTACTGTCGGGAGGACACTGTGTGTAAAAGTATTGTTTGGGGGATTTAAAAATATATGCAAAAGTCAATATTGGATGAACAACACATTACCATGAAGTGCCCAACAATGCAGGTTGAAAATAAAGTTGGTCATAATCAAACCCGCCCGGGGGTGACTCTTCTGTAATGACTGGCCAGCTCTCCCATCAGAGTTCTCGGTGAACTGTCACAGGGAGCCCTGCCCCTTCATCTCAGAGCCTTAGGACTGCTGCGGCGTAAACCCAGGCCTAAGCCCTGCTGGCGGGCCTGCTGGGGAGGGAGGCGTCCAGTGTCTCATGTCCGGGCAGCCAACTTCATGAGGCTCAGAAATGACAGAAGAGCTACGTCAGTGTCAGTAAGGTCAGCAGAGCAGGGCTAGCAGCCAAGCCAGACCAGGACTTACTGACCTTCGTGGAAAAGCCGCGGATGGACAGGAGATAGTGTGTGTCAACAGCGCTCCCCAGCCTGGGAAGGTGCGTTGATTTCCAGGGGCTCTCAGGGGCCCACCTAGAGCAAAAGTCAAACTTGAACTAAGCATCGAGTTCCCCTTGGGTACAGAATTTCCGGGAATGATATGCTGAACTTTGCATAGAAGCAAAGGTCTGCCCTTGATGAGAGAGTATCCTTGAAACCCTAAGATATAGCTGACTTTGATGGATTTTTAATTTTTAAAACTGTGCCTGCTACCATCACAGAGGTTGATCTCAGTACCTCTCTCAGTGTCTTGAGAAAAATGATGCAATTTTAATTTTACAGATGCAGATAGAGAAACCCAGATGGATTTTCCTTATGTGAAAATGAGAGTGTTATTTTTGGAGTATTATTTTGCCATGGGTGAGAATCTCCTTGCCTAGAAGTGGCAATGAATTATAGAACACACAAAACTTTACACATTTATGGAAAATATAGTATTAATAGGGTAAAAATTAAATAGTGTACTATGGAAGGTTTCCAGGTGAATTAAGACCTTCCCCAAGTTCTGCTATTGGTTTGGTCTTGTCACCTGATTTCCCTGAATATTCCTCTACTTAAAATAGAAGTCTGTCCTTAGAATGAATTTGTAATGTCAAGAAACCTTTGTGTACATTGCAGCTGCCACATACAGTCAGCCCTCTGTATCCATGCATCCCCACAGGTCCAACCAACTCAGACTGAAAATACTAATTCAAGAAAGTTCCAAAAAGCAAAACTCAAATGTTTCTCCCACTGGCAACTATTTACATGCCACTTACACTGAATCAGGTCTTACAGTAAATCTAGAGACTATTTAAAGTACACGGGGGATGTGCATAGGTTATATGGGACTAATCACATCATTTTACATGAGGGACTTGAGAATCCTTAGATCTGGCAGGAGATGGGGTGATCTAAGACCAACACTTGCCCTCAGCCCCTGTGGTCCCAAAGGACAGCTGCAATTTGAGAGAGAGAAAATATGCCTAAGTGTCTGATTTCATTTGAATGGATGGGTGTTCAGAACATAAAACCATAAACCAGAACTAGAAACATCTTACATTTTATAGAATCCCGTGGCTCTTGAACCTATCTCTTCAGTAGAACCAGCAATGCAGTTTACAAAAGGATGAAAAAAACAAACCTGGACGGTGCTCCAAGGGTTTCTGGAGTAGATTCTGCGATCAGTCCTTTGTAGACAGGAAGAAACTAAGGAACCGAGGAGGCAAGTGGTACCCTCCGTGTCGCATAGCAACAGGCGGCCTGGCTGGGATGGGAGCCTGACGGGGATCCAGCTTCATGCGGCGGGGCAGGAACGCAGGATGGAAATTAAGGTGGTGTGCCTGACACACATTCTCTCCTGTGAATATTAAGACAAGGCTTCTTGACCAAATGCACTGGGGAAGTTTTTAACTTTGAGCACCCGATATCTTTTTGGAAGATGGAATTAATTAATTGCCCCCTCTGCCTCCCCAGCTCAATTAATTCAATTTCCACGAATCTTCATTGCGTGCACACATGTTCTCTGTGGCACCTTTCCCTCCCTTTCTCCCCTTCCTTCCTCTTGGTTTTGTTTACATCTCTGTGGGCGATGGATGAGCACTGCCTGTCTATGCATGATAACTAAGGGAACACCTGCTGGCTGAGCGATGCTGAGGACAAGGAAAGGCACACCATGGATTTTTTATTGTGGAGCCCGTTACTGATATGCAGGGGTTTCTAGAACACCTAAATGTCCTTGTCGGAATCTCCACATGTTTATCTACTACTTCAACATTTTTGCTTATGTTCAAGAACCAGCCTACAAGACAGACTTCTTACTCTTCAGCTTTCTAACTTTAAAATCAAACCTACTTTAAAATGATGACTGTTCTATATTCATGGTGTTTTGTTTGTAGTAACACCATTTAAATATCAGAGCAACAATGTTTTTCAAATTTACAAATTACTTTTTATAATTGCAGTTTCTAATTTGAGGACTCAGACTGGAATATCAAAATACACTGATGGTATTCACTTGGTATTTTATCCAGTTTCCTCCAAAATATAAACTTAAATAATTTTAATTGAGCTGAGTTTTCAGAGATTTGATAAATGTCTGAATTGGATACAACCCATTAGGCAAAAATCTCAATTTGTGAAACAGATGTTAGGAAGAAGTTCTCTGTTTTATATTACAGGCTTCCTCCATAAGGGATAAGCTTAATGGCAAACTGTTAGAAAACGATTTGAATTTCTAAGAAAAGGATGATTGATTGATGCTTGAAACTTGTCTTAAAAAAAACTACAGCAAATTAAAATTATTCCTCAATAATAATTATATTTAACAGTGTGGTGACCATACACATACAGGAAAAGAACATACTGTATGAAAATAAAGGAACACTATTCTTGGAGGTTGTTGTGGAAGATTAATATTGATTTTTTAATCATCATCTGTAAGGTGAATGAAAGGTTCCTGGGCATTTTGATTTCAAGGTTATGCTTTCTTTGCTTACACTCATATATGCTTTAGGTAAATCTGTTGAAAATTAAAATACTGCTATCAAGATTGCCAGGAAAAATATCAGCAACCTCAGAGACGCAGATGAAACCACCCTAATGACAGACAATGAAGAGGAACTAAAGAGCCTCTTGGTGAGTGTGAAGGAGGAGAATGAAACAACTGGCTGGACACTCAACATTCAAAAAACTAAGATCATGACATCAAGTCCCATCACTTCATGGCAAATAGATGAGGGAAAGTGGAAGCAGTGACAGAAAAAGATCAGAGCAGAGTAAATGAAAAAGAAATTAAACTCGCAAAAATCAATAGAAGTAAAAGCTGGTATTTAGAGAAGATAAAATTGATAACACTTTAGTGAGACAAATCAAGAAAAAAGGGAGAAGACTCAAATCAATAAATTAGAAGTGAAAAAGAACTTAACAGACATACAAAGGATCATAACAGACTACTATGAGCAACTATATGCCAATAAAATGGACAACCTGGAAGAAATGGGACATTTCTTAGAAAAGTACAATCCTCCAAAACTGAACCAAGAAGAAATAGAAAACGTGAGCAGACCAATCACATGCACTGAAATAAAAACTGATTAAAAAATCTTCCAGCATGCAAAAGTCCAGGGCCAAATGGCTTCACAGGCAAATTCTATCAGACATTTACAGAAGACCTAACACCTAACCTTCTCAAACAATTTCAAAAACTTGCAGAGGGGAAAAAACTCCCAAATTCATTCTAGGAGGCCACCATCACTCTGATACCAAAACCAGACAAAGACATCACAAAATTTTAAAAATTATGGACTAATATCACAGATGAACATAGATTCAAAAATCCACAACAAAATACTAGCAAACAGATTGTGGCAAAAGGGCAGGTGATGAAAGGAACTTAGGAGAAAGAACAAGAAGGTGTGTGTCTGAGTCCCGGAACATTCCCTCAGAAATGTTGGAGAAGTTTTGAGGCTACGGTAAGAATAAGACTGAAAACCAGAGGCAGGAGGCTTAAGTCCAAAACCTGAGAACACCAGAGAACTCCTGACTCAAGGGAACATTAATCGATAAGAGCTCCATCAAAAGCCTCCATACCTACACTGAAACCAAGCACCACCCAAGAGCCAACAGGTTCCAGAGCAAGACATACCACACAAATTCTCCAGCAACACAGGAACATAGCCCTGAGCTTCAACATACAGGCTGCCCAAAGTCACTCCAAACCCAGTAACATCTCAAAACTCACTACTGGACCCTTAATTGCACTCCAGATTGAAGAAATCTAGCTCCACCCACCAGAACACTGACACAAGCTTCCCTAACCAGGAAACCTTGACAAGCCACTGATACAATCCCACACACAGTGAGGAAACTCCACAATAAAGATAACTCCACAAACTGCCAGAATACAGAAAGGCCACCCCAAACACAGCAATATAAACAAGATGAAGAGGCAGAGGAATACCCAGCCGGTAAAGGAACAGGATAAATGCCTACCAAACCAAACCAAAGAGGAAGAGATAAGGAACCTACTTGATAAAGAATTCAGAATAATGAATAGGGAAAATGATCCAAAATCTTGAAAACAAAATGGAGTTGCAGATAAATAGCCTGAGACAAGGATTGAGAAGATGCAAGAAAGGTTTAACAAGGACCTAGAAGAAATAAAGAAGAGTCAATATATAATGAATAATGAAATAAATGAGATCAAAAACACTCTGGAGGGAACCAACAGTAGAATAACGGAGGCAGAAGATAGGATAAGTGAGGTAAAAGATAGAATGGTAGAAGTAAATGAAGCAGAGAGGAAAAAGAAAAAAGAATTAAAAAGAAATGAGGACAACCTCAGAGACCTCTGGGACAATGTTAAATGCCCCAACATTCGAATTACAGGAGTCCCAGAAGAAGACGACAAAAAAGAAACGCCATAAGAAAATACTTTAGGAGATAATAGTTGAAAACTTCCCTAAAATGGGGAAGGAAATAATCACCCAAGTCCAAGAAACCCAGAGAGTCCCAAACAGGATAAACCCAAGGTGAAACACCCCAAGACACATTAATCAAATTAACAAAGAACATATATTAAAAGCAGCAAGGGAAAAACAACAAATAACACACAAGGGTATTCCCATAAGGATAACAGCTGATCTTTCAATAGAAACTCTTCAGGCCAGAAGGGAATGGCAAGACATCCTTAAAGTGATGAAAGAGAAAAACCTACAACCCAAATTACTGTACCCAGCAAGGATCTCATTCAGAAATGAAGGAGAAATCAAAAGCTTTACAGACAAGCAACAGCTGGGAGAATTCAGCACCACCAAACCAGCTCTTTAACAAATGCTAAAGGATCTTCTCTAGATAGGAAACACAGAAAGGGTGTATAAACTCGAACCCAAAACTTCAAAGTAAATGGCAATGGGATCACACTTATCAATAATTACCTTAAATGTAAATGGGTTGAATGCTCCAACCAAAAGACAAAGACTGGCTGAATGGATACAAAAACAAGACCCCTATATATGTTGTCTAAAAGAGACCCACCTCAAAACAGGGGACACATACAGACTGAAAGTGAAGGGCTGGAAAAAGATATTCCACGCAAATAGAGACCAAAAGAAAGCAGGAGTAGCAACTCATATCAGATAAAATAGACTTTAAAATAAAGGCTGTGAAAAGAGACAAAGAAGGACACTATATAATGATCAAAGGATCAATCCAAGAAGAAGATATAACAATTATAAATAGATATGCACCCAACATAGGAGCACTGCAATATATGTAAGACAAATGCTAACAAGTATGAAAGGGGAAATTAACAATAACACAATAATAGTGGAAGACTTTAATACCCCACTCACACCTATGGATAGATCAACTAAACAGAAAATTAACAAGGAAACACAGACTTTTAAGTGATACAATAGACCAGTTAGACCTAATTGATAATCTATAGGACATTTCACCCCAAAACAATAAATTTCACCTTTTGCTCAAGTGCACATGGAACCTTCTCCAGGATAGATCACATCCTGGGCCATAAATCTACCCTTGGTAAATTCAAAAAACAAACAAACAAACCATTCCAAGCATCTTTTCTGACCACAATGCAATAAGACTAGATGTCAATTACAAGAGAAAAACTATTAAAAATTCCAACATATGGAGGCTGAACAACACGCTACTGAATAACCAACAAATCACAGAAGAAATTAAAAAAAAGAAATCAAAATATGCATAGAAACGAATGAAAATGAAAACACAACAACCCAAAACCTGTGGGACATTGTAAAAGCAGTGCTAAGGGGAAGGTTCATAGCAATGCGGGCTTACTTCAAGAAACAAGAAAAAAGTCAAATAAATAACCTAATTCTACACCCAAAGCAACTAGAAAAGGAAGAAATGAAGAACCCAGTTAGTAAAAGGAAAGAAATCTTAAAAATTGGGGCAGAAATAAATGCAAAAGAGACAAAGAAGACCATAGCAAAAATCAACAAAGCTAAAAGCTGGTTCTTTGAGAAGATAAATAAAATTGACAGACCATTAGCCAGACTCATCAAGAAACAAGGGAGAAGAATCAAATCAACAAAATTAGAAATGAAAATGGAGAAAACAACAGATAACACAGAAATACAAAGGATCATAAGAGACTACTATCAGCAACTATATGCCAATAAAATGGATGGCTTTGAAGAAATGAACAAATTCTTAGAAAAGTACAACTTTTCAAAACTGAACCAGGAAGAAATAGAAAATCTTAACAGACCCATCACAAGCACAGAAATTGAAACTGTAATCAGAAATCTTCCAGCAAACAAAAGCCCAGGTCCAGACGGCTTCACAGCTGAATTCTACCAAAAATTTAGAGAAGAGCTAACACCTATCCTACTCAAACTCTTCCAGAAAATTGCAGAGGAAGGTAAACTTCCAAACTCATTCTATGAGGCCACCATCACCCTAATACCAAAACCTGACAAAGATGNGTCCAGACAGCTTCACAGCTGAATTCTACCAAAAATTTAGAGAAGAGCTAACACCTGTCCTACTCAAACTCTTCCAGAAAATTGCAGAGGAAGGTAAATTTCCAAACTCATTCTATGAGGCCACCATCACCAAAATACCAAAACCTGACAAAGATGCCACAAGGAAAGAAACTACAGGCTGATATCACTGATGAACACAGATGCAAAAATCCTTAACAAAATTCTAGCAATCAGATTCCAGCAACACATTAAAAAGATCATACACCATGCCCAAGTGGGCTTTATCCCAGAGATGCAAGGATTCTTCAATATCTGCAAATCAATCAATGTAATTCACATTAATAAATTGAAAAATAAAAGCCATATGATTATCTCAATCAGTCAATCAGTTCAGTCACTCAGTCATGTCCAACTCTTTGCGAACAATGAATTGCAGCATGCCAGGTCTCCCTGTTCATCACCATCTCCCGGAATTCACTGAGACTCACGTTCATTGAGTCAGTGATGCCATCCAGCCATCTCATCCTCTGTTGTCCCCTTCTTCCCTTGCCCCCAATCCTTCCCAGCATCAGAGTCTTTTCCAATGAGTCAACTCTTCTCATGAGGTGGCCACAGTACTGGAGTTTAATTCTATGAGGCCACCATCACCCTAATACCAAAACGAGACAAAGATGCTACCAAAAAAAAAAAAAATTACAGGCCAATATCACTGATGAACATAGATGCAAAAATCCTTAACAAAATTCTAGCAAACAGAATCCAACAACATATTAAAAAGATCATACATCATGACCAAGTGGGCTTTATCCCAGGGATGCAAGGATTCATCAATATCTGCAAATCAATCAATATAATACACCCCATTAACAAACTGAAAGATAAAAACCATATGATTATCGCAATAGATGCAGAGAAAGCCTTTCCCAAAATTCAACATCCATTTATGATAAAAACTCTCCAGAAAGCAGGAATAAAAGGAACATACCTCAACATAATAAAAGCTATATATGACAAACCCACAGCAAACATTATCCTCAATGGTGAAAAGTTGAAGGCATTTCCCCTAAAGTCAGGAACAAGACAAGGGTGCCTATTCTCACCACTAACATTCAACATAGTTTTGGAAGTTTTGGCCACACCAATCAGAGCAGAAAAAGAAATAAATGGAATCCAGATTGGAAAAGAAGAAGTAAAACTCTCACTGTTTGCAGATGACATGATCCTCTACATAGAAAACCCTAAAAACTCCACCAGAAAATTGCTAGAGCTAATCAATGAATATAGTAAAGTTGCAGGATATAAAATACATACACAGAAATCCCTTGCATTCCTTTAAACTACCAATGAGAAAACAGAAACAATCCCATTCAACATTGCAATGAAAAGAATAAAATACTTAGGAATATATCTACCTAAAGAAACTAAAGACCTATATATATATATAGAAAACTATAAAACACTGATGGAAGAAATCAAAGAGGACACTAATAGATGGAGAAATATACCATGTTCATGGATGGGAAGAATCAATATAGTGAAAATGAGTATACTACCCAAAGCAATCTATAGATTCAATGCAATCCCTATCAAGCTACCAACGGTATTTTTCACAGAACTAAAACAATTTCACAGTTTGTATGGAAATACAAAAAACCTCGAATAGCCAAAGCAGTCTTGAGAAAGAAGAACGGAACTGGAGGAATAAACCTGCCTGACTTCAGGCTCTACTACAAAGCTACAACCATCAAGACAGCATGGTACTGGCACAAAGACAGAAATATAGATTAATGGAACAGAATAGAAAACCCAGAGATAAATCCACGCACCTATGGACACCTTATCTTCGACAAAGGAGGCAAGAATATATAATGGAGAAAAGACAATCACTTTAACAAATGGTGCTGGGAAAACTGGTCAACCACTTGTAAAAGAATGAAACTAGAACACTTTCTAACACCATACACAAAAATAAACTCAAAATGGATTAAATATCTAAATTTAAGACCAGAAACTATAAAACTTCTAGAGGAAAACATAGGCAAAACACCCTCTGACATAATTCACAGCAGGATCCTCTATGATCCTCTATGACCCACCTCCCAGAGTATTGGAAATAAAAGCAAAAATAAACAAATGGGACATAATTAAACTTAAAAGCTTTTGCACAATGAAGGAAACTATAAGCAAGGTGAAAAGACAGCCTTCGGAATGGGAGAAAATAACAGCCAACAAAGCAACTGACAAAGAATTAATCTCAAAAAAATACAAGCAACTCTTGCAGCTCAAATCCAGAAAAATAAATGACCCAATCAAAAAATGGGCCAAAGAACTAAACAGACATTTCTCCAGAGAAGACATACAGATGGCTAGCAAACATATGAAAAGATGCTCAACATCACTCATTATCAGAGAAATGCAAATAAAAACCACAATGAGGTACCATTTCACACCAGTAAGAATGGCTGCTATCCAAAAGTCTATAAGCAGTAAATGCTGGAGAGGGTGTGGAAAAGAGGAATCCTGACTGGAAAAGAAGTAAAACTGTCACTGTGCAGATGACATGATATTGTACATAGATCCTGCCAGAAAACTACTAGAGCTCATCAATGATTTTGCAAAGCTGCAGGATGCAAAATTAAAGCACAGAAATCCCTTGCCTTCCTATACACTAACAACGAGAAATCAGAAAGAGAAAAAAGGGAAAAAATGCCTTCAGCACTGCAACAAAAATAATAACATACCTGGGAATAAGCCTACTGAGGAAACAAAAGACCTGTATTTAGAAAACTAGAAGGCACTGCTGAAAGAAGCCAAAGACAAATAAGAAAATATACCATGTTCTTGGATCATAAGAATCAATATTGTGAAAAGGACTAAACTAACCCCAAACAATCTACAGATTAGTGTAGTCTCTTATCAAATTCTAATGACATTTTTCACAAAATTATAATGAAAATTTTTATAATTTGTATGGAATCACACACACACAAAAAAATCAGAATAGCCAAAGCAATCTTGAGAAAGAAAAATGGAGCTGGAGGAATAAAACTTTTCTGACTTCACACTATACTACAAAGCTTCAGTAATCAAGATAATATGGTACTGGCACAAAAACAGAAATATCATTCAATGGAACAAGGTAAACCCCCCCCCCCCAAAATCCACACAACTATGAGCCCCTTAACTTTGACAAAGGAGGAATATACAATGGAGAAAAGAGACAGCCTCTTCAATACGTAGCACTGGGAACACTGGATAGCTACATGTGAAAAAATGAAAGTAGAACATACTCTTAACACTATACACAAAGATGAACTAAGAAAATGGGTTGTAGACCTAAATGTAAGTCCAGAAACTGTAAAACTCTTAGAGGAAAACATAGTACACTCTTTGACATGAATCACCACAAGATCCTCTTTGACCCACCTCCTAGAGTTATGGAAACAAAACCTAAAATAAACAAATGGGACCTAATTAAACTTAAAAGCTTTTGCACAGCAAAGTAAACTATAAACAAGGTGGAAAGACAGCCCTCAGAATGGGAAATATAATTGCAAACAAAACAACTGGAAAGGGATTCATATCCAAAGTAAACAACCAGCTTGTGCAGCTCAGTATCAGAAAAACAACCCAATCAGGAAACAGGCAAAAGAGCTAAACCAACATTTCTCCTAAGAAGACACACAAATGGCCAAACACATGAAAATATGTTCAACATCACTCATTATGGAGAGAAATAAAACTCAAAACTGCAATGAGGCATCACATCACACTAGTTAGAAGAGCCACCATGGAAATATCCACAAACAATAAATGTGTAGAGGATGTGGAGAAAAGTTTACATTCCCTGTTGAGGGAATGTAAACTGATACAACCACTATGGAGAACAGTATGAAGATTCCTTAAAAAGACCAAGGAATAAAACTACAATATTACTCAGCAATCCCACTACTGGACATATATTCTGAGAAAGCCATAATTCGAGAAGACCCATGTACCCCAATGTTCATGCAGCTCTATTTATTGGCAGGACATGGAAGCAATCTCAATGTCCAGGGACAGATGAGTGGATAAAGAAGTTGTGGTACATATATACAATGGAATATTACTCAGCCATAAAAAGGAAAAAAATTGGGTCATTTGTAGTGATGTGAATAAACCCAAAGTGCCATGCATAGTGAAGTCAGAAAGAGAAAATCAGACATCATATACCAATGCATATTTATGGAATCTAGAAAAATGGTACTGATGAGCCTATTTGCAGGGAAGGAATGGAGACACAGACGTAGAGAACGGACTTGTATTCACAGTGGGGAAAGAGAGGGTGAGGCAAACAGAGTAACATTGACATATGTACACTGCAGTGTTTAAAACAGATAGCCAGTGGGAAACAGAGCTCAACTCTGTGGTCTTTGACAACCTGGAAGGATGGGATTGGGTGGGGAGTGTGAGAGGGTGGCTGGAGAGAGAGGGGATATTTCTATATTTAGAGCTGATTCATGCTGTTGTCCTGCAGAAATCAGCACAACACTGTAAGGTAATTATAATCCAATTAATTGACAAAAGGAAAGAAATCATAAAAGTCAGAGCAGAAATAAATGAAACAGAAAAAAGAAAAAGTTAAAAATACCAATAAAAGTTGGCTCTTTGAGAAAATAAAATCGATAAACCTTTAGCCAGACTCAAAATAAAATTGGATAGGACTCAAATTAATAAAATTAGAAAAAGGAGAAATCACAAATGACACCATAGATCTAAGGATCATAAGAGATCCTTATATGCTTTATATGCCAATAAAACGGACAACCTGGAAGAAATGAAACAGGAAGTATTAGAAAATATAAACAGACCAATCACAAGTAATGAAACTGAAACAGTAATTAAAAATCTTCCAGCAGAAGTCCAGGACCTCATGGCTTCACAACCAAATTCTAGCAAACATTTATGTTAGACCTTAACACCTCTCCTTCTCAAAACTCTTTCAAAGAATTGTAAAGGGAGGGACACTCCAAATTCACTCCATGATATCACCATCACCCTGAAACCAAAACCACACTAAGATAACAAAATAAAGAAAGTAAAGGCCAATATCACCGATGAACACAGATGGAAAAAAAATCCTCAGAGTGGCAAACAATTCAAAACACACTAAAAGGATCATACACCATGATCAAATGGAATTTATTCCAGGGATACAAGGATTCTCCAATATGTGCAGATCAACCAATGCAATACACCATGTTAATAAATTAAAGAATAAAAGCCATATGATCATCTCAATAGATGCAGAAGAAGCTTTTGACAAAATCGCACACCCATTTATGGTAAAAACTGTCCAGAAAGTGGGCACAGAGGAAACACATCTCAATATAATAAGGCCATATACAACAAACCTACAGCAAATAGCATTCTTGATGGTGAAAATCTGAAAGCATTTCTCTGAATATCAGGAATAAGACAAGGAGGTCCACTCTGACCACTCTTACTCAGTGTAGTTTGGGTAGTTCTCGTACAGCAATCAGGGAAGAAAAATAAACTGAAAAAGAAGCAAAACTGTCACTGTTTGCAAATGACATGTTACTATACATAGAAAATCCTAAAGAAGCCACCAGAGGAGCTTCCCTGGTGATTCAGGAGTAAAGACTCCACCTGCCGATGCAGGAGACACAGGTTTGATCCCTTGTCTGGGAGGATCCCACGTGCTGTGGAGCAACGAAGCGTATGTGCCACAATACGACAGAGCCTGGGAGCCACACACACTAGCCCATGTGCGGCAGCTGCTGAAGCTCGTGTGTCCTAAAGCCCGTGCTCCACAGTAAGAGATGCCAGTGCAATAATCCATGCAGAGCAACAAAGAGGAGCCACCACTTGCCACAACCAGAGAAAAGCACGCAGCAACAAAGACCCAACACAGCCAAAAATAGATAAGTTATCTAAAAAAGGAGTTTTTGAGGTGAATTTGTGCTTTTATTTGCCAATATAATCAACTACAGTGGACTGCAAACTTTTTTGATTAAAAAATACATTTTATATCACAGTCTAATGCATACATGTATAATATGTATACATATATAAAAGCAAAATAAAGCTTTACCAAAAACCCTGAGTGCTATTTTTTGGAGACCTTTATTAAAAAAGAAAACAAACAAAAAAAAAAAACAAAGAAACAATAATCTTAAAAACAAATGCCATTAGAAATCTACTGGACCTAATCAATGAATTTGGTAAAATTTCAGTATATAAAATTAATGCATGGAAATCTTTTATATTTCTCTACTAACAATTAAAAAAAAATTAGGAAAACAATCCCATTTACCATTGGAAGAAATAGTATAAAGTACCTAAAAATAAGCCTACCTAAGGAGGCAAAGTTTTAAGTTAGCTTAAAACTCAACATTCAGAAAACTAAGATCATGGGATCATCCGGTCCCATCACTTCATGGCAAACAGATGGGGAAACAGTGGAAACAGTAAGAGACTTTTTGAAGGGGGGCTCCAAAATCACTGCAGATGATGACCGCAGCCATGAAATTAAAAGACACTTGCTCCTTGGAAGAAAAGCTATGTCCAACGTAGACAGCATACCAAAAATCAGAGACATCACTTGGCCAACAAACGTCTATCTAGTCAAAACTATGGTTTTTCCAGTAGTCATGTATGGATCTGAGAGTTGGACTATAAAGAAAGCTGAGCGCAGAAGAATTGATGCTTTTAAACTGTGGTGTTGGAGAAGACTCTTGAGAGTCCCTTGGACTGCAAGGAGATCCAACCAGTCCATTCTGAAGGAGATCAGCCCTGGGATTTCTTTGGAAGGAATGATGCTAAGGCTGAAACTCCAGTACTTTGGCCACCTCATGAGAAGAGTTGACTCATTGGAAAAGACTTTGATGCTGGGAGGGATTTGGGGCAGGAGGAGAAGGGGACGACCGAGGATGAGATGGCTGGATGGCATCACTGACTCAATGGATGTGAGTCTGAGTGAACTCCAGGAGTTGGTGATGGACAGGGAGGCCTGGCGTGCTGCGATTCATGGGGTCGCAAAGAGTCAGACACGACTGAGCGACTGAACTGAACTGAACTGAATAGGAACACCTCAATATATAAGGCAAATGCTAACAGACAAAATAGAGAAATCAACAGTAATGGAGAAGCCTAGTAGGTTACAGTCCATGGGGTCGCAAAGAGTCGGACACGACTGAGCGACTTCACCTTCACCTTCACCTTAATATTCCATTTACACAAATGGGCAAATCATCAAGATAGAAAATAAATAAGGAAACACAAGCTTTAAATGAGACAATAGACCAGATAGACTTTAATTGATATTTTCATAAAATATTCAGCCTGAAAGTAGCAGCATTCACTTTCTTCTCAAGAGCACATGGAACATCCTTCAGGATAGATCACACCTTGGGTCATGATTCCAGCCTCAGTAAACTCAAGAAAACTGAAATTGTATCAAGCATCTTTTCCAACAACACTATGAGATTAGAAATCAATTACAGGAAAAGAACTATTAAAAAAAAACACAAACACATGGAGGCTAAATAATATGCTGCTAAATAACCAAGAGATCACTGAGGAAATCAAACAGGAAATTTAAAAAATACGTAGAAACAAATGACAATGAAAGCATGACAACACAAAAAATATGGGATGCAGCAGAAGCAGTTCTAAGATGAAGTTTACAGCAATTCATTCTCCCCTTAAGAAATAAGAAAAATCTCAAACAATCTGCTCTTCCATCTAATGCAACCAGAGAAAGAAGATCAAAGAATCCACAGTGGAAGGGAAGAAATGATAAAAGAGCAGAAATAAACAAAACAATCGCAAATATCAATAAAAGTAAAAGTTGGTTCTTTGAAAAAACAAAATTGATAAAACTTAAGTCAGGCACAAGGGGAAAAAAAGGAGAAAATCTTAATAAAACTAGAAATAAAAAAGAAATTACAGCTGACACTGAAGACATACAGAGGGTCATATGGTACCAGCAAAAGCAACTAGATGCCAGTAAAATGGATAACCTGGAAGAAATGGACAAATTCATTGAAAGGTACAACCTTCCAAGACTGGATCAATAAGAAATAGAAAATATAAACAGACCAATCTCAAGCAATGAAATTGAAAGAGTAATTAAAAATCTTCCAACAAACAAAAGTCAAGGACCTGACGGCTTCACGGGCAAGTTCCATTAAACATTTATGGAAGACCTAACATGTCTCCTTTGCAGACTCTTCCAAAAAATTGCAGAGGGAAGGAAACTCCCAAACTTGATTTATAAGGCCACCATCACCCAAATACCCAAACCAGACAAAGATATCACAAAAAAAGAAAATTATAGAAAATTACAGACCAATATCACTGAAGAATACAGATGCAAAGTCCTCAACAAAATACTAGCAAACAGACTTCAACAACACATTGCTGCTGCTACTGCTGCTAAGTCACTTCAGTCGTGTCCGACTCTGTGCGACCCCATAGACGGCAGCCCACCAGGCTCTGCCGTCCCTGGGATTCTCTAGGCAAGAACACTGGAGTGGGTTGCCATTTCCTTTTCCAATGCAGGAAAGTGAAAAGTGAAAGTGAAGTCGCTCAGTCGTGTCCGACCCTCAGCGACCCCGTGGACTGTAGCCCACCAGGCTCCTCCGTCCACGGGATTTTCCAGGCAAGAGTACTGGAATGGGGTGCCATTGCCTTCTCCCAACAACACATTAAGAGGATCATATACCACAATTAAGTAGGACTTATTCTAGGGATGCAAGGAGTCTTTGATATATGCAAATCAACCAATGTGATACACTATATTAACAAACTGAAACACGAAACCATATGATCATCTCAATAAGTGCAGAAAAAGCTTTTAACAAAATTCCACATCCATTTATGACAAAAATTCTCCAGAAAGTGGGCATAGAAGGAACATACCACAATATAATAAAGGCCATATACAACAAACCCACAGCAAATATCATTCTCAATGATGAAAAGCAAAGCATTTCTTTTAAGATCAGCAACAAGACAAGGATGCCCACTCTTACCACTCTTATCCAACATAGATTTGGAAGTTCTAGCCATGGCAATCAGAGAATAAAAAGAAATACAAACTGGAAAAGAAGAAATAAAACCGTCACTATTTGCTGATGGCATGATACTATACATAGAAAATCCTAAAGATGCCATCAGAAATCTATTGGACCTAATCAATGAATTTGGTAAGGTTGAAAGATGTAAATTAATGCACAGAAATCTCTTGCATACACTAACAATAAAAGAGTAAAAGAGAAATTAAGGCAACAGTCTCATTTACCATTGCAACAAAAATAATACCTAGGAATAAATCTACCCAGGAGGCAAAAACCTGTACTCAGAAAACTATAAGACACTGATGAAATCAAAGATGAAAAAAATAGATGAATAAATATACCATGTTCTTGGATTGAAAGAATATTGTAAAAATGACTATCCTACCCAGAACAATTACAGATTCAATGCAATCCAAATAAAACTACCAATGTAATTTTTTTACGGAATCAAAAACTAAAAAGTTTATCATTTGGCTAGAAACAGCAATCTTGAGAAAGAAAAATGGAGCTGGAGGGATCAACCTTCCTGACTTCAGACTATACCACAAAGCCTCAGTAATCAAGACAGTATGGTATTGGCCCCCAAACAGAACTATAGATAAGCAGTACGGGATACAAATCCAAAAGATAAGTCCATACAACTATGGTACCTAATGTATGACAAAGGGGGCAAGAATATACAATGGAGAAAGGACAGTCTCTTCATTAAGCGGTGCTGGGAAAACTGGATATCTATATGTGAAAGAATGAAATTAGGACACTACCTAACACCATATATGAAAATAAACTCTAAATGGATTAAAGACCTAAATGTAAAACTTGACACTATAAAAATCCTGGAGGAAAACATAATGAAAACACTTTGACATAAATCACAGTAAGATCTTCTTTATCCCACCTTCTAGTGTAATGAAACTAAGAAAGAAAGTGAATTCTCTCAGTCTTGTCCAACTGTTTGCAACACCATGGACTGCAGCCTACCAGGCTCCTCTGTCCATGGAGTTTTCCAGGCAAGAGTACTGGAGTGGGTTGTCATTGCCTTCTCCAGGGGATCTTCCTGATCCAGGGATCAAACCCGGGTCTCCTGCATTGCAGGCAGACGCTTTACTGTCTGAACCACCAGGGAAGCAAACAGAAATAAAATAAGAGCTAATCAAACTTAAAAACTTCTGTAGATCAAAAGAAACCATAAACAAGATGAAAGGACAGCACTCAGAACGGGAGAAAGTAAATGCAAATGAGGCAATTGACAAAGGATTAATTTCCAAAATATACAGACAGTTCATGCAACTCAATATCAAAAAAACAAGCCAATCAAAAATGAGCAGAAGACCTAAACAGACATTTCTCCAAAGAAGACATACAGATGGCCAAGGGGCACATGGAAAGATGCTCAACACCACTAATTATTTGAGAAATGCAAATCAAAACTACGGTGAGGTATAACCTCACACCAGTCAGAACGGCCATCATCAACAAATCTACTGGCAATAAATGCTGGCAAGGGTGTGGAGAAAAGGGAACCCTTTTACACTGTTGGTGAGAATGTAAATTGATATAGTCACAATGCAGAACAGTATGGATATTCCTTTAAAATCTAAAATTAGAACCACAATGACCCAGCAATCCCACTCCTGGGCATATACCCAGACAACATCATAATTCAAAAAGACACATGCACCCCAGTGTTCATCGCAGCACTATTTACAATAGCCACGACATTAAAGCAGCCTAGCTGTCCATCAGCAAATGAACGGATAAAGAAGATACATATGTATAATGGAATGTTACTCAATTGTTAAAAAAAAAAGGGGGGGGGTCATTTTAATGATGTGGAAGAGCCTACAGTTTTTGTCTTGCAGATTGAAGTCGAAAAGAGAAAAACATTGTATATTAATGCATATATGTGGACACTATTTACAGAAAAACGGTATTGGTGAACCATTGCAGAGCAAGAATAGAGATACATATAGAGAATGCACATGTGGACATGGAGTTGGGGGAAGAGGAGGGTAGGATAAATTGGGAGATTACGATTGACCTCTATACACTACCATGTGCAAAGCAGACAGCTCGTGGGAACCTGCCTTATAGCCCAGGCGCTCAGCATAGTGCTCTGTGATGCCCTAGGGTGGTGCGATGGGAGGCTGTGGGAGGGAGACTTAGAGACAGGATATATGTATACATAAAGCTGATGAACTTCGTGGTAAAGCAGAAAGTAACACAATATTGCAAAGTAATTATATTCCAATCTTTAAAAAAAAACACCTGAGAAACACCAGGGCCTACTGTCAGCATTCCATGGTTAGGGTGGGGCCCTTAGCAGCACCAAGAGCAGGATAAACCCAAGGAAGGACATGCTAAGACATGATAATCAAATTAACAAATATTAAATACAAAGAAAAATAGTAAAAGTGACACAGGAAGAGCAACAAATAAGATACAAGCAAGTCCCCACCAGGCTACCAGTTGATTTTTCAGCAGAAACTGCAGGACAGAAAGGAGTCACAGGATACATTTTAAGTGAAGAAAGGGAAAAAACCTAAAAACAAGAATACCCTATACCACAAGGCTCTCATTCAGAGCTGGCAGAGAAATCAAAAGCTTTACAGAGAAACAAAAGATCAGAGAACTCAGCACCACCAAACCAACTTCAGAACAAATGCTAAAGGAACATCTATAGGAAAGAAAAAAAAAAAAGAGGTCACAACTAGAAATAAGAAAATCACAAGCTGTAAAGCTGGTAAAGAGAAACATACAGTAACAGTAGGAAATCATCAACAAATATGATACCAAAATAAGTAGCGATGAGGAAAGAAGAGTAAAATGCAGCAAATGGGAAATGCATTTGAAAGTCAGAGACCAGCAACTTAAAAAAAAACTCATGTATATATAGATTGCAATATCAAAAGTTTGTGGCAACCACAAACCAAAAACTATGATACAGTCCCAAAAAGCAATACTAATACAACAGTGAAGATATCCACAAATCATAGAAGAGAACAAAAGAGGAAGGGAAGAGAAAAGAACTATGATCACATAGTTCTTCAGTGAACTAAACAATTAACAAAATAGTAGTAAGAACATACATATCATAATTACTTTACATGTAAATTGTTTAAATCCTCCAACCAAAAAAAACACCATATATTGGCTGATGGATACAAAAACAAGAACCCCATATATGCTGTGTACAAGAGACCAGCTTCAAGCCTAGGGACACATACAAACTGAAAATGGTAGGGGGGAGGAGGGGATGGAAAAAGGTATTCCTTGCAAAGGAAATCAAAAGAAAGCTGAAGTATCAACATAATATGAGAAAAATAGATTTTAAAATAAAGACAGTTGCAAGAAACAAAAAATAACACTAATAATCACAGGATTGATCCAAGAAGAAGATACAAACATTGTAAATATATACACACCCACACAGGAGGTCCTCAATCTGTAAGGCAAATGCCAAGAGCAATAAGAGGGGAAAGAGTAACACAACAGTATTGGAGGACTTTAATAACACAGCACTTGTACCAACAGAAAGATCATCCAGACAGAAAATCAGTAAGGAAACATGAGCCTTAAACAGCACAGTGGACCAAGCAGACTGAATTGATATTTAAAGAACATTCCATTTGAAAGAGGTGAATAAACTTTGCTCTCAAGTATATATGGAAGCTTCTCCAGAAGAGATGACATCTTGGGCCATAAATGAAGCCCGGTAAAATTTAAGAAAATTGAAATCATGTCAAGCATCTTTCCCAAACACAATGCTCTGAGATTAGAAAGAAATTACAAAAAAAAAATCTAAAACACAAACATGTAGAGGCTAAACGATATGTTACTAAGTACCAATGGGTCAGTGAGAAAAAGAAAAAAAAAGATGACAATGAAACCGCAACAATCCAAATCTTATGGGTGGAACACAGCAAAAGCAATTCTAAGAGGGAAGTTTGCAGCAACATAATCTTAACTCAGGAAAGAAGAAAAATCTACAATAAACAACTTGATCTTACACCTAAAGCAACAAGAGACAGAAAAACAAAACCCAAAGTTAGTAGAAGGAAAGAAATCATAAACATTAGAACAGAAATAAGTGAAACAGAGACAATGAAAACAACAGAAAAAATCAGTGAAACTAAAAACTGGTTCTTTGAAAAGAAAGACAATAAATCTTTAATGCAGAGTCATCAAGAAGAAAAAGGAAAAGGCTCAACTGATAAAATTAGAAATGAAAGAAGTTAAAGCTGACATCACAGAAATATAAAGAATCATAAGAGCCTACTACAAGCAACTATATGTCGATTAAATGGACAACCTAAAAGAAATGGACAAATTATTAGAAAAGTACAACTTACAAGACTGATCAGGAAAAAACAGAAAATATGAACCAATCACAAGCACTGAAATGGTGATTTAAAAAATCCCAACAAACCAAAGTCCAGGAGGAGATGCCTTCAGCGGTGAATCCAGACATTTAGAGAAGAACTAACACCGTACTTCTCAAAATCTTCCAAAAATTTCAGAGGAAGAAACACTTCGGAACTCATTCTATAAGGTATCACACCATCACTGTGATACCAAAATCAGACAAAGATAACACACACACACACACAAAAAGATAATGACAAGCCGATATCACTGATAAACATAGATGCAGAAATCCTCAACAAAATGTTGGCAAATCTAACCCCCCAAAAACATCAAAACGATCATACCCTGTGATCAAGTGGGATCTGTCTTCTATCCACAAATCAATCTATATGGTACACAACATTAACAAATTGAAGAATTAAAACATATGATCATCTCAATAGAAGCAGAAAAAGCTTTTGACAAAATTCAACATTCATTTATTATAAAAACTCTCCAGAAAGTGGGTATAGAGGGAGCCTACCTAAACATAATAAAGGCGATAAATGACAACCCACAGCTAAATTCAACAGTGAAAAGCTGAAAATATTTTAAGATCAGCAACAAGACAAAAACATCCATTCTCACATTTATTCAAAATAGTTTTGGAAGTCCTAGCCACAGAAGTCAGAGAAGAAAAATAAAGGTAATCCAAATTTGAAAAGAAGAATTAAACTGTCACTGTCTGAAGATGACATTAAGATACACAGAGTATCTTAACAATGCTACCAGAAAACTACTAGATGTTATCAATGAATTGAGTAATGTTTCAGGATACAAAATTAGTACACAGAAATTTCTTGCATTTTTATACACTAACAAATGGTCAAAAAAAGAAATTAATGAAACAATTCTATTTACCATCACATCAGAAAGAACAAGATATCTAGGAATAAACCTACTTAAGGAGACCAAAACCTGTACTCTGAAAACTGTAAGATGCTTTTGAAAGAAACTGAAGATACACAGACAGATGGAAAGACACCTATTCTTGGAGTGGAAGAATCAATATCATCAAAATGACTGTACTTCCAAACGTAAGTTACAGATTCAATGCAATCTCTATCAAATTACCAACAGCATTTTTCAGAGAACTAGAACAAAATTTGCTTAAATTTATGGAAACACAAAGTACATGAATAGCCAAAGCAATCCTGAGAGAGAAAATCAGCTGGAAGAATCAGGTTCCCTGACTTTGGACTATACTACAAAGCTACAGTCATCAAAGCAGTATGTTACTGGCACAAAAATAAAAATACCAGTCAATGGAATGGAATAGGAAACCCAGAAATAAACCCAAGTACAGAGACATTACATTGCCAGCAAAGGTCCATATAATCAAAGCTATGGTTTTTCCAGTAGTCATATATGGATGTGAGAGTTGGACTGTTAAGAAGGCTGAACACCAAAGAATGGATACTTTTGAACTGTGGTGTTGGAGAAGACTCTCGAGAATTTCTCAGACTGCAAGGAGATCAAACCAGTCCATCCTAAAGGAAATCAGTCCTGAATATTGGAAAGACCGATGCTGAAGCTCCAATACTTTGGCCACATGACGGGAAGAGAGTATTCCTTAGAAAAGACACCAATGCTGAGAAAGATTGAGGCAAGAGAAGAAGGGGACGACAGAGATGGTCATTCATTTGTATGATAGGAAGTTTAACACTTCATGAAAACAATGGAACATAGAAATTTAGTGTAATAAAGTCAGAATAGCTATCCTTACCTGTTCTGTTTTTTTAAAAGTTTAGAAAACAAGAACAAACACAGCAAATAATTGTGGTTGAATCCTTAGTTTCACTATATGTAAAGGAAAAATAGGTGGCTCAGATGGTCAAGAATCTGCCTGCAATGCAGGGGCCCTGTGTTTGATTCCCAGGTTGGGAAGATCCCCTGGGGGAAGGAATGGTTACTCACTCCAGTATTCTTGCCTGGAGAATCCCATGGACAGAAGAGCCTGGCAGGGTACAGCCCATGGAGTCACAAAGTGTTGGACATGACTGAACAATTCATACTTTCCAGAGAATAATAAGAACTAAGATAATACCCTTAATAAGAAGAAGAAAATGCCAGAAAGGCATGCTCACAAAATAATGTGAAAACTGTAACCTCATACTTCAAAATCAGTTAAAGGAAATTAAAATATTATAGGAGATATGAAAATAAAAACATAAATCATAAATAAGAGATGGCTTGATTTTAGCTCCAACACAGAAAGATCTTAGAAGCTATCACTCCCACACAAAAACAAAATTGCTGAACAAACAGAAAATCAGTGATTACTGTTTAGATTCATCAGAGAACTCAGATCACAGGGCTGCTGATCCAAAGTGTAAAGACAGTTGAACACAGAAAACCAAGTGAATGGATAAAGAATCACCCTTTTAAGAAGTGATGTTAAAATGACTGGACATCCATATATGAAAAAAACAAATCTAGATATAGAACTTATATTTTAGTTACTTTTGTGAAAACTATATCATAGACCTAAATGTAAAGCACAGTAATATAAAACTTCTATAGAACAACACAGGAGAAAATCTTTATGACCTTGGATTTGGCCATCAGTTTTAACATATAACATCAACATCAAAAGCACTTTCCTTAAAAAATTAGTAATTTATACTTTGTTACAACTTAAAACTTCTGCTCTACTTCAAGACATTCTTAAGAGAATAAAAACACAAGCCATATAATGGATGAAACTATTTGCAAAATATCCATATGATAAAGGTTTTGCATTAAAAATATACAAATTCTTAAAATTCAATAGTAACATACAAAAAAAAAATCCAAATGAAAAATGGGAAAAAGAATTGAACAGACATTTCAACACAGTTGTATGGATGGCAAACATGCGTAAAATGATGTTTGACAGCATTTACTAGTTTCAAATTAAAATAACAGTGAAATACTGCTATGGCTTTCCCAGGTGGCTCAATGGTAAGGAATCCACCTGCCAAGCAGGAGATGTGGGTTTGATCCCTAGGTTGGGAAGATCCCCTGGAGAAGGAAATGGCAACCCACTTCAGTATTCTTGTCTGGAGAATCCCATGGACAGAGGAGCCTGACGGGCTACCATCCAGAGGGTTGCAGAGTTGGACACAACTGGGCAACTAACATACACCAAGGAGGCGAAAGTTCTGCATTCTGAAAATGCTGATAAATCAAATAGGACACCAGCAGATGGCCGATAAACCATTTTCTTGGACTGAAGAATCAATAGTGTCAAAATGACTATACTGACCAAGGCAGTCTATAGAGTCAACGCTGCTGCTGCTAAGTCGCTTCAGTCGTGTCCGACTCTGTGCGACCCCATAGACAGCAGCCCACCAGGCTCCCCCGTCCCCGGGACTCTCCAGGCAAGAACACTGGAGTGGGCTGCCATTACCTTCTCCAATGCAGGAAAGTGAAAAGTCAAAGTGAAATCGCTCAGTTGAGTCCGACTCTTAGCGACCTCNCTCTGTGCGACCCCATAGACAGCAGCCCACCAGGCTCCCCCGTCCCCGGGACTCTCCAGGCAAGAACACTGGAGTGGGCTGCCATTACCTTCTCCAATGCAGGAAAGTGAAAAGTCAAAGTGAAATCGCTCAGTTGAGTCCGACTCTTAGCGACCTCATGGACTGCAGCCCGCCAGGCTCCTCTGCCCACGGCATTTTCCAGGCAGGAGTCCTGGAGGGGGTGCCACTGCCTTCTCAGAGAGAGTCAGTGCAGTACTTATCAAGTTACCAGTGGCATTTTTCACAAGTAATCAGAACAAATAATCTCTTAGTTTGTATGGAAAAACAGAAGAACCCAAACAGCCAAAGCAATTGTGAGAAAGAAAAAGCAGGGCTGGGGGAATTAGACTCCATGAGTTCAGGCTATACTACAAAGCCACAGTCATCAAAACTATAACACCATCAAAAGTAAACTCAGAATGGATTAAATTCCTAAAAATAAGGCCAGATATTATTAAAGTCTTATAGGAAAACCTAGAACACGTTTGGACATAAATGCTGCAGTATCTTTTTGGATCCTCCTCCTAAAGTAAAGAAAATAAAAATAAAGAAATGGGACCTAATTAAACTTAAAAGCTTTTCCACAGGAAAGGAAACCATAAACAAAATGAAAAGACAACCCACAGAATGAGAGAAAATATTTGGAACAAAGCCACTGAGAAGGGATTTATCTCCACAATATCCCAACAGCTCATACAACTCAACAAAGACACAAAACAATGTGCTTGAAACGTGAGCAGAAGACCTAAACAGATGCTTCTCCAAAGAAGACCAGATGGCCAAACAGCACAGGGAAACGCTCACCACCACCAATTATTAGAGAAACGCAAAGCAAAGCTGCTGAGGCATACCTCACACTGATCAGAATGGCCATCGTCAAAAAAACCCTACAAATAATAAATTCTGGAGAGAGTGTGGAGAAAAGGAAACCCTCCGATACTGTTGGTGGGAGTATAAATTGCTGTAACCATTACGGAGAACAGTATGGGGGTTGCTTAAAACCTAGTGTTAGAACTACCATTCGATCCTGCAATCCCACTTATAAATGCATCTGCAACATTGTTCAGAACAGAGAGCACCTCTCAAGGGCCCCTATCAAGTCTCTTTCAGACACCCAAGAACTGGGAAATCACTGAAGACGGCAAGTCGACTCTCCATAAAGCCACATCCTGTAGAGACACAGCCAGCCCGGATCCTGCCGTGGACCAGCCCTTCTCCTGCACGCTGCCCTCTGAAACTCAATAAAAGACTCACACCCTCGCCCTGCTGTGCCAATGCCACTCTTTGTGTCTGCCCCCTGTCCACTCCTGCAAAGTGAATGAAACTTCTCTTTCTCCTCTTGCTAATATTTCTGTGAATTCTTTCACAACCCATGC
This sequence comes from Cephalophus harveyi, assembly GCA_006410635.1. NCBI lineage: Eukaryota > Metazoa > Chordata > Mammalia > Artiodactyla > Bovidae > Cephalophus > Cephalophus harveyi. The sequence continues at coordinate 147,125 of SJYT01069580.1, forward strand.
CAGCTCACCTAACATTTCGGGGCCCATGGGGGAATCTTCACTAACTAACTCCCTTCACCTCAACCTCCAGCTCAGTAATCCTAGTCATCGCCCACCAGGACATCTGTCAAACTCTAAGTATTATCTTGGGCGGGTCTTTCTTGGGAGAACAGTGGCTGCGTGTAGGTAGCAGCAAACCCCGCTGTGGGGTCTGTCACAATCTGGGTCAGAATCTGGCCTTGGGGGACGTCCCCTGTCCACCTCCCTCTTGTCACTGCTTCATCTCTGAGATCTGGGGATGCCTGACTCCGGAGTGAATACTTTTAAATCCCACCATGCTCCTTCTGACCTCCAGGATTCCCAGAAAGACCCCATCCTCAAAATTGGCTCTTTACTCTTCTTCATAATCCAAGTCCCAATCTGGGTTTCGGCTGGGGCTGAGTCCTGGCTCAGGGATTCAAGTCCCAATCTGAGTTACACCGTTTTCATTATGGACCACTCTCTACCCATCCCCTTGGGATGTCTCCTCAAACACTGGAAAGAGATTAGACAACCTCAAACCCAAACCAATGGCCTTTTTCTGCCACACAGCTTGGCCTCAGTGTCAGGTGGGTGACCAGGAAGTCCAGCCCAGGCTGGCGCTCTCAACCGCAACACTGTTCCCCAGCTCAGTCTTGACTGACACTGCCTTGGTAAATCGCCTAAAATTCTTTACGCCCAGGCCTTCTTTCAGCTCACGCAACCCCCCGAGCCTTGGTCCTCTCGCCACATGTTGCTCCTTCCCACCAAGCTCTCCTCCACCGGCCCCTAGTTCTCCTCATTCCCGCATCACACCCGGTGGATGTCCCCTTCGGCCTCCTCTTGAGTCAGCCACCCAATTTGCTTTCTGTGAAGTGGCTGACTGCAAGGAAATCATTCATGTTCATGTCCCTTTTTCTATGTCTGATCTTTCCCGAAGTGAACTCAAGCTAGACAGTTTCTCAGAAGAACCTACTCTTTTCCTGTCTCACCTTCCAGAGACTCCACATCTTTTCACCAATTTAGGTTCAACCTCTGAGGAAAGTAAAACAATCGTGGCCATGCATTTCATTTCGCAGTCAGCCCATGATATCCATCACAAACTCCAAAAGTTCCGGAAGGGCCCTCAGACTCCCCAGTGTAGTTCATGGGGTTGCAAAGAGTCAGACACGACTGAGCGACTGAACTGACCCTGACCCTGAAGGTCTTTAATAAACAAGATGAAAATAGACAACAGGAAAAGAGAGAGACGGACAACGTCTCAAGAGCAGAAACAATCTTTCCAAATGATTGCCTCTGCAATCAGAGATGCCCTTCAGAATAAAACTTAGCTGAGGACTTCCCTGGTGGTAAAAAAAAAAAAAAAACAATATGCCCACTAATGCAGGGGACATGGGTTCGATCCCTGGTCTGGGAGGATCCCGCATGCCTTGGAGTAACTAAGTCCATGCAACACAGCTATTGAGCCTGTGCTCGAGAGCCTGAGAGCTGCAAAGCTGCAACTACTGAAGCCCCGGGGCCCTAGCACCCGCGCTCCACAAGGGAAGCCACTGCAATAAGATGCCTGCGCATCACAACTGGAGAGTATACCCCGCTCCCCACAGCTAGAGAAAGCCCTCCCAGCAGCGAAGATCCAGCACAGCCAAAAACAAATCAGTAAAAAGACAGCCAAGGTCCCCCACCCAACAAAAAGGGAAACAGCGAGGGGGGCCCACACTGGCTTCTGCTGCAGCTGCAGACAAGGAGGGCACTGGAGTGCCCAGGAAAAGGCCACCCCTGGACAGTGCCCACGTTGTAAACCAACAGGGCCCTGGAAGCGGGACTGCCCTCCCCTGGATTAAAGGGGACAAAGCCCCCTTCTGGAACCGGGGTCACTCCTGCAAGGACCTCCTCCACCCCAAGGGCTTCTGCAGTCTTCAGACTGACAGGTCCCAACGCTCGACCTGGCTCTACGACATAAGACTGGCATGGCCAAGCCACACATAGCTCTATCCGTAGCAGATAAAAAATCAGTCTAACTGATGTTGGAGTCACTCACTCTGCTCTTCCTGAATTTTCAGGTCCCTTGATTCCCTCACCATCATCAGAGTAGAAGGCAAACCTCACCATGCTCACTGGGAGACCAAGTCTTCTCACATTCCTTGCTCCACCTTCCCAACTGCCCCACCACCTCCAAGGCGGGGACTTTATGACCCGACTAAGGACTCCACTAATTCTCCAGTCAGAATTCTCCACTAATTCTTCCCTGGAATCTGAGGAGACTCTCCCTCTGATGCTTGGCCCCTCCCTCTCCCACCAGAAATACACAGTTTCTCTCAATTGCGTGGGACATTGACATCCCTGGAGGACCTCTCACCTGACTCCTGTCACTATGCCCAGGAGGGACCCCTCTCAACTTTCCCCACCGCTCTCAACATCCTATAAAACGGGAAGATCTCAGAAGACAAAAACCCATCACTAAAAAATGTCTAAACGCTGGGCTCCTTAGATCCACCAGCTCCCCTCATATCACCTCTTTCTACCCATTACGAAGGCAGGTGGACCGACTGTCGAGTCCAGGCCCTGTGCACAGTTAACGAGGCAGTGGCCCCTCTCCCCTTCCAGTTGCAAATCCCTATACCACCCCCAGCTCTCCTCCTAATACTCAGCTCTTTACTGTTCTGGATCTAAAAGATACTTTCTCCACTATCCCTCTCTCATGAGATTCCCAAGACACACTTGACTTTTACATGGATGGACCCTGGTGCTCACTGCTCCCAGCAACTCACCTGGACTTCCCTCCCCCAGCGATTTAGAGATGGCCCCACCTCTGTGGTCAAGCCCTACCTCTGATCTATCCAGGCTAGTCACTCCTTATTCAATATGCTGATGACCTCCTCTGCAGCCAGGACCACAGCACCTCCCTTACCAACACCACCGCCCCTCCTCATTTACTTTGCTTCATGAGGATACCCAGTTTCTCCTTCCAAAACACAAATTAGTCAGATCATAGTTAAATAACTAGGATTTCTCTTGTCCCCAGTACAAGGATCAATTGCTACTCAACATACCTTGCATGTATGCCTGCTAAGTCACTTCAGTCATGTCTGACTCTTTGTGACCCATGGACTACATCCCGCCAGACTCTGCTGTCCATGGGATTCTCCAGGCAAGAATACTGGAGTGGGTTGCCATGGACTCTTCCAGTGGATCTTATACCTTGAGAAAACCATAATTCAAAAGGCACCTGTACCCCAATGTTCACTGCAGCACTATTTACAACGCCAGGACATGGAAGCAGCCTATACGTCCACTGACTGATGAATGGACAAAGAAGCTGTGGTCCATACATACAGCGGAATACTGCTCAGCCACAAAGATGAACTAATGTGTCAGCTGAACTGAGCTGGAGGAACCTAGATCCTGTTATACGGAGTGAAGCAAGTCAGAAAGAGAAAAATAAATATATATGAATGCATATGTATGGAATCTGAAAAAACAGTGCAGATGAACCTATCTGCAGGGGAGGAATGGAGATGCACGTGTAGAGAAGGGATACGCAGAAATCAACAGAGACAGCGGAAATCAACACAACATTATGAACCAATTATCCTCCAACTGAAAAACCACCCAAAAACCCAGACAAACAGAAGGAACTTTGGTCTCTCTCCTTCCACCTCACAGTAAAAAGGAATTTAGGATATTTCTGGGCCTCACTGGTTACTTTCACATCTGGATCCCCCACTGTGGGCTTACAACAAACCTCTTCATGAGGTCCCCCAGGGACCCAAAAATGAACCCCTGGGATGGAACTCCTCTCTGCGGTCAGCCTTCACCATACTCCAGACAGCCCTCACCTCCGCTCCGGCCCAGCCCTCCCAAATGTAGATAAGCCCTATGTATTATACCATACACTCTTGAATGACAAGGGATAGCTCTGGGACCCTTAGGACAAAAAATATGGCCCAGATTTCACCTCTTAAATTACCCAACAGGTGTCTCAAGCTTTAGACATTAAATACAGACTATATGCAGCTTGGCATCCCCGGTCTTCAAGAAAAATAAAAAGGCTCATTTGTCCCTTAAAACAGGGGTCCCCGACCTCCAGGGCATGGACCAGCACCTCCTGTCAGATCAGCAGCAGCATTAGATTAGCGATAAAGTGCACAGTAAACGCAACGTGCTTGAATCATCCCGAAAGCCCCAACACCCCACCCCTAATCTGTGGAAAAACTGTCTTCCGAGAAATCAGCCCCTGGTGCCAAGAAGGTTGGGTCCCCCGGCCTTAAGAGACACAGAGAGTGGGCTAGAACGCCTCTGTCTCTCTTCTGACTCAGAGCTGCCTGCAGATTACTCGGAAGGTCCCTTACACCTCAGTCCCTTTGAACTCATGAAGGACATCCAGCAATTCTTCCTCCCTTTCTGCCAGGAAACCTCCTCCTCTGGGACCACGTGATCTCAGTCTCAGAACTAACAGCCAGCCTTTTACGGTCCCATGCTAACAGGTACCCACCCCAAACTCAGGACTTGCTCCTATCTATAATCCTACAGCCTGGGGAGCAGGTTCTACTAAGGGATCTGCCTGGACATACCAAACCCCTCCCACCCCTCGGAAGGGCCCATTACAACTCCGACAGCAATCAAGCTCTCAGCACATCCACCCGGGATCCACCTGTCATGATGCTCATCTACGGATCCCCTGCCGTGTCCTCAACACAGTCCTCTCCCTACACCTGTCAACTGTCATCCGACACCAGCCTATGGATCCACTGGAACCCAGAGACCACCAGAGCCGTGAGCACAACTCGAGATGACTGTGCCCTGGTGGGCTTACCTGTGTCTTGCTCTCTTATTTCCCCTTCTATTCTTTATAACTACAAACATAACCCTTCTTCCATCCCTGGAATGAAGTTCCTAGCCCCTTGCTGGACCAGCCCCAAAGACGGCTAACGCAGAATGCTTGGTCTCTTTCTTACCTTGTACTTAACCACCTTCTTTCATACCAGCCACCCCTCCTTAAGTGCCACCCATCAACCCCATTTCCACACAATAAAACAAACGACAGCCCTCCTTCAAAAGGCTAGCAGTTGACAATATCACAACTGCTGGCTACGTGCTAACGTTGCCAGGACAGGCTTCTCACGTTCCTAGAACCACCTCTGGTATGAACAACCTTGTCCCTACTCACGGCCGCCTGGTTCAGGCCCCAACCCCCTAGGGTGGTATTTCTGGCCTCAGGCTGTCTCAGGGGTCCAAAAGAACCTCTTTGACCCACTTATACCCACTTCCCCAACCATGGACCCGTCTTCCAGGAGGTTTCCTTAGCCGCCCATCTGTGTTATGGCCAACATTAACTCCTGCGCGGTCCCCTGGCCTCACCACGTTTCAGTTCAGCTCATTTCAGTCCCTCAGTTGTGCCCGACTCTTTGCGACCCCATCGACTGCTGCAAGCCAGGCTTCCCTGCCTATCACCAACTCCTAGAGCTTGCTCAAACTCATGTCCATCGAGTCAGTGATGCCTTCCAACCATCTCATCCTCTGTTGTCCCCTTCTCCTCCCACCTTCAATCTTTCCCAGCATCAGGGTGTTTTCCAATGAGTCAGATCTTTGCATCAGGTGGCCAATGGATTGGAACTTCAGCTTCAGCATCAGTCCTTCCAATGAATATTAAGGACTGATTTCCTTTAGGATGAACTGGTTGGATCTCCTTGCAGTCCAAGGGACTCTCAAGAATCTTCTCCAACAACACAGCTCAAAAGCATCAATTCTTCGGTGCTCAGCTTTCTTTATAGTCCAACTCTCACATATATACATGACTACTGGGAAAACCATAGCTTTGACTAGATGGACCTTTGTTGACAAAGTAATGTCTCTGCTTTTTAATAAGCTGTCTAGCTTGGTCATAGCTTTACTTCCAAGGAACAAATGTCTTTTGATTTCATGGCTGCAGTCACCATCTGCAGTGATTTTGGAGCCCAAGAAAATGAAGTCTCTCACTGTTTCCATTGCTTCCACATGTATTTGCCATGAAGTGATGAGACCGGATGCCATGATCTTATTTTTCTGAATGTTGAGTTTTAAGTCAGCTTTTTCACTCTCCTCTTTCACTTTCATCAAGAGGCTCTTTAATTCTTCACTTTCTGCCATAAGGGTGATGTCATCTGCATATTTGAGGTTATTGATATTTTCCCCAGCAATCTTGATTCCAGTTTGTGCTTCATCTAGCCCAGTGTTTCTCATGATGTACTCTGCATATAAGTTAAATAAGCAGGGTGACAATGTACAGCCTTGACATGCTCTTTTCCCAATTTGGAACCAGTCTGCTGTTCCATATTCAGTTCTAACTATTGCTATTTGACCGGCATACAAATGTCTCAGGAGGCAGGTCAGATGGTCTGGTATTCCCATCTCTTTCAGAATTTTCCACAGTTTATTGTGATCCACATAGTCAAAGGCTTTGGTGTAGTCAATAAAGCAGAAGTTGATGTTTTTCTGGAACTCACTTGCTTATTCAATGATCCTGCAGATGTTGGTGATTTGATCTCTGGTTCCTCTGCCTTTTCTAAAACCAGCTTGAACATCTGGAAGCTCATGGTTCACATACTGTTGAGGCCTGACTTGAAGAATTTTGAGCATTACCTTACTAGTGTGTGAGATGAGTGCAATTGTGCAGTAGTTTGAACCTTCTTTGTTATTGCCTTTCTTTAGGATTGGAATGAAAACTGACCTTTTCCAGTGCTGTGGCCACTGCTAAGTTTTCCAAATTTGCTGGCATATTGAGTGAAGCACTTTCACAGCATCATCTTTTATGATTTTAAATAGCTCAACTAACTGGAAGTCCATCACCTCCAGTACTCCAACTTATGATGACCTCTATCAACTGGAAGTGTAGCTCCTTCCAACTGCAAGCAAATCTATACTTAAACCCCTCCTGACAGTGGGATAGACCAAGAAATGAACTATTATTCAAACAAATAATTTCCCCAACAACCAAATGTACCTTCCCAAGTCAGGCAACGGCTCACTCCCGTCCTCTCTCAGTGAACAGTCCTTTCATGGGACTGTTTGTCCTCGTCAGTTCCACTGACTGCTGCCTGGCCTCATTGATAGAAAATGTCCTGCATCTGTCCCACACAGGTAAAACTAGGACCTGTCACAGAGACACCAGCTCTTTCTTTCCACACAATGTGTGAGGCTTTGACTTTCAACAACAGCTTCACACCTGGAAAATGACACCTCCAGCTTCCCAAAAGTTTCTGCCTGCTTAAACCCATTGGTGGAACTTGCTCCAGCTGGTACATATCCCTTTACTAGGAGGGTCCAGATACAAACTTCCTCTTTTATTTTTTAAAGTTTTTAACTGGAAGATAATTGCTTTATAGTATTGTGTTGGTTTCTGCCATATGTCAACATGAATCAGCCATAAGTATACCTATGTCCCCTCTTTCTTGAACCTTCTGCCCACCTCATCCTACCCCTCTAGATTGTCACAGAGCAGCAGGTTTGAGCTCCCTACATCATAGAGCAAATTCCCCCGGCTATCTGTTTCACAGATGGTAATGCGTATGTTCCCAAGCAACTCTCTCAATTCGTCCCACCCTCTCCTTCCCCCACTGTGTTCACGAGTCTTTCCTCTCTGTCTGCATTTCCATTGCTCCCCTACAAACAGGCTTATCGGTACCATCTTTCTAGATTCCATAGGTATGTGTTAATATATGATATTTGCTTTCTCTTTCTGACTTACTTCACTCTGCACAACAGGCTCTAGGTTCATTCACCTCGTTAGAACTGTCTCAAATGCATTCCTTTTTATAGCTGAGTAATATTCCATTGTGTACATGTACCACAACTTCTTTATCCATTCAGCTGCTGTTGGACATCTAGGTTGCTTCCATGTCCTGGCTATTGTAAACAGTGCTGCAATGAACATTGGGGTACCTGTGCGTTTTTCAATTATGGTTTCCTCTGGGTACATGTCCAGTAGTGGGATTGCTGGGTCATAGGTGCAACCCTCCTCTTTAACATGACTTACGGCCTGCATTCTCCCTACAGCTGGACTACACTTTCTCTGTGGGACCTCAGCGTTATCTCTGTGTGCCTCCTAACCAGATTGGAACCTGCACCGCGGTACTCCTTTTACTCCAGATGAGCATCTGCACTGGGCCCATGCTTCTCCCCTATCTTTTCAGCAAGAGCCTCTATCAGCCCCAGTAACCGGGCCACAGCTCCGGCTTCAGGCACCGGGACTGGGTTTATCACAGATTCTTCCACAACCGCCATGCTCTGTCTCCTCCTTTTTGGCCCCTGTCTTATCCGGCTTCTCCCCTTCTTTCTCAAACGTCTACTGCCCTTAGCAAATCTCACTCCTCTATCACGGGTCTTACCTTTCAGACCATTCAGTTCCAAGACAGCCCACATGCCCCTCCGCCCCCACCAGGTAGGGACAGCCCTATGCAGCTCAGCAAGAAGAAGCTATGAAAGAAGAGACTTCCACCCCAGGTTTTAAAAAGGTTCTAAAAAACCCCAGGTTTTTTAGACTGTGGAAACAGTCTAAAAAAGAGTGGTCATATGTGTATGTATAATTGAATCACTTCGCTGTACAACTGGGCTGACTGGGCTCCATGTAACACTCAAGAAGAAGTTATATTCAGAGGGAGGAAATGTAAACCCATTGAATATTGTTCACAACAGAGTAGCGCCTGTCAAGGGCCACTATCAAGTCTCTTTCCGACACCTGAGAACTGAGAAATTACTGAAGACGGCAAGTCTACTCTCCAAAAAACCACATCCTGTAGAGACACAGCCAGCCCAGATACTGCTGTGGACCAGAACAGCTGTGAACCCACCCCTTTCCCTGCACGCTGCCCTTTGAAACTCAATAAAAGACTCAAACCCTCGCCCTTTGATGGCAACACCATTCTACGTGCCTGCCCCTTTCCTCCTTTTGAAAGTGAACGAAAACTCTCTTCTCCTCCTCCTAATCTCTCTGAATTCTTTCATAACCTGTGTCGGCTAACCTACCACCACGACTGGGCATGTATCTGGAGAAAACAAATTTGGAAAGACGCGTGCCATCCAGTGCTCACTGCAGCAGTAAACACGACAGCCCAGACAGGAGAGCAACCTAAGCGCCCGTCAACAAAGGAACGGAAAAGACGGCGCGGCACGCGCAGACAGCGGAGCATCACTCAGCCATGGAGAGGGCGGAAGAAGGCCATTTACCGCAATATGGATGGACCCAGAGATTGTCATGCTCAGTCAGTCAAACAGATCTAAGAAATGTGAAATCTAAAAAGATGATGAAAAGGAATTTATTTATAAAACAGAAACAGATTCACAGACTTTGAAAACAAACTTACAGTTCCAAAAGGAAATGTAGGGAAGGGAGTGATAAGTTAGGAGTTTGGGACTAAAATTTACCCACTTCTATATATAAAATAGATAAACAACAAGGACCTACTGTGGAGCACAAAGAACTCTTCTCAATACTCTGTAATAACCTATGTGGAAACAGTCTAAAAAAGAGTGGTCATATGTGTATGTATAATTGAATCACTTTGCTGTACACCTGAAACTAACACAACACTGTACCTAAACTATATTCCAATATAAAACAAAAACTAAACTAAAAAAAAGGAAAAAAATAGTTAAGGACCTTGAGATGAGACTATCCTGTGCTACCTGAGAAACCCCAATGTAACCACACGAATCCTTAATGGAGGAGAACTTTTTCTGGCTGTTGTGGGAGAGTGATGTGACTATTGAAGATGGTGCTGGCTTTGAAGAGGAAGGACAGTGTCCTTGACCCAAGGCATGGGGTGGCCTCTAGAAGTTGGAAGGTCAAGGAAATACATTGTTCCTTAGAGCCTTCAGAAAAGAAGGAATTTTGCTGATACTTTGATTTCAGCCCAGGGAGACCCAGGTTGGACATCTGACCTAGAGAACTGTAAGATGATAGATTTGTGTTGCTTTATGTTATGTTTGTGGTATTTTATTAAAGCAGTAATAAAAACTACAATGAAAACACTTAATCAAATCACCAGACCTTAAAAATTGTAAGCAAGAAATAAATTCAGATTGCAATTAGACTTTCCAATGGCAATGCCCCCGAGGGCAGAACTGACAGAAGACAATGGGGTAACTAAAAAGATGCTCTAAGGAACAAAGTGTGAGACAGGATTTTATATCCAGTTACCAACACATTGTTAACAGCATGCAAGTTCATGGTGAACACCCTTAAACCTTTCCTGAGGAGCTCTCCAGACAATGAGCTTCAAAGAACAAAAATGACCAGAGACACTGGCATGAAAACCCCTACGTCCTTAAAATGGAGACTGATAGCACAGGAGAAAGAAACGGCAAAGGTAAAATCTGTATATTAAAAGAAAGGCTGAGATAAGGCATGAAATATTTTTTCTTAAAAAAAAAAAAAAAAACAACAACAGCAAGGAGTGTTACCTACTTCTGTCTACTGAAAAGGAAAACAATGACCAACCCAGGTGTGGCATATGCAAGTAGGACCCACACCCAGCTGTGTCCTCGACCATTTCCTGTGGAGCAGAACCCCAGCATCTTCAGCAAAAAGCCTGTCCAGGCCTGGCAAGAAGTCTACAAGATGCCCGAAACCTGCCGTGATACAAAATAGTCATGGATCTATCAAGACATCCAAGTACTTTCAGAAGATCTCAAGAGCCACACTGAAAAGCTTTCCAGAGGCTACAAAGATTTAATTTGAACACCAATGAAAATAACAGATGCACTGTATTGACAGACATTTATTCCCATGAATTTATTATAATACTCAAAAAAGAATTAATTGATCATTAGAATATACTAGGAACTAAACTCATTATTTTGGAAATGGGAACATGAAGAGAATCAAATACCTATCCTGCCTGTACTCCACTATCACACCACTGGATAGCATGAGTTTATCAGAGGAAGTTTCATTTTACAGTAGTATTTCCACTAATAAAGAAAGAAGGAAGAACAGAGCTAGGCTATCGCCATGTTCTGGCCTAATGAACTGCCTGAACTAAGATTTGAGCATTAATCCCTGCTAACATCACAGAGGAGAAAATCAGACATTTTTTGCCTTCTGATAGAATACCCCTCCACCCATGAAATTGTCTTGGAAACATATCTACTCCAAATCTGATCAAAACTCTAGATTCAACTATCAGTGTTCAGGATATATATTAATAGAAAAGACAGAAGGAGCTATTCAAGAACATAAAACCATCTGTTTCTTTAACCACATAACAAAAGCAAGACATAAAAGAGGGCAAAAGAAGTAGAGACAGAGATGAAAACCGACAATTAAAAAAAAAACTGTTGGTGGGAATGTAAATTGGTACAGGAACTATGGAAAACAGTATGGAGGTTTCTTCAAAAGCTAAACACAGTTATCATATGACCTGCCAATCCCAGTCCTCGGCACAGATCTGCAGAAAACTCTATCTGAAAAGATACACATACCCCAGTGTTCACTGCGGCACTATTTACGATAGCCAAGCCACAGAGACAACCTAAATGTCTACTGGTTGATGTGCAGGAGCACGTGGGTGGCTCAGCTGGTAAAGAACCCACCAGCAATGCATGAGACCTAGGTTCGATCCCTAGGTTGAGAAGATCTCCTGGAGAAGGGGATGGCAACTCACTCCAATATTCTTTCCTGGAGAATCCCCATGAACAGAGGAGCCTGGCAGGCAACAGTCCATGGCGTCTCAGAGTCAGACATGACTGAGTGACTAAGTACAGCATGGGATACTGTGGAATTCCATATACATATACATGGAATGGAATATACATTGGAATACTACTATTCCACTGTATATACATATATGGAAACATATATACATATATGTTTCCATATATGTATATACATATACAATGGAATACTACTATTCCACCAGAATGGACTACTACTCATGATGGAATGGAATACTATTCAGGCATAAAAAGGAGGAAATAATGGTATTTGTAGTAATGTGGATGGATTTAGAGATTATCATACTTAGTAAAATAATCCATACAGAAAAAAATAAATATCATGATATTGCTTATATGTGAAATCTTAAAAAAGATACAAATGAGCTTATTTACATAACAAATATATCCTCAGACACAGAAAACAAACCTATAATTACCAAAGGGTAAAGCAGGGGGAGGGGAGTGGGATAAATTCAGGTTTGGCATTAGCTTAGACACACACTATATACAAAATGGATAACCAACAAGGACCTGCTGTATAGCACAGGAACTACACTCAGTATTTTGTAATAACCTTTAAGGGAGAAGAATCTGAAAAGAGTATGTAAAAGGAAAAAGAAATTAAGAAATCTCTGTCACATACAGATTTGCATTCTAATTCAAATAATCTATAAAATCAATCCATTTATAGCATTTATGGGATAATGGGAAATTTGCATGCTTACTGGATATTGATAATATTTTAAAATTGTTCAACTTTTTAGCTAGAATATTGACATTTTCATTACATTATTAACTTCTTTCAGAGACACATACTGAAATGGAGAGATGAAAATAATATATTTGGGATTCACTTCAAAAGTTCACAAGATGGAAAAAGTAGATACCTTGTAGGCAATAGAGTATAGTGGTGGGTTGGCCAAAAAGTCTGTTTGGGTTTTTCCTAACAGGTTATGGTAAAACCTGAATAAACTTTTGGCCAACCCAATAGCTACATTATAGGCAATCGGGTCTAGTACAGGAGTGGATAATTGCTGATGCTGTGTAACATGTTTAAGGGATTTTGTTATATTATTCTATCTTCAAATATGTTTGAAATTTTCAACAATAAAAAGGTTTTTAAAAAATTCAAATAGTGATCGCATTTCTCCAGCTTTCTGATGACCATCTCATTCTTCAAGATTATTCTAAGTGCTACTAAAATAGCATCATGAAGCATTTTAAGGTCTTTAAGAAGTTTGGAATATAATGTATATGGAACTGGCGATCCGCATACATGTAAAGTTCACTCTTCACCGTGTTTCCTTCGCGCCTTCTAGACTGCAGATTAGTCTATGAATGAAGAAGACAGAAACACAGGCTAGACGGGACCCACTTATCCTTGTGTGCTCAGTTACTAAGTCGTGTCCAACTCTTGTGACCCCATCAGCCGGAGCCTGCCAGGCTCTTCTGACCATGGGATTCTCCAGGCAAGAATACTGGAGTGGGTTGCCATTTCCTCCTCCAGCTTAGCCTTGGCCAAGGGTCAAAGCGAAGAGTTGTCATAACCCACCAGTCCTCCAGGAATTTCACTTTTATGACAGGATACCCTTGAACCTAAATCTGAAATAGACATGGTTGATTTTTCTTTCTACTTTAAGTAAACCCAACTTTCATTTGGGCCAAGAGGGAAGCTACATATAGATGCTGCAATTATAGGTTTAGAGTTCTTTCGCTGAGTCTGTTGCTTTGTTAGGATTGTGAAAGTGAAAGGGAAGTAGTGTTGGGCTCTTTGAAACACCATAGTATGTAGCCTGCTCCTCCATTCATGGGAATTTCTAGGCAAGAATACTGGAGTGGGTTGCCATTTCCTTCCTCAGGGGATCTTCCTGACCCAGGAATCGAACCAGGGTCTCCCGCATTGCAAGCAGACTCTTTACTGTCTGAGCTACCAGGGGACTTGTTAGGATTAGGGATCCTTTATATTGAATTTTAAAACCTACAATGCTAGCTTTTCCCATTTTCATTAATATTATCTCATAATAAGTTTAAAGACATTTGACGGTTTTCTATACTCTCCAGCTTCCGTGAATAATATTCCTTACGTGATTTTTGTGAAAAGAGAAAATGTTAAAAGGTATCCAAAGTTAGGTTCTGTTATCCCCTAGCTTGAATTGAAGAATCTGCTATGAATATGAACTGTCTGAATCCCCAGTTCCTCCCCTCCTGGTGTAGCAGGAGCAAACACCCAGCTGCAGGATAACACTGGCAAGCACAGTGGTGGTTTTCACTGGGAACCCCAAACACTGAATGCCTCGTTTTTCTTTTCAAAAAATCCCCTGTCCTAGGAGATATGTGATGCCATTTGTGCCAGATGCTTTGCATAATAATGGTCCCCTTCAGTTTTCCAGGCTCACACAGAAGAATCACTCAGGAAACTAGCAGTAACATCAACAAAAAAGAAAACTGCCCATTTTTCACTGAAAGTCCTCTTATTTTGCTAGTGTTTTAAATCAATTTTATTTTTTTAATGTCAATTCTTGTAAGAATTCAGAAAAAGATATGCAATTATTAACATTTCAGGTAAAATTATTACTCTTCATAATCTCCGCCTTTTCCACGGAGCAGTTTTCTTTAAAAGTATTATTACCTCCCTACTCACGTGGGCCCTCAGTTCAGTTCAGTTATTCACAACTCTTTGCAACCCCATGAACCGCAGCATGCCAGGCTTCCCTGTCCATCACCAACTCCCAGAGCTTACTCAAACTCATGTTCACTAAGTCGGTGATGCCATCCAACCATCTTCTAATAAATGTCTACAGGTGGGACTCGGATTATAAAGGCAGAGTGAAATTAATGTTATTAATGTACCAAGGTGTGAAGTATGAACTTCAGCTGGGTTTCCATAAAGAACTCTGTTGATTACATGTTTGAAGCTACAGAGATCTGTCTCAAATGTCGCTTATTGAAGCCTTTTACGAGCTCTCATGCTAATCAGCGAGGAGAGCCTGCAGCTTTTCCATGTAACGTGGAGTCCGTGCTGACGAGCAGCTTATCAGTGCTAAAGATAACCGCTGTGTTTTAGCAGCGGCATCAGAAGACACTCTCCACGTTTGCCCTCTTCAGAACTGAGTACTTAAGAAATTACCAGAATGTTGCCAGGAGCCTTGCCTACAAACTGCTGCCTTTGAGAATGTTTGCAAGCATTTACAAGAGTAACCAGAATGCCTTCCATCCTTTATGAATTTCTTAGTTTAAGGGAAGGACAGAATTGTTAGGCGTCCTCCTAGGGACTGTTAGACATATCTAATAGTCTAATAATTTTCTGCATATTTCTTAAGATTGTTACTCAGATTTTGAAGCATTACAGAAGACGCAGCTTTCAGGGCGCTGATGTCAAGCTACACTTGATCTTGACAAGAGGGGTTCTCAGTTAAAACTTTGTAGCCCTCCTAATCCTCCAGTTCATTAATCCTTGCTAAATTTAGAAATCCTGACTTCGTGAGACATCATCAACCCACAGAATGGTCCCACTTATGAATCATCTATCAATTCACTTACTCATTTAAGTCATGGGTCAGTATTATTTACTGAAATCTACTTTGTGCTATAAGCACTGGATTGCATTCTACTCACGTACAAGTAGTCTATGGAGGCTACAAACACAGAAGCTTTGATCAAGTACCTCCGGCAGCAGGGAGTAGTAGCAGCGTTAGTTGCTCAGTCGTGTCCAGCTTTCTGTGACCCCGCGGATTGTAGCCTGTCAGGGTCCTCTGTCCGTGGGATTCTCCAGGCAACGAAACTGGAGTGGGTTGCCATTTCCTTCTCCAGAGGATCTTCCTCACCCAGGGATTGAACCTGGGTCTCCTGTGTTGCAGCCAGATTCTTTGCCATCTGAGTTACAGGAAAGTCCAAGAACAAAGAAAGCTCCTTGGGCAATGAGGCAGGCTTCCCAGAGAAGGTAACAGCTACCCTAGGCCTTAAACAATGAGGAGTCTATGAAAAGGAATACTGATACCTTTTATACTGAGTTCTTTATCCTGCCAACCAGGCGTCTCCCTTGTCCTCAAGAAAAAAAAGTTAATTAAAATCATGATTTGTAACAATGCTTTGATCTTGGGTGTCAAGAAATTCCATCCCCAAAACATGTACCCCAATGTTCACTGCAGCACTGTTTACAATAGGCTATACATGGATGCAACCTAAATGTCCGTTGACAGAAGAATGAATGAAGAAGATGCGGTATACGTACACAATGGATTACTACTCAGTCATCAAAAAGAGTGAAATAAGGCCTTGTGCAGCAACATGGATGGACCTGGAAATTGTCACATTGAGTGAAGGAAGTCAGAGAAGCAGAAACATATGATCTCTCTCATTTGTGGAATCAGAAAAGACATACAAATGAACTTATTTACAAAACAGAAAGAGACTCCCAGAGGATGAACTTATGGTAGACAGGAGGGAAGGATGGAGGAAGAGACAGTTAGGGAGTTTGGGGTGTTCAGGTACACAATGTTCTATTTAAAGTGGATAACCTGGAAGGACCTACTGTGTGGCACAGGGAACTCTGCGTAATGTTGCGTGGCAGCCTGGATGGGAGGGGGGTGGGGAGAGAATGGGTACATGCATACGTATGACTGATTCCTCTTGCTGTCCACCTGAAACTGCCACAGCATTGTTCATTGGCCATCCTCCAATACAAAATAGAGAAAATTATTTACAAACAATAAAAATAAAGAAATCCCATCTCCAGAAAGTCCCTGTTAAAATGTGAAGGAGGCTGGCTTATTAACTCATTTGCCAGACTTGTAGTAACTCTGTTATATCACACAATTGATACAAGGTTCAGTTGAGAAGATATTTGGGAAATCCCATTCTTTATCAGTTGTAAAATACAGATCCCAGCAGTCATGTATGGCTGTGAGAGTTGGACTATAAAGAAAGCTGAGCACCGAAGAATTGATGCTTTTGAACTGTGGTGTTGGAGAAGACTCTTGAGAGTCCCTTGGACTGCAAGGAGATACAACCTGTCCATCCCAAAGGAAATCAATCCTGAATAGTCATTGGAAGGACTGATGCTGAAGCTGAAACTCCAATACTTTGGCCACCTGACACGAAGAACTGACTCACTGTAAAAGACCCCAATGCTGGGAAAGACTGAAGGCAGGAGAAGGGGGCAACAGAGGATGAGATGGTTGGATGGCATCACTGACTCGATGGACATGAATTTGAGTAAACTCCGGGAGTTGGTGATGGACAGGGAAGCCTGGCGTGCTGCAGTCCAGGGGACACAAAAAGTTGGACACAACTGAGCGACTGAACTGAAAGTACACAGCAAGTGTTAGATATTTGTGATACACCACTGTTGTTCTAGTAAAACCATTCTTACTGTAATAAGGATTATTTCATCAGTTCTCTGGACTTTGGAAATATAACCTGGAATAAGTTGAGAAATACAAATAGATTTGAAATATTTTAATTTTCTGTCATAGTGGATACTTCCAAGAAGACTTATCAGGGAAAACTTTGTCTTAAGTTTTGTGCTTAAGACAAGCTTGTGTCTCTCTTTTGTGCTACCAGAGAGAAAATAACAAATAGGCTAGAAATTAGATCTAGTTTAGAAATTACAACGACCTCCACCTGGGTTGGCCCGTGCTGGCTCAGCCATGCTCCCGTGTTTCCGCACTGAGGCTTTACCCTTTCTATGTCTCCACCCACATGGCACCTGCCACTCAAAAACTTTCCCCAACAGCTGAGTGTAGACCCAGACCTAGGGTGCCGACAAATTGGGGGTTCCCAGACTATTTTTGAAGGATGACGTTTGATATTTCAATTAGAATCAAAATTAAATATTAAGACAAAAACTCCCGTTGCATTATCTTAGTCTTCATTTAAGAACTAACAATTGTTTTATTGTTCCCGAAAGGTCTTCGATGCCCCACCTGGGCGTTTCAAAGCACCTTCAGTTTCCCACGGTCCTAAACGCCCGGACAGGCCGGGGACGCTGTAGACCGAGGGCAGGGTGGACGGCGCCTTCTCTGAGCATCTCCTGTGCCCTGAGGGCGACACGTGGGGCTGGACCGACAGGAAAAGATATTTGCAAACCCGAGGCCGCTCCTGGGCGCCGCATCCAGGAGCTTCCTGCCTGTTAGGCCTCTCCCGTCTTCAAACAAACGTCCCGCATTTAAAACGGGCCCAGCCTGCAGCCCTCCCGTCTTCCCGACACCACGCGCAGGACCTACCCAGGGGTACCCAGAGCGTTTAAAGACCCCCTTCCTACCTTCCTCCTGGTCCGCAGCCGCTCCCGCCGAGGCCCGAGCCGCGTATCGCCTAAATAAAGGGCCCCGCGCAGGCGAGCGGGCTCCGCCCCTCAGGCGCACCTGCGCAGGGCGGGCAGGGGTGGGCTTTGATGCTGGGCTGGAGGCAGCCTGAAAAGCACACGCTGGCCAATAGTTCAAAGGAGGGGTTTCCCCCTTTACGTTTCTAAGCTCACTGCAGCGTTTCTTAAGACCCCCACTTTCCTCAGGAGTTTCCCCCCGCCCCCCGGCTTTTTTGCACCCACAACTGCTCCTCACCTTCCCTGGCACAATTCTCCCGACTCCGGCCCTGACTCGTGCCTCTCTGTTCGCATGTCTGCTCACTCGCTAAGTCGTGGCTCATATTTTGCGACCCCATGGACTGTAGCCCCTCAGGCTCCTCTGTCCTTGGGAGTCTCCAGGCAAGAATACTGAAGTGGGTTGCCATTTCCTCCTCCGGCGGAGGGGGCGGGGGGGTTCCTAACCTAGGCATTGAACCCATATCTCATATATTATGCGTTGGCTGGCGGGTTCTTTACCACTAGGGTCACTTCCATTTGGTCTGTTATTTAAGTCCAATGTATCTGTATTAATGGGGCTTCCACTGTGGCTCCTGCAGATAAAGAGTCTGCCTGCAATGAGGGAGACTTGGGTTCGATGCCTGGGTCAGGAAAATCCCCTGGAGAAGGAAATGGCACCCCACTCCAGTATTCTTGCCTGGAAGTTCCCATGGATGAAGGAGCCTAGTGGGCTACAGTCCATGGGTTGCAAAGAGTCAGACGCGACTGAGCAACTTCACTTTCCCATCTTTATTATCTGTCTGGATGACCTGTCCATTGATGTTAGTGGGCGGTTAAAGTCTGCCACTATTACTGTGTTACTGTTAACTTCTCTTTTTATGTCTCTTAATATTTGCTGATAAACTGAGGTGCTCTTGTGCTGGGTGCATGTATGCTTGCAATTATCATATCTTCTTGGATTGACCGCTGGATCATTATGTAGTGCCATAGCTCTCCAGCTCTCCTGAATGCAAGCCCGCTTGCCTTCAAAGCCAGACACTCTGCAGGCTCATTTCTTGGTGCAGGACTCCCAGCCGATGTGGGACTCAGACCCCTTGGCCCTTTGGAGGAAGTTCTGTGATTCTGATTGTCCCCGAGTTTGTGGGAAGCCTACCTGAATATGTGGCTTTTGACTACACGGCATCTCTGCCCCTCCTACTTGTTTTGCTGTGGTTTCTTCTTTATATCTTCGGTTGTAGGAGATCTCTTCTGCTAGTCTTTAGGTCAGGCTCGTCAGCAGTTGTTGGGTAAGCAGCTGTAATGTTGGTGCCTCCGTGGGAGAAGGTGAGCTCAGGGCCTTCCTACTCCGTCGTGGCTACTCCTGCTTTGTTCATCTCTGAATCTCCTCTTCTTAGCGTGACGTCTGTCTCACTGTCAGTGCTTCACAGCTTTGTGTTGAATGAAACTGAATGCTGCTGCTGCTAAGTCGCTTCAGTCGTGTCCGACTCTGTGCGACCCCATAGACGGCAGCCCTTCAGGCTCCCCCGTCCCTGGGATTCTCCAGGCAAGAACACTGGAGTGGGTTGCCATTTCCTTCTCCAATGCATGAGAGTGAAGAGTGAAAGTGAGGTCACTCAGTCGTGTCTGACTCTTAGCGACCCCATGGACTGCAGCCTACCAGGCTCCTCCATCCATGGGATTTTCCAGGCAAGAGTACTGGAGTGGGGTGCCATTGCCTTCTCCAATGAAACTGAATAGAATTTCACTAATCAAGATGGCAGAATTTGGGAAAGACCTGATACCTCTCTGCTAACTCTCAAATGAGTCTGATAAATCAACTGTCTCTTTCTTTGGAGATGGGCTATCCACTACATATTCGTACCAGGCATGCAAAACTGAAAACAGAAGGAATTGGTGTTGAGTTTAGTAATAATAAAACTAAAAGTCTCTAATTCTGAAGTTATGAAGGAAGTGGGATGGAATGAAGCATGTAATCAGGAACATTTTTCTAAAACTCGAAGCCCAGGAGGCAGCTAATCCTGTAGTCACTTCTACATGAATTTTGGGTAAAGATTCTCAAATTACAGTAACAGTTCAATTCAATCACTCAGTAGTGTCCAGCTCTGTGACCCCGTGGACTGCGGCATGCCAGGCCTCCCTGTCCATCACCAACCCCCTGAGTTTACTCAAGCTCATGTCCATTGAGTTGGTGATGCCATCCAACCATCTCATCCTCTGTCATCCCCTTCTCCCACCTTCAATCTTTCCCAGCATCACCGTCTTTTCAAATGAGTCAGCTCTTCACATCAGGTGGCCAAAGTATTGGAGTTTCAGCTTCAACATCAGTCTTTCCATTGAGTATTCAGGACTGATTTCCTTAAGGATGAACTGGTTGGATCTCCTTGCAGTCCAAGGGACTCTCAAGAGTTTTCTCCAACACCACAGTTCAAAAGCATCAATTCTTCAGTGCTCAGCTTTCTTTATATTCCAACTCTCAAATTACAGTATAGAAGGGTATTATTATATGTTCTTTGGAAAGATACACAAGCTAAAGGCTATTTTAATTATTTAGGTAGCTTCTCTTGGTTCAATGGATGGATAAATGTGAAATTTTTATTAAGCATATTTTCTTTCTTTATATATTTTTTTGTCCATTAATGAAGTGTTAACGGTAAAGATTATAGTGTATTTTCAGATTTGTACTGAATAATATTACAAAGCAACTGACATTTGATTTATTCTAACAATTGTTCCACACATTTCTTTAATGATTTTAAAACTGTTGGCTTAATAGAAAAGAATTTAGAAGTCATTTAAAGCTTAAAGCTTATTTGTGCTTAATTATTTAATAGAATCCTGGCCATAGTCGATCCTTGGCACATTGTAAAGTAGGTTCTCATTTTTAATATCATTAATACTTTAAATGATGTGGTCAGGAACATCAGAATTTCATCCTAATTAGTTGCATCTTATTTTGTGATTTGTCTTGGGTGCCCTTGATTGCAGGATGAACATTTTTTGCTAACCTTTCCCCTCGTGCCACATTTTAAATGTCACCAAGCCAATATTTACATAATTGGCTTCTCCCTTTCCACCCTTTTCTGTCCATTATACCTCCCCTCCCCCATATGAGCACATCTCTTTTGGAGCTCTGAGGCTCTTCTGTCCTGGACAGCGAAACAGTCTCCTTTCAGAAATCTCTGTTAGGTTCTCTGCAATCTTCTCTTCCACCACCATTTCTTCTCCCAGGTAAGATTTCAGATGCTATGTCTGATGTCAGTTCATTATGTTGTACTTGGCACCAAGTGCAAGATATTTGGTGTTTTTTTTTTTTTTTTCCATTAAATGAGCAAAGTGAATAATTCTGTTTAGAATGAATGTGAGGAAGTGTTATTACATGTATTGGATTTAAAGTCATATTTGTACGTTCCAGATATATTTGAATGATCAGAAAACATGCATTGTGAGCAGCCTCACTGTGGGCTGGGAGGGTGCCGACAGCCTCGGCCCTGTGCGCTGCAGTCCGTGAGGTCGCGAAGAGTCGGACGCAACTCAGCGACGACAACCAACCAAACCTCGGAGGCCTAGACATCCATGAAACTGCCAATGAAAGAATGGCGTGGGTTATGGGGAGAGGAGGAAGAAACCCTCCAGGGAACATCAAATTTATACATTTAACTTCACTGAATCAGTACTTAGAAGGTGAGAGTTGTGGAATTTACTGGCGATCCAGGAATCACCAGCTAACCCAGTGTGCCTCCTTATTTTCGGTGGAAGAAGAAACAAAAAAATAACCAAGGAATGGATTTTAAGCTCAGAACAGAGAAATTGAGTTGAAAAGTCCTTAGTACCAAGGAAGAAAAAAGTCAGACGACATGTCCTCTCACAGGTTACAAAAGGCAATCCTGCTGATATAGGAGAAAGTTAACTGGGACCCAGCAGTTTGGGGTAGAAATAGCTACCTCTTCCTAGGATGTGTAGACCGCCACGGCAGCTTCTTGCCAGACAGTTTCACCAGCCACACGACTATGCAGGCCGTCAGAGGCACGTGTGCGAGTCTGTCTCGGAGGATCCCGGGCAGCCAGGCTCTCGCACCGTGTCCTGAGGCTTGGCCTATGGGGCACGAGATGCTAGAGCTCTTGGACGGAGCTGCGACGTGTGCTTGGGAAGGGGCTGCTGGAACAGAGCAGAGGACCGCGAAGACAGCAGAAGCGGGCAGCGGGAGGGTCTCACCCCGCAGGGAACCGAACACGGCGGGACTTGCTGAGCACGGTGGGGGCTGGGTCGCGCTGTCCTTGCTGCGGAGGACGTGAGGGGCTGGGTCCCCTGTGAGCTCCAGGTCGGGCTGAGGGGACAGTGCTGCTGCCCAGGGACATCGAGGGGCCACCACGCGCGCCCTGCCACCTCCTCCGGCAGCGGCCTCTGGGGGTCGGGGCTCCCCTGCAGGAGGGGCTGCAGCCTGTGCACCACTCCTGACCAAGAGGAGACGCCCGGGAGGGCGGCACAGCCTGGGGAACCACGCGGACCCCAGCCCCCGACCCTCCAACGCGACATCGTCCAGGGAGACGCGGGTGCCGCCGTTTATCTCGGCCCAAGAGGGGAGAGTCCAGATGACTGATGGGTATTTCTCCTTAAGATGGGAAAAAGCAGCTTTGCACCAAGAACAAGGTAGGGGTTGGAGCCGCAGAGGTTCTCCACAGGGCTTGGAGCTGATGAATCTTTTCCTAATAACCAGGAGAATATGACCCAGAAAAGTAAAGTACCCTCCGACTGTGAGGGTAATCCCTCAGAAGTCTAGCGAGAAACAGAAGTTACAACACACAGTTGGATTAAACACAGTTGGTCGGAAAGTTCATACTTATATTCAGGGCTGCAATTCTTCAGTTATTGCTTTAAATAGTTAGTGATCACAAATACTCTTTTTTTTTTTTTTTTTTTTAAATAAGAAGAGCTGTTTCCAGAGAGAAAGGACTGGCTGGCTGATGTCTTATTGGGCAGCTGAGCACTGACACTTGGCCATCCTCCCACACCTCCTGACTGGTGTCTGACAGCAGCAAAGAGAAATTGTTATGGTCTTAGGGAGCAAATAAACTGACTTTAGAATTGAATTTTTTATATCTAACTTGTAACAGTGATGAAAAATACTGCAGCATCCCAATAATCTGTTTTAACTTTTCTGTGTAATCTATTCAATAATGTAAAGTCTGTTCAGTCTCTTGTCAGAAATGGCTTTCATGCAGGGTGACTTTTTGATCAGATTTATTCCTAAACACAGATTTATTCCTATCGGGATCTAGCTTGAATTTTGACCTAAGGATTGATCTACCATCTTGAAACATTTTCCACCTAGTTTTAGCCTCTCTAATTTTAATTTCTGGGTCAAAGGACACAAAAAGAAATATCCTCTGAGAATAATCCTCTTTAAAACACTAGCTCTCATTAAAACAAACCGAGAATATTTATTATACAGGTTTTAAGATGAACTGGAGGAGTACTCCAGTAGTCTTGCCTGGAAAATCCCATGGATGAAGGAGCCTGGTAGGCTGCAGTCCATGGGGTCGCTAAGAGTCAGACACGACTGAGAGACTTCACTTTCACTTTTCACTTTCATGCATTGGAGAAGGAAATGGCAGCCCACTCCAGTGTTCTTGCCTGGAGAATCCCAGGGATGGGGGAGCCTGGTGGGCTGCTGTCTATGGGGTCACACAGAGTCGGACACGACTGAAGTGACTTAGCAGCAGTAGCAGCAAGATGAGCTACGCATGGCAACAGTGTGTTCATTTTTACAGCCCTTCTGGGTCTTCATCTGAGACCCAGATATCCTGAGATGAAACAGTTGTCTCATTGCTGGACTGGGCTTCCCAGGGGGCGCTAGTGGTCAAGAACCCACCTGCCAATGCAGGAGACATGAGCAACGTGGATTCCATCCCTGTGTCGGGAAGACCCCCTGGAGGAGGGCATGGCAACCCACTCCAGTATTCTTGCCTGGAGAATCCCACAGACAGACAGTCCATGGGGCTGCAAAGAGCTGGACTCAACGGAAGCAACCAAGCACACGTGCTCGCATCTCTGAAGTAGTAACCCTGGAGGGCAGGTGTTAGATCTACTGAAATGCGTTTGGTAGGCCAACACACTATTCATGTACGTTACAAAACTCCATTTAATCCAAATAAATGTAATTTTATCACATGGATGTGTTTGGCTAGTTTCTCCAAGAGAGAGGGACTGGAATTAATTTGTATTTCATTTCAAATGATTTAAAGTGGCTTTCACCAATTCAGATGACAATATCATATTTTACTTTCTAATTGAAAACAATATTGTCTTTTTTTTTTTTTTTCCCCATGACAAGGCCTCCTGTTCTACCAAATGCTAAATAAGTTGACATAATTGGAATCTCCTCTAATCAGTGATTCTGGTCATTAAATGCTTCAGATACTTATTAATTTGATCATCCTTATCTCTCTTCAATTCAGAACATTTAAGTCTTATTAATGCAGATTCAGTAATTGAATCGAATGAGCACTCACTCAGCAGTGAAGGGGTATCGAACTGAAATCCATGTTCGGTTCAGATCTCCAGGCAAGAGGACTTTTTGATGTCTGTCAGTCAAAGAATTAAATAACAACGCATTCAAAAGTAGCAAAGACTTTTAGAAAAACCTGTGTTTGAGTTCACATGGAGACATCTATATCCTGTATCTCAGAGACTTAATCATTTTGGGAACCTTATGAAAGAAACCTTAAGAGTTAGATGTAGTCAAACTTTTTCATGTGAAAAGTATTTTCAAATTAAACTTCCTCTTGGTGGTTAGTATTTAGTTATTTACCTTTGTGCAAAATTAAGCATCCCCAAATTATTCAAATGAAGAGTAATTTTTTGGTTTTGCTTTTTTGGATATAGGACTGGCCTGGCAAAATAAACTTTCTGAATGATCTCTGGGGAAGCTCATCTGGCAGGTACCGTGGATACATGGCCTGATGGTGAAAGGCTTTCACTGTTGATTGGGTCACTGGATGAGCTGACCTATGACATCTCCAAATCCATGACTTGAGGGGCTGAGTCACAACAGGCTCTGGGAGCACCTATGCTTTCGGGACTTTTACCAACATGTATGCCTGTTTCCATTTGGTGTTTGCTTTATCTCAGCCTGAATAAACTTCAGTTTTGGGGCCTGGAGCTCCAAACCATGAACCCCTCCGAGAGGTGCCTCTTAGAACTGGAAGAGGTGGATTTGAAAGCAGTTTTCAAGAAGCTGTCACCCAGCATATCAGGAGACCCTGTGGTTGGTTCCTGAAGTGACTGTCCCCAGGCAGGACTACCAAAGAGATTTGATGGATGTTCCCAGGTTCCTGGAACCACGTAAAGCAAAGCCTGCCTGGGCACCAGATCACAGAAGCATGGGCTTAAATTGAAAACATGCATTTTTGTCATCGCTTTTCAGTGTGGTGCACAGCAATAAAAGCTGTGCTTTTGCTAGGAGCAAGTTGAAATGTGAAAGGTCAGATTCACTCCAGAATTAAGGAAAGTTTCATGCTTTGAATCATACCCCTGTCGAGCATAAAACCAGGTAAAACTGGCTAGCTAATTATCATCAAAAGGATGATTTAAACCAAGACATGAGGGTCAGTCTTTCTGGATGATGATGATCTGGATGGTGATGATCATGGGTGATTGTGATTTCTTAAGAAAAGAGGTTTAGGGATAATCCTAAAAGACTGGGTTAAAAAAAGCCATCACTGCAAAGTAAAACTTTTTTTTTTTCCATTCTTATCATCAGTTGTTTGGGGGACTGAGGCTTTTGATTTATTTGCTGACAATTTTATTGAGAACATACAGGTCGTCTGTCCAGTTCGTGTCAGTCTTACAGATGAAGTGATTTCTCCAGCTGGATGGGGCTGCCATCTCAGGGGTGATTCAGAGACATGACAACATGAAAAGGTGATCTTTCTTTGCACAAAATCTGCTTATTTCAGAAATGCATCATAAGGTGGGTGGGAAGGGGGTTGGGGGGCAGTTATCCCCGGGGTTGGTTTGGCAGATAGAGAAGGAGATAGGAGGAAACGGCACCCGCGCTTGTCCCCTTGACACCCTGCCTTATCTGAGTGATTGTGGGAGATGCCACGCCTGCTGTGCTCACTAGGAGTTAGTGTTTCCATGAGTAACTATTACAATACGCCTGTGAGTCAGAGAGATGAGTACTGTTTTTCAGGCTAAATTCATGTCATCTGGATGGGGCAGACTAGAAACTTAAAACCTATCAATATGTTTCTTGGTCTCCAAAGGGTCTTACTGCTGCTGCTAATTCGCTTCAGTCATGTCCGACTCTGTGCGACCCCATAGATGGCAGTCCACTAGGCTCCCCCGTCCCTGGGATTCTCCAGGCAAGAACACTGGAGTGGGTTGCCATTTCCTTCTCCAATGCAAGAAAGTGAAAAGTGAAAGTGAAGTCCCTCAGTCGTGCCCGACTCTTAGTGACCCCATGGACTGGAGCCTACTAGGCTCCTCCGTCCAAGGGATTTTCCAGGCAAGAGTACTGGAGTGGGGTGCCATTGCCTTAAGGTAAGGATAAAAGTTCCTCTTTCAAAGTGCTGTCTTAAGGTTTCAGTGAGACGTGATGCACAGAATGTAGCTAACTGGAGTCCTGGTCCTTACCAAGAGCCCCCCCACAAAAGGATCCCTCGTTATCATTGTAATAACGGAAGTGCTCATTACCGTAACACCTTTCAGTTCTACCTCTGGGTACTGGGACAATTTCTCTTCCATGACTGCAGCTAATACTGGTCGGTAATGATAATAATTACGGTACCCAGGGCCAGACTCTGGGACCACACCGTCCTCTGTCTCAGATGCCAGCCTGTTAAGCAGTGGTCTCTTAGGAAGTAAACTAGGGCAGGCGCCACGGCCGGTTTAAGTTACGGTTGTTTGTCATTTCCTGCTTCCCTTTGCACTGCGCCTCCGGGAGCGGCGTGAGAGGCCCGTTGCAGGAGCCTTCCTGTCCTTCCTCGTAAACACGCCCGGATGTGGCCTGGCTACCCGGTCAGGGTTCGCCCAGGGCAGGAAGCGGGAGGGCTGTGTCCACTCTGCACCCAGGCCCCCAGGGCTGCAGATGGCTGTGCTGGGGGGACGGGCACCCTCAGCCGGTCCCGGGGCTGGGATCCAATGGATCCTCATTGCATCTCCCACTCTGAGGGGACTCAACATCCGTGTGTCATCTTTTGTTAATATTGGACTAATGACTGTCACTCTGCAGATGAATACTAAATGGCTCACCTGTTCCCGGGCAGTAGTTTCAGAAGCAGAGGAGTCCCGCCTCCTGCCACATTCCTGTTTTTTCTTGTTGGTGTGGACAGGTGTATCTCAGCCATCGACCACTGTGTAGCAAATCAACCTGAAACTTAGTGACTTCACACGACTTATGATTTCTCTTTGATTCTGTGGCTTGATGGGGTGGTTGCTCTGCTGGTCTCACAGGGTCACCATGTGGTTGCATCCAGCAGGCAGGGTGGCTGGGACCCTGGCAGAACCGAGCCTGTTTCCAGGCGGTACGTTCACTCCAGATTTCACAGCATGGAAGTCTCAGTACCACCATCTAACAGAAGGGAAAAAAACCCTTGCAAGCCTCTTGAACCTAGAATCATTTCCATGAGACCTCAGATGCTGTTGGTCAAAGAAAACCAAAAGGCCAGCCCTGACCCAAGGGATGGCAAGCAGACCCATCTCTTGAGGGGAGCAGTGGCAACGTTATAATGCAAACAAGCTCAAGAGGAACTGTCTCCACCATCACTGAAACCAAACAAACACAAACTGCAAAAGTACACGTGATGGGAAAGTTGCATCTTTTGCAAATATTTTCTCTCATTCCATGTTTGTTTTTTTTTTAATTTTGTTTATGGTTTGCTTTGCTTTCCAAAAGCTTTTAGGTTTAATTATGTCCCATTTGCGTATTTTTGTTTTTATTTTGATTAAGCTAGGATGTGGATCCAAAAAATATTGCTATGATTTATGTCAAAGAGAGTTTTCTGTATGTTTTCTTCTAAGAGTTTATGGTATACAGCGTTACATTAGGTCCTTAATCCATTTGGAGCTTATCTTTTCATATAGTGTCACAGGATGTTCCAATTTTACTCTTTTACATGCAGCTGTCCGGCTTTCCTGGCACCACTATGGACTGTCTTTTCTCCATTGTATATCCTTGCCTTCTTTGTTGCAGATTAATTGACCGTAGGTGCGTGGGTTTATTTCTGGGCTTTCTAGTCTGTTCCATTGATCTATGTTACGGTTTTTGTGGCAGCACCATACTGTTTTGGTGCCTGTACCTTTGTAGTATAGTCTGAAGTCAGGGAGTGTGGTTGCTCCAGCTGTTCTTCTTTCTCAAGATTGTTTTGACTATTCAGTGTTTTTTGTTGTTGTTTCCATACAAATTTTAAACTTATTTGTTCTAGTTCTGGGATTAATTTACAAAACAAAAAATTGCTCATACAGCTTAATTAAAAAAAAAAAAAAAACAAGCAACCCAATTAAAAAAGTGGTCAGAAGACCTAAACAGACATTCCTCCAAAGAAGACACACAGGTGGCCAACAGGCACATGGAAAGATGCCCAGTGCTGCTAGTTATTAGAGAGACGCAAGCCAAAACGACAGTGAGGTGTCACTTCACGTCAGCCAGAATGACCGTCACTGCACAGCGTACAGATAGCAGATCCCGGAGAGGGTGTGGAGCAAAGGGCGCCCTCGTGCACTGTTGGTAGGACGGAACACTGGTGCCTTGCTGTGGAGTGCAGTATAGAGGTTAATCCAAAAGCTAAAAATAGGGTTGCCATAGGATCCAGAAATCCCACTCCTGGGCATATATCAGAAGAAAACTCTAATTCAAAAAGATACATGCACAGCAATGTTCATTACAGCAGTGTTTACAATAACCAAGACATGGAAGCAGCCTAAACGTCCATGACAGATGAATGGATAAAGAAAATACGCTGCATGTAAAGTCTATGCCCCAACCAGTAATGCTGAAGATGCTGAAGTGGAACGGTTTTATGAAGACCTACAAGATCTTTTAGAACTAACACCCAAAAAAGATGTCCTTTTCATTATACGGGACTGGAATACTAAAGTAGGAAGTCAAGAAACACCTGGAGTAACAGGCAAATTTGGCCTTGGAATGCGGAATGAAGCAGGACAAAGACTAATAGAGTTTTGCCAAGAAAATGCACTGGTCATAGCAAACACCCTCTTCCAACAACACAAGAGAAGACTCTACGCATGGACATCACCAGATGGTCAACACCGAAATCAGATTGATTATATTCTATGCAGCCAAAGATGGAGAAGCTCTATATAGTCAACAAAAACAAGACCAGGAGCTGACTGTGGCTCAGATCATGAACTCCTTATTACCAAATTCAGACTCAAATTGAAGAAAGTAGGGAAAACCACTAGACCATTCAGGTATGACCTAAATCAAATCCCTTATGATTATACAGTGGAAGTGAGGAATAGATTTAAGGGCCTAGATCTGATAGATAGAGTGCCTGAAGAACTATGGAATGAGGTTCGTGACATTGTACGGGAGACAGGGATCAAGACCATCCCCATGGAAAAGAAATGCAAAAAAGCAAAATGGCTGTCTGGGGAGGCCTTACAAATAGCTGTGAAAAGAAGAGAGGCGAAAAGCAAAGGAGAAAAGGAAAGATA
>SJYT01069580.1:177171-241462 GCA_006410635.1 Cephalophus harveyi
GTCCCATCACTTCATGGGAAATAGATGGGGAAACAGTGGAAACAGTGTCAGACTTTATTTTTGTGGGCTCCAAAATCACTGCTGATGGTGACTGCAGCCATGAAATTACAAGACGCTTACTCCTTGGAAGAAAAGTTATGTCCAACCTAGATAGCGTTTTCTAAAGCAGAGACATTACTTTGCCGACTAAGGTCTGTTTAGTCAAGGCTATGGTTTTTCCTGTGGTCATGTATGGATGTGAGAGTTGGACTGTGAAGAAGGCTGAGCACCGAAGAATTGATGCTTTTGAACTGTGGTGTTGGAGAAGACTCTTGAGAGTCCCTTGGACTGCAAAGAGATCCAACCAGTCCATTCTGAAGGAGATCAGCCCTGGGATTTGTTTGGAAGGAATGATGCTAACGCTGAAACTCCAGTACTTTTGCCACCTCATGCGAAGAGTTGACTCATTGGAAAAGACTCTGATGCTGGGAGGGATTGGGGGCAGGAGGAGAAGGGGACGACTGAGGATGAGATGGCTGGATGGCATCACTGACTCAATGGACGTGAGTCTGAGTGAACCCCGGGAGATGGTGATGGACAGGGAGGCCTGGCGTGCTGCGATTCATGGGGTTGCAAAGAGTCAGACACGACTGAGCGACTGAACTGAACTGAACGGATATAATGAAATACTACTCAGCTATAAAAACAAGGAAATAGTACCATTCGCAGCAACGTGGATGGACATAGAAATTCCCACACTAAATGAAGTCAGACAGAGAGA
This sequence comes from Cephalophus harveyi, assembly GCA_006410635.1. NCBI lineage: Eukaryota > Metazoa > Chordata > Mammalia > Artiodactyla > Bovidae > Cephalophus > Cephalophus harveyi. Next base: position 177,932 of record SJYT01069580.1, read on the forward strand.
GAGCACCATCGCATGACGTCGCTTATGTGTGGGATCTTAAAAAAAAATCACACAAATTAACTTATTTACAAAACAGAAATAGACCCACCTACATAGAAACCAAACCTGTGGTTACCAAAGTAGATGGAGCTGGGGGAAAGATAAACTAGGAGGCTGGGATTAACGTATACACACTACTATATAGAGAATAAACAGTAGGACATATTGTATAGTACTGGGAACTACATTTGCTGCTAAGTCACTTTAGTCATGTCCGACTCTGTGCGACCCCATAGATGGCAGCCCACCAGGCTCCCCCGTCCCTGGGATTCTCCAGGCAAGAACACTGGAGTGGGTTGCCATTTCCTTCCCCAATGCATGAGAGTGAAAAGTGAAAGTGAAGTCGCTCAGTCATGTCCAACTCCTAGCGACCCCATGGACTGCAGCCCACCAGGCTCCTCCATCCATGGGATTTTCCAGGCAAGAGTACTGGAATGGGGTGCCATTGTCTTCTCTGGTGAACTATATTTAATATCTTATAATAACCCATAGTGGACAATAATCTGAAAATACATATATATATATGTATATATGTGTATATATATATGTATATATATGTATATATATGTGTATATATATATGTATATATATGTGTATATATATGTATATATATGTGTATATATATATGTATATATATGGGTATATATATGTATATATATGTGTATATATATATGTATATATATAGTTGCTCAGCAGTAAAGGAATCTGCCTGCCAATGCAGGAGATGTGGGTTTGATCCCTGGGTCTTGGAGAAGGAAATGGCAACCCACTCCAGTATTCTTGTCTGGAGAATCCCATGGACAGAGGAGACTGGTGGGCTATAGTCCGTGAGGTCACAAAAGAGTCAGACACGACTTAGTGACTGAACAACAACAATATATATATGCACACACATGCATATATATATGTGTGTGTATATATTATGTATGTATGTATACATAATATCTGAACCACTTTCCTGTATACCAGAAGCAACACTGTAAATTAACTATACTTCTATTAAAAAAGGTTAATTAAATAAAAAGTTGCACCAACATTGGTGATGCAAATGCTAGACTTTTCTACTTAAGATGGGGTTTTGCTGATATATGACAGAAATCAAAACCATATTGTACAGCAATTATCCTTCAATTAAAAATAAATAAATTTAAAAAAAACATAAAAAGGCAAAAAAAAAAAAAAGATGGGATTGATCTTATTAAAGAGTTCAGTACAAATACTCCACAGGGCTAACATGGCAGCGTTCTCAGATAAGACACTGTATGTACAGCTTGTTCAAAGATGCAGATTTGACTTGCTGGGCTGGTCAGTAAGTAACTTCCTGTGTGTTTGGCGCATCTACATGGAATTATTTATTTATTCATGCCTGCATACTTGCATTCACATATATGTATATATATGAGAGCATATTCCAATGGAAAGCCCTGAACTAGGCTCTGGAAGAGAGTGAACAGCCAGATTACTTAGACATCTTTTCCAAACTTGAAAGATTACCATCAATGATCACCATCTTCTTCTTACCTGTCCAATCTCCTCTGTGATTTTTTTCAGTTTGTAGTTTTTTTAAGTGAAAGTGAAAGTTGCTCTGTCGTGTCTGACTCTTTGCGACCCCATGGACTGTAGCCCACCAGCCTCCTCTGTCCATGGGATTCTCCAGGCAGGAATACTGGAGTGAGGAGTCATTCCCTTTTCCAGGGGATCTTCCCTACCCAGGGATCAAACCCAAGTGTCCTGCATTGTAGGCGGATTCTTTACCATTTAAGCCACCAGGGAAGCCTGTAGCATTTTAAAGTCAGCTACACTTTTTCCTTTAAGCAAGAGCTCTTTCTGTCCTTCCCACATAAGCCTCTGTTGAGAAGTTGTAACTCTGATGGCATGTAAACATAAAGAGAATATCTTCTGGAAAACTCCAAACGCAGATACCCAGAGACACCATCTTCTTGGACAAACACTTAAAACAATATTGAAAACAGAGGGAAAGCCAAAGATTAAGACATTAATAGCTACAGAGCTATGACAGTTTAGTAGCTGGGACGTCCAATGACAACCCACATAAATCTTGGGCACTTTGGGATTTTTCTGGTGGCAGGTACAGACAATACTCATTCATTATTTGTTCACTTAACGCAGAAAATATTGTGATTTTTTGTATGCTAGGCCTGTTCTAGGTGAGAGATTTTTCAGTGAAATATAAAAGAGAGCAAAGTTCTTGTCCCACGTCCTCAGAGACCATGTGACTTGTCAGGGAAGGATAAATGCTACAGAAAAAACAAAGCGGAAGCTGGGAAGATGAGGGGAAGATAGCAAAGAGATGGAAATGGGCTGAAACATTAGGATGAGAGGGAAGTCAAGCTGGGATGCTGTCCCACTGGGTGGTGAGGGCTTCAAGAAAGGAGTGACAGCTATTTCAGAGGCGGTAAAGTCTGAGGATGGGCCGCTGTGCTTGGCACTGTGGTCACTGGTGACCCTGATATGAGCTCATCCGTGGGGTGGGGCAGGGAAAAGCCAGATCAGTTTTCAAAGGAATGGGAAGAGAGGAGGGAGAGGAAGAGAAATATTAAACCCCTTTATGGGTGTGTTGCTGAAAGGTGTACTAAGGAATGGGATGGTAATTAGAGGGAGATGGGGCCACAGCGGGTAATTCTATATGATAGAAAAATAGCAACATGTTTGGTGCTGTTGGAGAGGATCTGGTATGGGGGGAAAGTTGATGGTGCTCAAGGGGGAGGGCAGTGATGGCCTTGAACAGCTGGGGAGCATGGCTTGCTACCAAACATATATAAGAAGTCATGTTATTAATTTCTTGAGCATATATCCAAATATATAAGCATATATTTAAAATTTGTGTTTATATGCTACTTTATTTTTTTTACATTATACAAAAGGCCGTATTTATTTAACTGGAGGGTAATCGCTTTACAGTGTTGTACTGGTTTCTGCCACACATCATCGTGACTCGCTTATAGGTATGCCTCCTCCCTCTTACACCCCCCTCCTCCCCCCGCAGCCCGTCCCCCCTCTAGGCTGAGCTCCAGGTTGAGCGCCCTGCGCCACACAGGCAGTTTCTGCTGGCTGGCTGTTTTGCATATGGTAATATATGTGTTTCAATGCTACTCTCTTAATTCCCCACCCTCTCCTTCCCCTGCCGTGTCCGTAAGTCTGTTCTCTACGTCTGAGCCTCTGTTCCTGCCCTGCAAATAGGTTCCTCAGTACCATTTTTCTAGAGTCCTTATATATGCATTAACATATGATACTTGTCTCTTTTTGACTTACTTCAATCCGTAAGGCTTTAGGTCCATCCACCTCACTAGAGCTGACTCAAATTCACTCCTTTTTGTGGTTGAGTAATACTCCATTGTATATATGTATCACAACTTCCTTATCCATTCATCTGTCAGTGGTGATCTAGGGTGCTTCCATGTCCTGGCTATCGTAGCTAGTGCTGCAATGAACGTTGGGGTGCATGTGTCTTTTTCAATTATGGTTTCCTCAGGGCATATGCCCAGTAGTGGGATTATGGTAGTTTTATTCCTAGTTTGTAAAGAAATCTCCATACTGTTCTCCATAGAGTCTGTATCAATTTACATTTCCACCAACAGGGCAAGAGAGTTCCCTTTTCTCCACATCCTCTCTAGCATATATACATTTCACAACATGTAAAATTCTAATTATATCTTCAGAAGAAAAAAATACATAAATATAAGGCTATTTTCTCTCCATACCCCACAGTCTTACACACATGCTCCTTTTTAAAATGTTCTTAAATTCTTTAATTTCATGTATTTATATACCTTACTTGTAGATTTCTTTTCCATTTTGTTCCACACAGTCATTTTAAAACTCCTTAACCTAATTTCATTCTCACTGACATTTCCCCCATACATTCTCAAGTTCATTTGAAAATGTATCTTTCTATATTTTGCACACAAACATACCACCTACGCTCCTTGAAGTGTGTGTACGGTACTTGAAGGTTCTTACCTTCAGACAAGGTCACGTCTGACACTGATTTATCAAAAAGCAGTTGAAAGGAAAGAGCTTGGTCTTTTAGGTCAGAGAATCCCAGTGTTCCTTTTATCTTGCTTTTCTGTCTCAGGAAGTGTTTTGACCTTAAGCAGCACCTTATAAAGAGCAAGCACTTTAAATGTAACGCTAGAGGTGAGTTAGTTCAAAGGTTCTTCAAATGCTCCTGGAGGTTACCTTTGTTACATGTAATGTCACAGAAGCAAAAAATACCCAGAGGAACAGCCACATTTCAATTTTTATTGGTGGACGTTAGATTGCTTTTTAACCACAGGTTATTCCCATGACTTTCTCGAATCCATAACTGAAGGACAAGCCATGTGCATCTTTGCATTGGTACAAACTAAAACCTTTCACCACCTGATAGGAAGCGTGAGGAAGGTACCTACTTTTTCTGTAGTTTCTGTGTGAAATGATGCCGTTTCCAGTGAATGGGCAAACTAAAAACACGTCCCCAGGTTGCAAGGATTGTAGACATCAGGCATTGGAGCTTTTCCCAGAAGACACGTCCTTTGGCAGGCATTTTTGCTAAATTATGAGGCTGAAACTATTGGCACAAGAAACATCATTCTGTGATTGGCTAATATAATACAACAAAACAATGATTTCAACTTGAACCACTATGAACATCCGTACGGTGATCAAGGGAGTTCTTCCTTCCGTTTCAACGTGGTCCTGGTTGTGAATTGATGTTTCCAGGTGCGTCAGAAGAACACTCGGGGGCAAGAGTCTCGTTCACAGTGCACGGGGCTCTTCCTCCAGAGGCAGGGTGGTCCTAGATGAGCCTCTCCGCTGCAGGGGCATCCATCACGCTCCACATCTCCACTCGAGAGCCGTCCTTTTCCTGGCGGCTCGGGCTGTAGGAGCCCTGGGTTGCCCTTTTGTTGGAGGCGAGAACAGAAGCCACCACTGCCAGAAAGAGGATCACCAACAAGGCTAACGTCACTGAACCAATGGCGGCGAACACGTCCGACAGCAAGTCGTCTGCCAACTGTGAGGATGGAGATAATTGTGATGTGAGTTACAGAGCAAAGGAGAATGGCCAGGACAAGCAAATACTCTGGAATGAAAGTCAAGCAGAGCACAGGTGCCACCCTCTGCCTGAGAAAGACTAGCTACAGAGAGACATTCAGGGGTTCTTATTCCCAGATCACAAGAATGGGACCGTGTCTCTAGTGTTTAAGGTCTGGAGTCAGGAAGTAAGGCACAACATCTACGGTGTTTACCTTGAGTCTTAGTCTCAGTGACTGAGATCATTCATCTCAAGGCCAAAGGATGAACCCACACGTACCCACGCATGCATGCTCAGTCACTCAGTCTTGTCTGACTCTGCTACCTCATGGACTGTAGCCCGCCAGACTCCTCTGTCCATGGGATTTCCCAGGCAAGGAGATTGGACGGGGTTGCCATTTCCTCCTCCAGGAGATCTTCACGACTCTGGGGTCAAACCTGTGTCTCCTGGGTCTCCTGCATTGCAGGCGGATTCTTTATCACTGCACCACCTGGGAAGCCCAAACCCACATGTATATTTGTAAAATAGTTTTCCAACTACAGGATCTGACTGTTTACAGTCTTTTGACTCCCGTGCAAAAAGTTCTGATTTTGCACTGAAAGAATGGTTGTTTTACAGCCTTTCTTGGGAAATGAAGAAAATTAAATCAGTTGGGCCTCATGGGAAAGATCCGAGACAAAGGATGGGCTGCAAGGCTCTGGTTTCCACACTCAGCACTTTGATTTGGATTCGATGTGAACACATTTGAAATGAACGGTTGTGAACACAGTCGTGCCCCGTGTGGAGCCAGACTCGAGAAACAGGAGACTGGAGGAACAGCCCCTCTTGGAGGAGCTGGGTCCAGGACCCTCCGGGTGGGCCTTGGACAGAGGGGTCTCTCTGATGTTGACTGCAATGTGTTTGCCAGGCACTTCTTGTCAATGGGTAAAAGACACTGATTGGGTTGCACAGAAATATGAAAGACAAGACACACTTGCTATTTGAATTTTTAACAGGCTTGCAAAGAAATATTTCTGTCAGGGTAAACAAAGCGGAAGTAGACCGCCTTCTCATTTAGCTTTCCCTGGGACCCATCCCCTGTCACCTAACCAAGTTGCTATTATGAACGTCATCTCTGTTACTATATCCTAGGGAATTTTTAACACTTTGGCTTTCCTTTGTGCGTGCCTGTGTTGTTGTTCTTCACTGTGCTTTGGTTTAAATCATTATATGGTCAATATATTCCTATGATACTGTGTCTCTTCATAATCCTCTCTTGTATTCACTTGTTCAAATGTGGTTCATTAGTTTCTTCAATCAACAATATTTATTGACTGTCTGCTATAAACATTGAACTGAGCTAGGAAATAAAAATCAAAGGTAAGCCAAAGTTTGATATCTGGAGCTGAGATTGTGGACGTGGGCAAATGGCGGACACACACATGCACACACACATAGATAATCATCATATATCTTAAACACGTGTTACGGTAATGTCATAAATGATCTACAGGGGTGTAGGTAGAGTAATAGTGGAGTGATGCATGTGATTACCTTTGGAAGGATAAATAGCATTCAATTTTCAAGCAGGAAATTCTACTTGGATGAAACAACTTGAAATAAAAAGGGCAAGAGTATACAAAAGTCTTAAGAGTTTGGAGAAACAGGAAGAAATCTGATGCGACCAGAGGTATTGTCCATGAATGTGTACATTTGAGTGGTAAATGATTTAAAGAGTTGGTGAGAGATGGGACTCTAAAGTAGATGAATCTTAACCAGAAATCTGAAAGCCACACTAAATTTCAGTCTTGGTCCTGAGGTCAGTGAGAGCCTGTGAAGGTGTTTGAGTAAGAGCATAATATGATCAGATCTGTGTTTTATTAACTCAGCTCTGGTAACAGGGTGGAGGGTGATGGGCGTGAAGGTGGGGCTGGAGATAGAGGAAAGAGGAGTTTATTGTATTTGTTGAGATGAGATGATTTGGGTCTAAGTTTACCAGTGGAGTGAGACTCTCTCCAGGCAAGAATACTGGAGTGGGTTGCCATTCCCTTCTCCAGGGGATCTTCCCAGCCCAGGGATCGAACCCAAGTTTCCTGCATTTCAGGCAAATTCTTTACTCTCTGAGCCACCAGGAAATCCCCCATTCACTGGGAGAAGATACACAGGAGCAGAAACAGGAAGACTTTGGTTCAGGTTGGGGAAGGCGCATGTCAGTTTCCTGGACAACATTCAGGTGCGCGGTGCTATTAGAGAGAAAGAAATAACTGCTCCCTTCACTCCACATTATTGTCTAAAATTCTGGGTCTCAGCAGCTTTCCTAGTTACTGGAGAAAAGCAAGTAGAGTTTGACCAAAATCAGTTACTCTTGAGAAAAATCATTCACCTCAACTCGAGGGCCCGTCCTCTGGCCACCGGGTGTGGAGGTGACATCCTTTATCAGTGACAATGACCGTGGACTTGAAGAGAACTGCAGACACGGCCTTGAAAGCTCAAGAGTCTGGGACTCAGAAGGGCAGATGGAGCCTCCGGTGTTCTCTGGGGACCTCTCGATCATGCAACACTCATTCCTAGCTGCTGAATTCTCCTAATCTAGCCAGTAAGTGGCATGGTCTCTGGGAGTTAGCAGAGGGAGGGAGGCTGTTCTGCTGGTGAGGGAGTTAGCAGTGGCCACACCTACCCAGAGAAGGGAGAGATCACTGGGTTTGCCTCTGTTTTCTCAACTTTTCTAGCCTCATCCCATTTGGCCCAAGAAGGATGGCACAGGGGAAGCTGACGCCACCCAGACCCTCTCACCTGCACCCTGCAGCCAGAGGGAGGGGGCATGGCAGGTGTAGGCACGGAGCTCTCGCTGGAACCCCAGTTCTGAAAGAACCAGAGGACTGGTCCGCTCCACTCCTCTCAGTACCTGCAGGGAACCAAAGCTCTTCTCCATAGAGGCTCTGGGCTCTCAGCAACATGGACAGTGCAAGGGCCAGCTCTGGGCTGGGAGCAGCCCCCGGCCCAGCCCGCCAGCAATGTGCGGAGTGGGAAGGCTCAGCTTGTCCCCGCAGGGCCCTGCGCTTGATCCAGCGCCCTGCGCCCCGCCAGCATGATCAGCACGTCCTTCCCCACTGGAGACTCGGGTTTATCACCTGCGACGCTGGATCCAAGTGTGGACACCTAGGGACCAGGGTCAGGAGACGCAATGGATGCAAAAGCCAAAAGGAGAGCCCCTGAGGAGGCGCTCAGCACAGGAGGACGTGGACCACAGTGAAGGCGCAGGTGCCCCTCCCTGACGTGACTTCACCCTGAAAGATGAACGGGAACTCCCTCGATGCCTCGAGGTGCGACCCGGGAGCCGACCAGAAACCGGAGATTGCAATTCCGAGCTCCAGATACAGCGCTGGCTGAAACGGCCGGCCTAACCAAATCAGACAAGAGAGACTCCTCACTAAACTCTGGAGGGGGGCTGAGGGCGTCGGGGTTTGAAACCACCTCTGGGAGGCCCTTTGCTTTTGAATTCCCACGGTGGAAAGGCCTTATTAGCTCTGCTATTCTTCAGCTGGGCTTAAAATACACAGCCCCGGAATGGATCCTTTGATAACGGAAACTGCTGGGACACAGGAACTGACAAGGCCGCCAAGTGTGGACCGTCCTGGCGAACAGCGGGAGTGCCAGGCCAGGCCTGTTTCGGTGGGTTGTGCTTCTAACGCTGCGCTTTTGAATAATCTTTCTCAGAAAAGACAGATTCCAAGCTAACTAAAACTTTCATGTAAAATTACTTTTCACATGGCTTACGCTGCAACCTGTACTGTTATGCTAACATCCTGCTTATGAAATGTACATCCTCTTTAGGAAATGTATGAAATGTACATCTTTATATGAAATGTACACTTTATATGTGATCAAATTAAGCGGTGACAAGCTGAACTTCCTATCTGCAGAATAAAAAAAAAAAATTAGTGTTTCATTTTTTCTCCTGTAGAAGATTCGTTCTGAATCCCTGACTGGTTGTGGCTGAATGAGACCCAAGGAAGGGTGCACGCTGGCATTCTGAGAGAAACGGCCAGAACTTCCTTTGAACCGTCTCGCCTGGGGCTAGGCTGAAACACTGGAAACATCAGAAGCTTTTCCCCTGAAATTCCAAAAGAGGAATTCTAACTGTGACTCTTCTGAGGGGAGGCTGCAAACAGAACGTGCTCGCTAAACAACCAGAAGTGGGTCTGAGCCCAGTTTTGCCAGTGTATCCTCTGCGCGTCTCTGCTGTCTGCCCACCTGTGAAGCAGGGGTGACAGCTGTGTGTCTGAGACTCGCTCCGGGGCATAGAAAACATCCAGGCGTGCAGAGCTTCTCCGAGGGCAGGCCCAGAAGGGAGCTCAGTCCTGTGGTCGCCCGTTTCTCACTCTCCAGACTGAACCTTCCCGGCTGATTTCCCAGGTCCTGCCTGGGTGTCGGATCACCCATCAGATGCCTCCACTCTGGTGCCGTGTCAGGACGCAGTGCCCAGCCTAGGAGCCGGGGCTGGGGCGGGCACTGCCCTGGAGCTGGCCGGGGCCCAAGCCGTCCGGCCAGTGGGGCCCACCGCCCCCTGGCTAGCTGACTGCTGGACAGTTCATCTGACTCTGAAAACACAGGATGAACTGGCTTGCCTGGAAAGGAAAAGAAATAAGACCGCTTCTGTCCTCAGCCCCAGAATCCGCCTGTCATAATATTTAGGGCCAATATGGAAAAATGTGAAAACAATAAACACAGCGGAAGGAGCCTGGAAAAAAAGGAATATTTTTGGAAACTTGACCTATTTCCAAGTGAAAGGTGGTGGAGATGTTAGAGCTTTGACTTGAAGTGAGGAAATTCTAGGCTAGTGTTGGGGTTACCCACCTAGGTGCATGTTTTTCTCAAGTACGTTTGTGGTTGAAAAAAGGAGAAATGATGGGACTTAGAAATTGGCTCCTGAAAAACACCAGTGTAGAGTGAATTCCCCAAACCCTTCTTAGAATTCAGTTTATATGTCAGTTGAGTGGAAATACGTGGGAAATGACGAGTAAAAATGTTCTGATGCGCAGCTGCTTACAGGCTACATTCCAGCTTCCTTGTCCGAGTTTCTGAAATGTGTGTCTGCGTGTGTGTAGTTGTGTAGTGTTACACAACTACATAATGATACATCAGGTGCTATTATGACCGTTATTATTAATGGGAAAAACACTTTAAGGATGCTATGTTTTCTACAAAGCCGGTTATAATATTTACTTTCCATCTATGTATCTAAAGGGAAACAAGGACATCTCCTTAATTCTCACAGTTCAAATTTTAAAAAAACGACGAGAGAGTGCAGTCCTTGTGAATTACTATTGTGACAAGTAGGTCTTCTATTTGGTGGATTGTAAAACCCTCCCACACAGACCTGGGTCCTTGAACTATCTCTTATCAGTGAATTGCTAGAAACAGCCGTTTCCATAGTAATATTGAATATGTGCCAGAACTCTGTTTTTAAAATGAATATTGCTGCAGTGGCCAATTTTCAACTGCAAATACACTGTCCACTTTACAGTTATCAGGGCGGGGGGAACAGGGGACCGAGAGGCCGAAAGAGGGGCCTGGGCAGTGTCCAGGCCCAGGGAGTGGACCACCCAGCAGGGCTCCCATCACCTCGTAAAAGGCTCAGGACTGGGGAGGGTGGCGGCCACATGGCGGGGGGACCCCCTCCAGGCAGCCCCCAGCCACGGGCTCCAGGGGACTCTCGGGGGCACCTGAGCTGAAGCCCAAGGGCATCTTCTCCTTGGCGCCCCCATCTTCATCTGCTGCTTCTCCCAGAAAACACACAGGCTCTCGGAGGAATCAATAGGGTCTTCCAAATCAATTCTCACCAAGTAATTACAGTCCCTCACACCTCCACGGGGCGGGGCGGGGTGACCTCTCGACAGCCTGGCACGGGCACTCGAAGCTACATGAGGGGGTTCAGGGCACCACCGCCCTGGGGGAGCTGCGCTGGGGAACTTCAGACGTGACTTCCACATCAGGCCCTGCTGCAGACGCTGGAATAGCTCCTCTGGAAGTTTGGTGTGGGTCCATGGCTGACAGCGCTTCCCAGATGGCGTTATTGGTAAAGAGCATGCCTGCCGATGCAGGAGACGGGAGAGACGCAGGTTCAGTCCCTGGTTCGGGAAGCTCCCCTGGAGGAGGGCACGACAACCCACTCCAGTATCCTTGTCTGGAGCATCCCATGGGCAGAGGAGCCTGGCGGGCTGCGGTCCACAGGGTCGCACAGAGTCGGCCGCGACTGAGCGTCTAAGCACAGCACACCTCACGCTGAGAGCTGAGGGGTGCTTAACAGTGGTCCTACAGGGACACAGTAATTCCTGCCTTCAGCAAACGGTCCTTGAACACACCCTCTGAGTGAGCCCAGTGGCACCTGGAGTTTGGTGGGGAGCCGGCAGGCCCCGCCCCGTCCGGGTCTGGAATCCTCCTGATGTCCCACAGGCTCATTCTGATGAGGACGCCAGATTTTCAGCTGAAGGATTAATGCAGCTAGGAGTCTGGAGACATTTGCTTTCATATTTCTCTCTCCTTGAGCAGGTGGTCTCAGTGATATAACTGTTTTCCTTGGAACGCAAGGCCTTGTGAGTAAAACTTCTGTCTCTCTTTGCCTCATACAAGAACCAAATCCCAGTGGCCCCAACTCGGGTTTCATGATGTTGCCGCAAATTTGCTGCGTGCAGATAATCGTGGCCCTTTCTCAGGTTGGAGAAAGGGGTCACCAGATGCTGTAGGCAAGGAGATGTCTAGCTGGTAGGTGGGGATCGTCGCTTCCTGTCGCCTTCGCTGGGCACCCTCGTTGACTGCTGCCAGCTTCATCTCTCCCTGGCACGTCGTGCCCCGTGACACCTACACAGATCAGGGGTGTCCGCCCTCCAAGTGTGGAAGCTCCGTCAAGGGGCAGCCCCATCCTTCTGCCTCCCCAGCACCTGGACTGGCCTGGGTCCCCCCCGGGACCCCATGGCGAGCACCACTGGGCAGAAGGGCTTGTCCAGCACACAGAGCTTCCCTCCCTGGATTCCTGCAGGAGGACATCCTCAGCCTGCGTCCCGCAGAGGACGAGGCAGCCGCTCTCTGACTCTGCTGAAGGGTGGGTGCACCTTGGAGGGGCTGCGGGCAGACCCGAGGGGGCAGATCAGGAACCACGTGGTCAAGGGGCGAAGGGGCCACGAAGACACTTGCTGACTCTTCCTTTCTGCGGAATCAACCACAAACGACTCGGCTGCTTCCAGCTTCTCCTGTCCCTGGAGCCCAGACGGAAAAGTCATCAGGCGGAGCAACTAAGTCCAGGCACCACACCCACGGAGCGGGGCTCTGGGGTCCGTGTTCCACGACGGGAGCGGCCACCGCAGTGAGACGCCCTCACGCCGCGAGGAAGAGCAGCCTCCGCTCCTCGCAAATGGAGGAAGCCCACGTGCAACAGCGAAGACCCAGCCCAGCCAAAAATAAATAAATACATGTTTTTTATAAACCTCTTTTTTTTTCAATTTGCTTCAATTTCCTGGTCAAGGTCATCATCAGCTGCAGCCTCACTAGCCCCTTGCTCTCCGGCAAAGTGACCTTCTTGACCAGCCCTTTTTTGAATAGGAACCTCCTCCCCAACCCCTTCTGCAGACCCCTCCTCTATTCAGAGCACCCGCGGGCTTGGCTGCCCTCTGCACTGCCCCTGAGGACCCTCGGGGCCCCCCTCCTGGGGTCTGTGTCTCTGTCAGCAGAGCCTGGGGCTTCAGCAGCGTTGAGAAGACCTGCAACCCCGCCTGCCCGGCATGACCTGCCCTGTGCACTTAAACGTGCTGCCCTGATCACGAAGGGTTAGGCCCCCTCCACCCCTCCCCTCCGAACTGCAAGGATGGGAATCCATTTCCTCTGGAACTTTCCAACATGCAGAGTGCAGTGCTTCGCACAGAGTGGCCCATCAATCGTTCCCGACTCACCCACTTGTAGTGTTCATGGCTCCATTTAACGCGTGGATTCCATCCTTTCCAGGGGTGGGGAGACCTCTACAGCGCGGAGCTCTGCTGGTGGGGACCTTCGTGCACGCAGCTGCTCATGCACTCGTTCACGCACTCCCGTGTGGTCACTGAACACTTTCCCCGTCGCAAGCGGTTCACTGGGTCCTGGACACACGGAACCCAAAGGTGCGGGCGCCGTCTTGCTAGGGCGGACCGTGGAGTGGTGGTACCGGGCGGGGCGGCCACACGGCCCACCGCAGTTCCCGTGGGGGGGCTCCGGTAGAGGCCGGCGCCAAGGAAAGGGAAAGCGGGGAGAAGGCTGACTTCCTGACATCTCCCAGTTTTCTTAAGGGGAGCTGCGGGGAGACGAGGTAAGGAAAGGCGCCGGAAGCAGAAGGAAAGAGAGACCCTTTGAGAGACGGGGAGCAGGCGGCAGCCCCTCCTGCTCGCCTGCGAGGCTGCTGGGGGGCGTGCTCCTTGCTTCTGTGGAGCCCCGCGGGAGAAGCAGCAGTCCCGTGGCAGGAAGACGTCACCCAGCCTGGCGTGGAACCCAACCCGAGTCTGCCCCAGGAAGCTTCTCTCCCCTCCCTCAGCGAAGCGGAAGCCAGAATCTCAAGAGCAATTTCTGTCTATTCTCTGTGGGTTCTTTCCCAGCACATCTGACCTACACCTCTTATCAGAATCGCATCAGCCTCACGTGCCAGGAGTCCTCTACTGACCAGGGTTTTGTAGGACCCAGAAGGACTTAAACTTCTTTCTACCCCTTCTTTTTGCTATGGTCTACAGATTTTTAGAAGGTGACTGATAAGTATGCCAGTTGATTTTACACAACATTTCAAAAGCAAGAGAATATCCAGCAAACAAATTAAAAGGGCCTGGGGACTTTCGAGATTAATTGATACTAAAATGACAACTAATAACTAAATGCAATGGAGTGTATACTGGGTCAAAATAAATAAATAAATCTAAATCCAACCAGTCCATTCTGAAGGAGATCAACCCTGGGATTTCTTTGGAAGGAATGATGCTAAAGCTGCAACTCCAGTACTTTGGCCACCTCACACGAAGAGTTGACTCGTTGGAAAAGACTCTGATGCTGGGAGGGATTGGGGGCAGGAGGAGAAGGGGACAACTGAGGATGAGATGGCTGGATGGCATCACGGACTCGATGGATGTGAGTCTGAGTGAACTCTGGGAGATGGTGATGAACGGGGAGGCCTGGCGTGCTGCAATTCATGGGGTCGCAAAGAGTCGGATACGACTGAGGGACTGAACTGAAATTAACTGAAAGGACAACTGGGGCCAATTAGAGAAATCTGAACATGGGCAGTATACGAGATGGTCAATTTCTTGAACGCTTACTAGTTTTTGGGCTTCTCAGATAGCACAGTAAAGAATCCGCCTGCCAATGCAGGAGACTCAAGAGATTTGGGTTCAACCCCTGTGTCAGGAAGATACGCTGGAGGAAGAAATGGCAACCCACTCCAGTATTCTTGCCTAAAAATTCCATGGACTGAGGACCCTGGTGGGCTACAGCCCATGGGGTCACAAGAGTCCGACACAACTGAGCGACAAAGCACTCACATTTAGTATGCAGTTGCAGAAGAAAGTCCTATTTCTTTGGAGACAATTGCTGAAATATTTAGTGGCAAACATAGGGTCACAAAGAGTTGGACATGACTGAAAGGACTTAGCGTACAAGCAAAATGTTATAACATCTGCACCCTACATTCTAAAGAAGGACGTATCCAGAGGCAAGAAAGGGAGCAAAATACTGAAAAAGTCGCTGTAACTGGGTGAAGGGCATGCATGTGTTCACTGCATTTTTTTTTTCTGATTTTCTTTAACTTTCATTTTTTCCCCCCAAAATCATGGAAAAATAATATTTTAAAAAATGATGGTTATAGTGAAAGTAATTCCCCTAAACCCCCAGTTTGCAGACCTTGCTTCTTTCACTGTTTGTTCCTCTGCTACTTCAGGTCTTGTTGGTTTCTCTCTCTGCTATAATTTCACTGCCCAGTAAATTTTGTTCCCATCAATGGTTTTATCTCCCCTGCAACACTGAGACATTCATGGATCACATCACACACCAGTTTCATCATGGAATTGGCCTTAACCACCCCCTGCCGGAACCTAACATGGTGCCAGGCACGTGGTGGGCATTCATGGTCTTTCTCACCATCTCCTGGCACCATCCTTCTTGACCTAAAAGCTGCTGCTGTTGTTCAGTCACTAAGTCATGTTTGACTCTTTACGACCCTGTGGACCCTGCAGCACGCCAGGCTCCCCTGTCCTCCACTATCTCGCAGAGTTTGCTCAGGTTCATGTCCATTGAGTTGGTGATGCTATCTAAAAGCTGTACCTTGGCCATTTCCTCACTCAGATTATGTCCTTCTTACCAACTTTCTTCAGTTGGTGAAAAGCTGCTATTGATTCATTCTCACATTAGGCAGGAAAAGAGAGTGCTGAATCCCCTACATGCTTATGGCTTATCACATGTCCTTTCTTTTTCGGCAGAGGTAATCTAGTCTATGTCACCATATTTATTGCCCGCAAATCAAAACCAGTTGCTAGAGTAATGAAGGTCTATTGGTTTGCGTCGGCTTAATCCATGTCAGGGGGGCTTTAGGGGCGTATAAGGATAATTTGACCAGCAAAAAGAAAGCCATAAAAATGATCAAAAAGCTAACAGATATGCTGAGAACACCAAGCTTATTTTGCTGAGGATTTATGGCCAACTTATCAGAAAACTATTTGGTCCAAGTCGACATTCAAATCGCTCCCTCTGTAATTCAGCAAAGATTCCAGCCTCCGAAAAAAAAAAAAAAAAAAAAAACCAGCCTCTATAATGAGATACCCTGGAAACCCCTAACTTGCAGCACATGGAGTTTAATTTTCAACAGTTGTGAGATGGCAGTAAATTCAGCTTTGGAATAACCAGCTCCACTGATGCCTCAGACCTGCATTAAATTAATGGAGTGCAGAGATGGACTGCCACGCCTCCTCTGACATACCCACATCCGCATTTATTCATCAAGTGGAGCTTAAATGTCTGACCTCCCCCAGATGGCACCGGGGCCAGGGCCTGCGGGGTCTTGGCAGAAGTGGGTGCCAAGTCACTAGGCTCTGCCACACGATGTCAGCTGTGCCCCGGGCCCAGCCCTGGAGGCTGTATTTTATTGACCAGACTCAAATTGGCTTCCCCTTGTGGAGGTGATAAAGAGTGGCGTCAAGTCACCCATGTGAAATACATCACTTTAACTCTGACAGCTTGTCACTGAAGGCCTTGTTTATATAATCTATTGTGCCATTTACTCTATTCTTATTTTAAAAAGCAGACATAGAAATAAAAACCCTACCTTCCAGTGTTTCGTGGATGGATGTCCTGTACCTTCTCTTAAATAATCTCAGAAGTAGATATTTCTATTGTCACTGTTGGTTTACATCAACTGATCAGAGTTTCAGTTTCAGAGTGGGCCTCACAGAAGATGAAAGCTGGATCTCGTGCTTTAATGAGAAGTCTTTGGGGCATAGCTTCTCCCTTCGAAATCATTTGAGAATTGCTATGTCTAAACAGGCAAGAAGCCTGCCATGCTGAGGTTGGCCAGATCTGAAGCAAGCGTTCTTAAATCTGTGAGCTTGTCTCTGCTTAAAACACCAGGGTGTCTTACCACCAGCAAAGATAGAAATCTTCATATTGGGAAGGCTGATTCAAGTAGTATTTAGTTTCAGAACACAGAGTTCTTTCAGAAGTCAAGAGTTTAGATTCCAAATAAGCCTTTTGGTAAAGTTCTATAGGTTTTACTGTGGACAGAATTAAAACACAAACATGAACACAAGAATCTTATGTCAGATGTTGCTAATAGTCTACCTAAATGCCCCCAAATGCATCTGGAGATAACGATCTGTTTACATTAGCATTGAGGCATGGACAGTCTTCCTTCTTGGAGAGACAAAAATAAAGTCTAACAGCATTTAACTCTTAGTCTAAGAACCCTGGCTTCCTCAGTGGCTCAGTGGTAGAGAATCAACCTGTCAATGCAAGAGACCCAAGTTTGATCCCTGAGTTGGGAAGATCCCCTGGAGTAGGGCATGGCAACCCACTCTAGTATCCTTGCCTGGGGAATACCGTGGACAGAGGAACCTGGCGGGCTATAGTCCATGAGGTCACAAACAGTCAGACATGACTGAGCACCTAAACAACAGCTAAAAACCTTGCTGAACTACGGGACCCTATCTCTATGTCCTAATATAGTATAGAATTTAAGAGCCCATTATAGAATGAGTCAGACTCTAGCTGTGATGGTTACTTTACATTTTTGGAGCTCTAAGTGTCTGGACACCTGATGCAAAGAGCCAACTCATTGGAAAAGACCCTGATGCTGGGAAAGATTGAAGGCAGGAGGAGAAGAGGGTGGCAGAGGAGGAGATGGTTAGATAGCATCACCGACTCAATGGACATGAGTTTGAGCAAACTTCAGGAGATGGTGAAGGACAGGGAAGCCTGGTGTGCTGCAGTCCATGGGGTCACAAAGAGGTGGACACGACTGAGCGACTGGACAACAGCAAAGTGTCTGGACACAGTAATTATGGTGTTCGACTAGCCTGCATCATCTTTTGAAAGAACAGTCAAGGAGATCCTTGCCTGAGAAGCTCTCTGCCTTCCCTACAGAGGGCTCAAAGTACAAGTCACACCCTCCCCTCCTGTTGCCACTAATTTCTAATGACGTTTTAATAAAATGGTGATCAGATTCTCTGCTGCCTACCCAGTTCAGAGACCTTTTAAAGAAGAAATAAGATAGCCCAGCTAATTTATTTAATTGCATTCTGGTTCAATAATTAGCTGTTAATATTCCAAGAGTGTAAAGCTTTTCTCTGGATTATCTTTGCTGATCACTGTATTTTCTCATATTTTATGTCATATTGAAATTTTAATTATTTACATTCATTTCCCTCCCCTGAAGTTTGGAGTAATTGCCCAAAGAATATCCCCCTTACTAACTTGAGTAATCTGAAACATACGGAAATCTTGTTTGCTAAACCCCCAAAGAGACTGGGAACTGAGGATTCGGGCTGTAAACTAAGCCTCCTGGTCTCCTTGCCTCTTTCCCAGACCCTAGACTAACACTCCTCTCCCTCCCTGTAAAGACTATTTCCCTCGAGTCTATAACTTTTCTGTTCCACCACCATTTAGATGACTTGTCCTCAGGGACGTGGCTGTGTTAAGAGCCCCAGGAAGCAAACTGTGATTAGTCGCCAGGCTTGCGAAATCCTCCCCGGTTCTGTTTACGAGCTCGGCTGCCAACCCTCCGAAGGCTGGCTCCGCACCCGTGTTCTTTTCAGGGTCACTCTGCCTGCAGAGCGCAGATTAAACACACAGCCTCGGGACTCTCATTGCTGTGAGGAGAAACATTTACATTCCACTGACAGCGCGGGGTGTAAAAGGAAGCCATCTGCTCTGATGGAACGACTTCAGGACTAGCTACGACTCCAAGATGAGAAAAAGTCACAACACGGCTCACCCTCCGCCCAGGGCTCTGCTGTGAGGCAGACCTGGGGAGGAATCACCTCCGTGTTAGGAGGCATTTTCATCCTGAGAGATTCTCAGAGGTTGGCCCTCTACCCAGTGGTTTCATTGTTCTCTTTTATTAATGGTTCTTTGCTACAGTTTTGTAGGGCTCTTTCCGGGTCTGGAATAAATCTATTATTTCTAACATAAAGGTGACAATTAGGTCACTGATTATTTGTGCATTCCACCCAGGCAATTCATCTGTTCGATATCCAGTCCATTTTCTACAATGAGATCAGCTGTAAAATATTGATACTTCAGAACGAAAAGGTGGGGTGTGCATGCTCAGGCGCTCAGTCACATCTGACTCTTTGCGACCCTACGGACTGTAGCTGGCCAGGCTCCCCCGTCCCTGGGATTCTCCAGGCAAGAATACTGGAGTGGGTTGCCATTTCCTTCTCCAGCTAAAATGTTGTAAACAGGGGAAAAAGGAAAAGTAATTTAAACCTGAGGATTTAATATGTCCCTGGCCTCTGTCATGCCATCTCAGTTTAATCTTCACGATTGTCTAAGGATACAGAGATCGTTGCTCTTAATTAAAAGATCTTTTAAGCAATTTGTCCCAAGTAATGAATTGCTTAAGCAGCAGATCTGGTATCCAAATCGGCCGGGTTTGTTCACTTCTACACAGATGCATCCTGGGTAGAGCACTAGGTAGATATAACTCTAAGTTTACCCTGAATTTCAACCAAGTTCCCCTTATTTGACATATTTACCCACTGAGAGATGAGTAATAATAGTGATTTTATATTCGGATCTCTTGCTATGGACTGCTGCTAAGTTGCTTCAGTCGTGTCCGACTCTGTGCGACCCCACAGACGGCAGCCCACTGGGCTCCTCCATCCCCGGGATTCTCCAGGCAAGAACACTGGAGTGGGTTGCCATTTCCCTCTCCAATGCATGAAAGTGAAAAGTGAAAGTGAAGTCGCTCAGTCGTGTCTGACTCAGCGACCCCATGGACTGCAGCCCACCAGGCTCCCCCGTCCATGGGAGTTTCCAGGCAGTGCTTAGATAATCAGCAGCGCTTCTCTGCTTACCGGTGTTGGTCTAATTTTTTAGGACTTTGCACGACAGAAAAAGCTCCGACAAAAGTAGGCTGATGGGTAGAAGCGTTTTGTCTGTGAGTTCTAGGAAGGTGCCTGGCACACAGCAGCTATCTGGGAGCAAAGTTGTCTCTCTAAACAGTGCCTGCATAGACGCTGAAAAATTCAGCAGAAGAACAAAGAAAGGGACCCCTAATTCACAACTTTCAGTCCTATGCTTTTAACAGCCCAGCGTGTCTACCAAGAAACAAAGCAACGCAGAAAAATCTCCCAGGGTTGCTGCTTGTATGAAACAGCCCCGTGCTACCCTCCTGTTTTAGCACAATGTTATCAGGCGATGATTAAGAAGGTAGCTGTTTCCTCGCTTTGCAGTGTCAGAAAACAAGGTATCAAGCCAACAACTGCCTTTGGAGGCGCAGCACTCAGATCGCAGCCAGGTATTGCTTCCAAGTGTAAATATTAACAGCGAAGGAGAGGAGGAGATCTCTTCTGGCTCTGGGCTGCCTGAGCTCAGCAGATTAACGTGACACTCTGGCCTGATTTGCTGAGATGCAGATAATTGAGCTTCTTGTTAACGAGTTTCCATGTTTTTTTTTTTTTTTACTCCATCAGCAGGTTCTTGAATCAATGCCTGGATTAGGTTTGACTAACATCAGCACAATTGACTCTGATGGAAAGTTTAAAATTTATAATTAAAAATTGCACATCCATTTGCTAGTTTCTAAGTAAAAGGAGTTAATCCTTCTGGAAGCATTTATACCTACTTTCCCAGAACATATTATTTCTTCTGCCTCTGCTTGAATGAAGGAGTCCGTGATGTTTTCAGGACACTGGGTAATGCTTAGGGGCAAGCTGAAGGAGGCCTCTCACGTTTCAGCCATTGCCAAAGGATTTAAGGTCTTCATGAGTTTGGGTGAATGACAGTGGTTTTCATACTCCTTTTGAGGTGCTGGTAAAGAATCTGCCTGCAATGCAGGAGACGTGAGTTCAATCCCTGGGTTAGGAAGCTCCCCTGGAGAAGGGCATGGCAACCCACTCCAGTACTCTTGCCTGGAGAATCCTATGGGCAGAGGAGCCTGGCAGGCTACAGTCCACAGTGCCACAAAGAGTCAGACACGAGTGAGTGACTAACAATTTTGAGACACTAAGTTTCAAAACTATTAAATGGGAGCTCTTATTTTCCTGTAGATTTTTTTAAAGTGGCCTCAGCATTGTTTATATGAAAACGTGTTTGCATCCTTTTCTCTATATAAAGTACATAAGCATGGCTTACAGTTCCTGCATTCAATAAATGCCACTTGATGAGGATGATGATCCTGGAGTCCTTCAAATGCACTTAAGCTATCTCGCTGTAATGGCACGTTACTACTCATAAAAATCTGACACAAAATGTGTCCAGATGTGTCTCTTTGCAGCTCCATGGACTGTAGCCCTCCAGGCTCCTCTGTCCATGGGATCCTCCAGGCAAGAACACTGGAGGGGGCTCCCATTTCCTCCTCCAGGGGATCTTTCCAACTCACGGATGGAACCAGTCTCCTACATCTCCTGTGCTGGCAGGCAGATTCTGTACCACTGAGCCACCTGGGAAGCTTGTCCTACACCACCATGTACAAAATCAAGGATGGCAGCCTTGCCCAAGTACCAAATGTTATAAAGTCTACCTGCTTTTGTTTATAAGAACATACTCTGAATTTGTGGCAAAAATTCTAATCAGCATTTTCTTGGCTATGGACTCCTATGGTTCATCACACACTGATGTCTTAATGTGTGGTTTCAAGATCTACACTTTTCTATATTTAGAAAGCTGTATTCAAACAGGATATAGCATCTTCTTTTCTGTCAACTTCAAAGTTCATAACACATTGTAGTTGCTCAAATTCTTTTTGGCTGAGTCGACAAATTAGATAGCACTGTAAAACAAATGCAGAAGCGAACTCGACATAGGTGACGGGTAGTGCCTGATCTATCCAGGTGACACTTGGCTTACTTCTCAGGAAGAGAGCATGGCCTGGTTGGTCTGTGCATCAAGACTGACCTGGACCTCACTTTGAACTCGGAGAACTCAGCAGGAGCTGGTCACTGTGACTGCAATCCATGACCACTGGGATGTGGACAGTTCAGTACAGTCACTCAGTCACATCCAACTCTTCGCCACCCATGGACTGCAGCACACCAGGCTTCCCTGTCCATCACCAACTCCTGGAGCTTGCTCAAAGTTATGTCCATCGAGTTGGTGATGCCATCCAACCATCTCATCCTCTGCTGCTCCCTTCTCCTCCTGCCTTCAATCTCTGCCAGCATCTGGGTCTTTTCCAATGAGTCGGCTCTTTACGTCAGGTGGCTAAAGTATTGGAGCTTCAGCTTCAGCATCAGTCCTTCCAATGAAGAGTCAGGGTTGATTTCCTTTAGGGTGGGCTGGTTTGATGAGGACATCAGTGAACAAATCCTGAAATGGGAACTGGACCAAGGATGGTGTCCTTGTCAAATCCACTTCAGCCCGCAAGGCCGCGTGAGTCAACACACAGGACCCAGCCAGCTCTTCCCTCCCCCAACATTTTACTTGAACAGGGAGCCACTCAAATGCTTTGCCCTCTGGAAAGGCACATGCCTGTGTGATGCTCACAAAGGGCCTCCCAGGCTCCTTACATCCTGGAACGCCTCTGTACAAAGGCGCTCACGGTAGGAGCCCGTGCCCTGCCAGCCAAACAGCCACCGTCACTGTCTCAAGGCAGAGGACAAATGGCACACGATGGCATGGAACCCGGGCCTCCTGAGCTCACCCCGCGAGGTGCCTGGGAAGCGTGACGTCATCACCTAGGGCTCTGCAAATACATATCAAATAGGGATGCTCATATTGCTCACTGCAATTCAAGAGCATCTATTTTGGTGATTTAAGTGGTAATTTAATGTGCATCCGTGTGTGCTAAGTTGCTGCAGTCATGTCTCACTCTTTGCAACCCCATAGACTATAGCCTGCCAGGCTCCTCTCTCCGTGGGATTCTCCAGGCAAGATGCTTAGATTGGTTACTATAATTCAAGGACATTTATTTTGGTAATTTAAGTAGCGATGGAATTGTCCCAGTTCAGACATATAGGATCATTACCCTCAGGAAGCTGCAAATTAGAATAATTTACATACTGCCCGCTGTGAATATCTTTAGCATTCACGGGACTTAATCGTAAAAACAAACAGGCTATTCTGGAGTCCATGGGGGCCCCAGAGCAGACACTACAATCTTTGTTTACAAGATTTACATTTTTCATATTCTCCCTGGAAATGTTCAAAAAATTCCAGAGTTACCTGGATATTGTCTTTCTCGTGAAAAACTTGTATTTCCGTAAGTTATATATGTGCATGTGTGTGTGCTAAGTTGCTTCAGTCATGGCTGACTCTTTGTGACCCCATGGACTGTAACCTGCCAGGCTCCTCTGTCCATGGGATTCTCCACGTAAGAATACTAGAGAGGGTCTATATATAATGACATCTGTTTCAAACCCCTATTTTATAATTAAGAAACGCTAACATCTCTAAACTATTCAGGGAGGGTAGTCTGCTGAACACCAATCTCCAGGTGTTGTGTTTATAAATTAGGAAACTGAAACCCAAGGCAGTGTTTTGAAGGAAAACCAGTGACGAGTCTGAGTAAATCATTTAACTCGTCTGGGCCTTAGTTCTTGCATCTGTCAAGTGTCAGTAACCTTCCTACTGATGTCAGGATTAAATGAGGTGCTGCTCATGGCACACTTGTGGTCATCAAGACAGCTCAACATCAGAGAAGGCTCAGATCTTGGTGAAAGAGTACGAGAAGGCTCTGGTCAGCCAGCGCCTGAGCCAGTGGGCTGCCCATGGCCCAAACTGGTAACTCTCCCTGAGCAGTTAATGGTCCTCTTTCAGAAATTTCTGGCTTCCCTAGCTCTGAAAACAAATTACACCAACCAAAGAAATGCTCAAACCACCTCTATCTTGGGGCTTCCCTGGAGGCTCACATGGGAAAGAGTCCATCTGCAATGCACGAGACCTGGGTTCGATCCCTGGGTCAGGAAGATCCCCTGGAGAAAGGAAAGGCAAACCACTCCAGTATTCTTGTCTGGAGAATTCCATGGACAGAGAGGGCTACAGTCCATGGGGTCACAAAGAGTTGGACACAACTGAGAGATGGGAATACCAGATCACCTGACCTGCCTCTTGAGAAACCTTGTATGCAGGTCAGGAAGCAACAGTTAGAACTGGACATGGAACAACAGACTGGTTCCAAATAGGAAAAGGAGTACGTCAAGGCTGTATATTGTCACCCTGCTTATTTAAGATGCAAAGAACTGACTCACTGGAAAAGACCCTGATGCTGGGAAAGATTGAGGGCAGGAGGAGAAGGGGACGACAGAGGATGAGATGGCATCACCAACTCAATGGACATGGGTTTGGGTGGACTCCAGGAGTTTGTGATGGACAAGGAGGCCTGGTGTGCTGTGGTTTATGGGGTCACAAAGAGTTGGGCACAACTGAGTGACTGAAATGAACTGAAACTGAGCAAGTAACACTTTTTATCTCCATCTTGGTCTATTTTATAAGGATTTGCATAGCTGGGACATTTTAAAAAGTGAGCAAATGCCTTTCGTAATTTTACATACTTCAAGATGATGAATGATAGCCTCATTAGTCTATTGCCTCAAAGAATCTTTTTCGTGGTGCTGATCCAGGGAATTTGCTCAGTTTTTAGAGAAGGGAGACTTAATCTGATTAAACTTGAACCTCCTCAGACCAAAACATGCCTTTGGTCCTTTGAGAAAAAAGGGGGAGAGTATCACAGGCCTGAAAAATCCTCAATTAATGAAAAAGAACTTTAGAAAGATTTAAATGAAGTTTTTTTTTTGAGGGGGGGAAGATGCTTAAAGCAAAACTTAGTAACCCAGAACTATGCCTAGAGAAATCTTTAATTAGCAGAAATCAGAAATCAGGTTAAAGAATATGTGCCTTTAATAAGTTAGAGAGAAATCAACCCCCCAACCAGAACTATTCAACAAAATTTTCTGCCCAAACAGCATAATCAAAGAAAAAAAAAAAAAAAAAAAAATCTAGAACAAGGAGCAAATTGTACCAGTTTGAGTTCCAATAGGAAAGAATAAGTCTGAGAATATCATTGAGGTGTTTCCATCAGTCAAATAAAACCATCATTAAAGAAAGGTGCTACTATTTTTGGTGGAAGGGAACCCTTTTAATCAGAGTGAAGGGCAGCCCATGGAAAATCACAACCTATTGAAAATAATTTAGAGGACGGCGTGGTGCTGCCCTAAATCGGGTTATTATGAAATGACTCTCCTGCTCTGGCTGGGTTTCAGACAGAAGCTGGACGATCTAATCTGTAATCTAGCCCTCGCTTGAATTTATCCAGTTTTACACCCCACCGCTTCCAGCATCTTTCAGCATCCCAGCCAGAGCTGGTCCCTCTTTGTACCTCACATCGTCCAGACTCGGTTCCCACCATCGCATCCTTACTCCTGACCTTTCTTCTCTCTTGAACTCTCTCCCGTTTTCTGTTCTGCAAATAATCTTCCTCGTGTTTTATGGCCTAGTCGAATTCCCATAACCTCCTTGAAAACTCCCCCTCTTGGAATAACTTGCTGTGACCAAACTTCTGTAATTCATCCTGTGCTTTCACTCAGCCCCATAAATCAGGGGCTGTTTTCAACATGTCTTGTGGCTTCTCTTTCTCCTCCAGAACCGATTGCTGTTTTACTGGCGCTCTCGGAGTAGGGATTATGCATCTCCCTGATTCCCTGTCCCCTCCCTCCCTCCCTGCGTCCTGTCCACTCTCAGACACGGCGCAGAAACGCCCGTGTGACGCTGTGGCCACGTCCTTGACTCTCGGCGGGCAGGGACGGCAGCCACTCTGCAGTGCCCGGCCTCGAGGTGGGACTTGTGAAGGGACAGGGCTCTGGGCTTCCTGCGAGGAGCCCGGCTCGTCAGCCCAGCCCACAGGGGCAGTCTTGGAAGACAGAGGTGGCTCAGAGGCAGGGCGACCTAGCGGGGAGGAGCGGGTGATGGCTCAGCCCCTCAGGCTCAGCTGAACTCGGAAAGCAGGCAACAAGTGGAAATCTCTTCAAGAAGCTTTTCTGACAACCAGTGCTGTGAAAAAATAAGCGTTGGTCTTGCTAATGGTGCTCTTGGGGCAAATGCAGGCCATTTCATCCATGTCCGTGCCCTCGTGGGGTAGCTGTCGGGCACCCTTCCCTTGGGAACAGCTCTACCTCTTCGCTGGGTCCTCCTGGTCTCCTGGAACTGCCTGAACTTCATCAGCCTCTTTTCCTCTTTCACAGCTTGGGGCTCTTCAACAATCTGTCCAGTGCTTATCATCTTGTAGGGTCAGTGCCATAAATCTCCTTGCCTCTCTCAGACCTCTAACCCTCCTCCCATGACCCCGAAGGAACTCGCTGCTCTGACGCTTGGTCTTCAGGGTTCCTTTCTCAGACTTGCAAATATCAAGACGCCGTTACACAAACGCCTAATCATCTAGGCCACGTGTAATTATAAACACATCACAGCACATCTTACTGCAGAATCCCAGTGAGAACCTGGGGTTCTGAGCTCTCTGCTAACACCACACAACTGTATTTGTGACAATTTCTTCCATGAGAACCAATTTATTCAGCCCCTTGGCAACAATCAAACAAAACAAAAAAGACGTCTGGGAAAATGTGTTTTTTGTGTTGCTAAGAAAATTCCTGCTCATTCTGTAAGACCTGGTCAAGGATCTTCTGGGAGAAACTTTCCCTGCCCTCCCCTCCTCTGTGCAAACCACGTGCCACCCACCATTCCTTCGTCCATCCATTCATCCCTTCAGTAAGGAGTGAAGCACCTGCTCCGTCAGGCAGGGCTGCCAGGCCCAGACCTTGCAGAGTTAAACAGCCTTCCAGGAGCTCACAGGCCAGAGGACTTGGCAGACAAATCAAGGTGTCTGCACTATTGCTCCCACATATGTGGGGCACGTGCCCCAGAACCTGAACACGGGTCCTGCACCTTCTGAACTGTATCTGCTCGAGAAAGGCACTTAACCTCGGACTTTGTGTCCTCATCAGTAACGTGGGAAAATTAATATCATGTTCGTCTCGGGACATTTGTGACAAATAATCAACATAATGTGTGAGAAGACTTTAGGCATAGTGGCTGGCTCCCAGGAAGGACGCTACAATTAACAACCTTCATCAGTGTTGTTATCATTATATTACAATGGAGGTGTATTTGGGAAGGTGTGGGAGCTTGAAGGCCCCCTAGTGTTGATGGGGGAGGGCAGAAGAGAAAGGAAGACTTCAGTGGCAACTTTGAGAATATACATACTGGACCTGGCAAAGAAGGATAAAATGAGAATTCAAAGAATTACATTTTCTTTAAAATGTCTTTTTTCAAAGTTGCAACTGTGGTCAGCTTGTTCTGGATTTAGAAGAGGTGAAGGCATGGATTTTAACGATTCAACACACCCATATTTGAAGAGGAGAGAACTAAACACTCCTCTCCAGAATCACTGGTTTTGAGGGACCCTGTCCATCCTGCTGTAAATGGAATGCTTTCCTAAAAGCAAGTGAGCGAGTGAGTGAAGTTGCTCAGTCGTGTCCAACTCTTTGCGACCCCATGGACTGTAGCCTACCAGGCCCCTCAGTCCATGGAATTTTCCAGGCAAGAGTACTGGAGTGGGTTGCCACTGCCTTCTCCAGGAGATCTTCCCAACCCAGCGATCGTACCTGGGTCTCCTGAATTGCAGGCAGACGCTTCACCGTCTGAGCCACCAGGGAAGCCTCCTAAAAGCAAAGACGAAGTCAAATTAGATACATCCCAGGGGGCTGCCCTGAGACTGTGTTACAGGTGAGCGCCCATGTCTTTGTGAAGCTAAGCTTCCTCTGGGAAAATGGTTCAGGAAAGAGCCAATTTATATCAAGTTTCACTTCAACATGAATAATAGGGTTTCTGTGCACTTGGTTCTTGGATGGAAATAATGCTCCTCTATGGGAGTGTGGGGTTCCCCAGTGGCTCAGTGGTAAATAATCTGCCCGCAGTTCAGGAGATATGGGAGACTCAGGGTTGATCCCTGGCTCGGGAACACCCCCTGGAGGAGACCAGGGCACACACTCCAGGAATCCTGTCTCAGAAATCCCATGGACAGAGGAGCCTGGACAGACATCAGGCTACAGTCTGTGGTGTCGCAAAGAGTCAGATTTGACTGCAGTGACTGAGGACAGTGGAAAGAGTGGATCGCTGATCCTCAAGAGCCTTCCACCACCGAAGAGGTTACTAACGACCAGGACTAGGCTTTTCCATTCTGCGAATTTGGTAGGAAAGCTGGACAGATTTTCGGTACTTAATATGTACCATCATTTATATCTTAATAACTGTGGGGCAGGCTTAATACACACACACGGTTCTCAAAGTTAGAAAATGCCACTCTGAATTCATCTTAAAAACACACCATTCGTTATATCAGTAGGTTCTTTAATATTCATTACCTACTATACATGATATATATAATGCTGGCTATTGAAAACTTCAAAGGAATATATGAGCTTTAAAATAAATGTTTTCTTGAGTTTTTTTTCAGCTTCTTAGGTGGCACAGTTGGTAAAGAACTTGCCTATCAATGCAGGAGACTCAAGAGATGGGGTTCGATCCCTAGGTTGGGAAGGTCCCCTGGAGGAGGAAATGGCAACCCACTCCAACATTCTTGCCTGGAGAATCTCATGGACAGAGGAGCCTGGTGGGCTACAGTCCCAGGGGTTGCACAGAATTGCACATGACTGAGCAGGCATTGAACTAGAGTGATTTCACTCATTCATCAAAAATTAATACGTAATTTGCCACTTTGAATAACAAGTATATGGATACCTCAAATCTCTATAACACAGTCTTGCTATTCAGCATAGGGTTATCAAAAAATATTAGGGGAATTGAGTTAAAATAACATTATTCAGAGTTTTATGTGCAGCTAAAGTCAGGCAGACAATAAAATGATCATATTCCAAATGATTAAATATGTTTCATTGCAAATAGCCTATTTGTTTTCAGAGGAGCTATATTTAGTATGTTACTTTCCTCTGTACAATTAGTTTCCAATAGATTTCCATACTACATGAAACAATCTGTGACTCAGTAATTACTATGTGAGAAGAAGATAAGACCCATGATATTTTTATGTCCTTTTAGAAGGAAGGAATTTTATCAAGCTTAGGAAAATAATATTTGTATAATACATATATGAATCATGAAAGTTTAAAGTAGAAAAATATTAAAAATCAGTACCAATTTCAAGTCACTTTTCTTGATATTTAAATTTGGTCAAATATAAAATCCCCTAGAGTGGGCCCAGTTTTCTACATTTACTTTCACAAAAAAGATCAGCAATGGATTCAATGAGCTGCACCCTCTTTTCCCAAACCCAATGTAAGTCAGTCAAGAAGAAAGTCCATATAAGAATCTATACATTCAATTCTTGAAAAAAATTGGGAGAAACTAAATTCATGTTATGTTCAACTAGACAACACCATGATATTCACTTGCATACTAACTGTTTTGTTTCATTAATCATGACTATTTTTAATAGATGAACCAATGTTAAAAGTTCTTCTTGAGTAAAAACCAACAGGAATAACTCAAGAAAATAATAGTTAACATGGTGTGATCAGCTTCATTATTCACCTTGAGTCTTTCGTTAACTAGATTGTAACACAGAGGCTTGCTTTCTAAAATGATCTGTGGGGACTTTCTTGATGGTCCAGTGGTTGAAAATCACCTGGCAATGCAGGGAGCGCAGGTTCAATTCCTGCTCAGGGAACTAAGATCCCACATGCTGAGCAGCTACTAAGCCTGTGCCCCACAACCAGAGTCTGTGCACCTCAGCAAGAGATCTCACGCAAAGCCAAGAAGACCCCTTGTGCAATAACAACAACTTAGTCAAGAGAATGAAGGGGATCCTGCTATTTGCAACAGGCTGAATGGACGTTGAGGGTGGTGGTGGTGTTGTTGGTCAGTCGCTCAGTCGTGTCCAACTCTTTGAGACCCCATGGACTACAGCACGCCAGGCTCCCTTTCCTTCACTGTCTTCTGGAGTTGCTCAGATTCACGTCCACTGAGTCAGTGACACCATTCAACCATCTAATCCTCTGTTATCCCCTTCTCCTCTCGCCTTCAATCTTTCCCAGCATCAGGGTCTTTTCCAGTGAGTCAGTCCTTCCCATCAGGTGGCCAAAGTATTGGAGTTTCAGCTTCAGCACCAGTCCTTCCAATGAATATTCAGGACTGATTTCCTTTAGGATGGACTGATTGGATCTCCTTGCAGTCCAAGGGACTCTCAAGAGTCTTCTCTAACACCACAGTTCAAAAGGATCAATTCTTCGTCATTTAACCTTCCTTATGGTCCAACTCTCACATCCATACATAACTACTGGAAAAACCAAAGCTTTGACTATGCAGATCTTTGTCAGTAAAGTGATGTCTCTGCTTTTTAAAATGCTATCTAGGTTTGTCACAGCTTTTCCTTCCAAGGAGCAAGCGTCGTTTGTAGCTGCAGTCACCGTCTGCAGTAATTTTGGAGCCCAAGAAAATAAACTCTGTCACTGCTTCTACTTCTGCCTTGAAGAGCAAGTGAAAACGCCCCTCTTCTGTACTCCTCTAGAGCTGGCACTGAGTTCCATCCTGACACTGACCCAGGAATCCTTCTCCCCTGCCAGTCTACATCCTCAATGAGACCCTCAGCTTGTGGGCATGTGCTGCGTCTAATCTACAGTTGAATTCTCTAGTCCAGGGCATAGCACATAGAAGGTATTTATCAGCATTTGTTGAATAAATCAAAAAATAAAGTTGAGAAATGAAGTAGTCTATATTACTAATGGTTTTGGTAGTTGAGAATAATTTTCATAGTTTCTTCACTGGTATTCTTCCTAAATCACTAAACTCAAACTTTATGTATCAGCATTCCCAGAAAAGACTCCATTTAAATTTTGCAAAATTAAAGCTGAACAACTTCTGCAGTAATGCTCAGATATGGCAAAGGGATCTTTAAACACAATTTAGTGAAGAATTTGGAAGGTGAGAGATATTGGTTGCCCTTACAGTGAAAAATATGTATTTATGAAAGGCTTATCACAATCCCTGGCCCAGAGAAGTTTCTCGGAAGTGTTAAATTCATCTTTCTTTGCTGTCAAAACACTGATTTCTCCAGACCTCCCTATTTTCTCAACTTTCCCTGTTCTCCAAAAAGAAGGGTGATAAAAACCACATCCACACACAGGAGGAAATGGCATGGCCAAAAATAGACACATAGCCTTGTTCAGTTCAAATGCTGAACCTTAAAAATGAGCAAAATGAAACATTTCTAACCCAACCGCTACAGGTGATGTTTCAGAGGTGGGGTCCAGAGGAGCCTGTGTAGATTGCTGTCACTCAGGTGAGACGGGCCCTTCTCAAGAGCCAGGTTAACTGGGGACACTGCACGTCCCCAGTAAGAACAGTTAAGGATGTCATCAACTTGAGAATCCCAACTACAGGAATGTCTGGACATAGAGGGAATGTACATGGAACTTTGACCTAGATGGGCACAGGTGTCTACCTGCAGGAACATGTCTAGGGAAGAGACCACCATTCAGGGTGACCAGCACAGGTTCTTCTGTGTTTGCTATGTGTCTGTGTGTGTGTGTGTTTGCGTGTGTGTGTGTACCTGCACACGCACCAGACTTGTGGCCATCTTAGCATGCAAGACACAGTCAAGGCAAATGAAGACAGATATCAGAAGATGAGTAGAGACACAGAAACAATGGTTTTATTTTTCTGTGCAAATGTGCACAAGCTGTAGTCACACACAATGCAACTGAAAATAGAGAAGAAGACAGAGAAGAAGGACAAGGTTTTTAGATCAGATATGACAAGGCGTGGGGAAACGGAAAAGCAGCTGACAGTTCTAGTGACCACCGAGGCACTAGAATATGGAGAAAGAAACGGTGAGCGATTCAGAAAGACATCTGGAAGGAAGCGTGTTATATTTGGAATGACCTGTAAGTACATAATTACAGATATGCCCAAGAGGGAGTAGATGTGAAAACTGTATGTGTGGTCTTTGGCTATAATCAATTTTATGGTTACTTCAGATCATTTGGGAAAGCAAATATTGATAGGAAGGGCTTCTCCAGGTCTCGTGTCAGGAAATCTAACTTTGCAGCAGATCAGCTGAGATGGTGGGTTAGCACGCGCTGTCTGGGGCTGAGGGGCTGGGGAGTAGAAAGAAAACTTCAACATGAGTTTCTCCAGTTTAGTGCCTGCCAGCACTCCACAGCATAGAAATCTGCTGCATAAAATCCTCTATAACTATTGAAAAATAAGATTGAGTTTACTTCCTTTGCTTTTATAGTATACTACTTTGTAGGTTTGATGTCATGCTATATTTAAATTTAGCTTGTAATTTCCGTAGGAAAACTATTTTCTTAACAAAAAAAAAAAGAAGAAGGAACTAAATGAGTATTGGATACCACCCAATGGATAAAACACGCTCACATTTTCAAACCAGGGCAACTCCTAAAGACACAAATGCATTTACAAAATGATACTTGGCAGGCTTTTGTTATTATAGTTGCTTTCTGAATTAATTCATAAGGTCAATCTATTTTCCCTTTAAATGAACACTAATCATGGCTCCTTGGGAAGGTATGTCCACACATAGACACTTAGCATAAATGACAGCAAGTCAGTGGAAGCGATAAAAATACTAGTAAATAAAGTTACTTTCTAATTAATATATACTATACTAAAGCTAAGCAAGAATATATATTAATCTTTGCATACCTTATTAATTTACTTGGTAAATCCATCACTTCATGTACTTATTTATTAAAAAATCATAGTGCCAAATATATTTTGATTATAATATAGGTCTATGGGGTCGCACAGAGTCGGACACAACTGGAGCAACTTAGCCGCAGCAGCAACAGTATGTTTTCTCTTCAGAAATATAGTTGAGAGGATAAATTTACTTGCAGATTTTAGAAAAATAGGCCTCCAGGAAATTCAAGTTTTATAAATTGTATTTTTAGTATATACCTATAGAATAGCATTTCTTTCTTTTTAAAATATGTATTGAAAAGCAATTGCGATTAGTTCATTTGATAGGAAAGTCAATAAGCTCATAAATTTATAAGCAATTAACAAAAAGTTATTTGTATAGAAAGTATTGCAGGAAAAAAGAAACGGAAAAAAGTTTTATCTGTCATTTCTTCTGAAGAAGAAAGGTTTTGTGGAATTATAAATTACACTGGTAAGGAGTAACTTGAGAACCGATACCAATTATATCAGAAAAGATTCCTTCTACATTTTGAGGGACTTCATGGGATTCTCCACTTTATACATATTTTTAACTTACCAGAGAACTGGCAACACAGCATAGACGGATAAAAATTTTTTTTAAAAAATCTAATTTTCAAACTGTTGTGTCCTGAATAATAGATGGGAATGAAAGGACAAGACTGACCAAGGATGAAGGTAAGGGAGAGTGACTTACACTATAAAGGTGCCCACAAGAGCAGGTGTGAGAGAAAGCACCCGCTCACCGCAAGGGTCCTTCAGATACAGATGCGCTTAGAATGATGGCATATTTGTACTCAATATTCTCAACAAGGAGATGTTTCTGCTTGTATTGAGAACAATATTGCTTTGCATTTAGAGCCAGAATAAGTAAATATTTGCTACACTCGTAAAGTGCTTTGCAATATGCTTAAACTAGGCCTTGAATTTAGTTTTCAAGATGATTAAATTCAAGGCATATCCTGAAAGTCGTGGTTTCAGGTTTGGGAGCACTCAGACGCAGTCAGTAATCGTCCTGGTCTCCCCATTCGACCACGGGCTCATCATTCAGGCGCAGGATGAGGTAGGAGAGGAGCTGGAAGAGGTTCTGCCAGAGCAGCAGCGAGACGTAGAAGGAGAGGCCGCTTACGTCCAGCTCGCAGCGCGGCCCGGCAAAGGCCAGCGCGCACGTGCACCGGAACCCGTTCAGCAGGTCGTGACACCGGCCGCCGTGCAGGCAGGGGTCGGACGCGCACTCGTCGATGTCCTTGTCACACCTTCAAGACAGAAACAGCAGAGACCGGCCCCGGCTCAGCACACTGGCCGTGACACCACCAGGGAGGGAGCGCTTCGGCCTCACCCAGCGCAGTGGGACCGGCCAATCCCCATGCCCTTCCTGCGTACCCGACAGCTGGGAGACAGCCCTCCAAATGCCTTTCACGGATTTTGGTTTTAATGAAAATAATGTGTCTACGCACGCACACTGTTAATTAGAATGAGAAAATTGGTGCAAATCTTTAGAAACTAAAGCAAAATGGAGCCATGCACAGGTCAATTTCAGTTTCCCCCTCAAGAATTAGTGTGATTGCCACCTTGTAAAAGTTCGGTTCATTGGGGTACGAGGGGACCAGGAGAGGGAGCTGTGTTTTTTCAACCCAGCGTCCACAGAGCAGACCTCCACTGGGGCTGGGAGGGTTCTAAAGCATCGGTGTGCCAGGCGAAGGGGAGAAGCCCCTAAGAAGCAGGAAAATGTATTTGGTGTATTCTGGGGGCTTTTGGATTATTTTCCTTGGGAATTCCATTTTACATATGTGTAAAATGCATGAGTGCCAAGCCACTTCAGTCATGTCCAACTCTTTGCAACCCTGTGGACTATAGCCAACCAGGCTCCTCTCTCTGTGGGATTCTCCAGGCAGGAATACTGGACTGGGTTGCCATTTTCTCCTCCAGAGGATCTTTCCAACCCAGGATCGAACCTGCATCTCTTGCGTCTCCTGCATTGCAGGCAGGCTCTTTACCACTCATTCATTTGGCTGCACCAGATCCCAGCTGCGGTACATGGCTTCTTCGCTGTGGCCAGCGGGATCCTTAGTTGCAGCTGTGGGATCTTCAGCTGCCGCCTGTGAACTCCTAGCACATGGGATCTAGTTCCCTGACCAGGGATCCCACCCCAGGCGCCCTGCATTGGGAGTGCAGAGTCCCAGTCACTGGACCTCCAGGGAGGTCCTAGAGATTCCATTTTTAACAAAAAGCCAAAGTAGATAATCAGAAGATTGCACTTGCTAATAAATCGGTTTCATAGCTAGGCTGTAATCTTTCCAAGTCCAGGTAGAACGATTTTCAAAAGCCAAAATTTTCCAAAAACAAGTGATGCCAATTCTAAGGTGACTGAAACCGTCCTCTTCCCTGGAGCACTGTCACCTGGAAGCACTTGGAGCACCCTGGAGCACTTTTCACCTGATTTTCCATCTACCAAAATTGCTTTTCTGTGCATTCACTGATTAACTGCCCAGTCCCTTACTGAGTAGATACTGAGTGCATGCCAAAACCTCTACTGGGCCTCGGGATAGAGCAGTAACTGAGGCATCTCTCTGACTTTGGGAAATTCATACAAAATCATAGCTTCAAGAGTCTCTGCAGAGCAGCTCATAGAGGTGAAGTCCACTCCAAGCAGTTTTTCATTTCCCACCTCTGAAGAGGTAACCATGTGTGCCTGGGTCATCCACTAATCCCCAGGCTCAAGAAACGAAGAGAGGAGGCGGTGGGTGGGGCAGGGCCTCCCCAAGGCATAAAGGAAAAAAAGTTTCATGCCAGAAAAACAGCTCCTTATCCCGCTGGATGCCAAGCATAGCTGGGACATTTTGTTTCCCTGCTTTGGCTCAGGCTCCTGGGATGGAGGAGGCCTCTCTGGTTGGAGCAGAGCAGAGCTCGACGACTGGAGGGAGCTTGCCAAACCCTCCCTGCCCTGGGTGGGCCGGAGCGTTCAGAGCATCCACCACGCACAGCCTGCCGGGGTGACGGCACAGAGCTGGAGGTCGAACCCCACGGCAGAGGAGGAGGTCTGTTACATGACAGCTTTCCAACATCTCTGGGCTTTGTGAAAGCCTCACCCCCTGGTCCTTGGGAGGCTGCCCAGTGCTTTCCACTTTCCCCCTAGTTATTCTTTCTCTGTTGCTTATCTACTTCTCTTTCGAACTGAACAGTACACAGTATACACACAACAATCATTATTGGAGCTTTCATTAGAAGTTATTAATGGGCAGGAAATTTAAAAAAATAAATCCATTGCCATCCAGTGAAATAACTAATAACAGAGAAGGACTTTGAAAGCAATGGAATCCATGGAACACCTGGGGACTATTTTAGAAATTCATTTTCAGTGGAGAAGTTTATCTTGGTGAAACGATTCCTGGGAGAAGAAGGAGAAGGTTGAGCTTACTTTTCTTACCATATTTGAAATCAACAATTTGGAGGTTAAATGTCAGATACTCTTTAAAAAAAAAAAAAAAACAATGTTGGAGGAAAGGGAGACATTTACTGTAAACAGGGACAACATGCAAGCAGCAGAGAAAAATAATTCAAGACTCTGGATGAGGTCTAAGCTGTCGTCCTTAAACATCAGTTAATCAACTGAATAATAACAGTAAGCATTAAACTATGCCATCGAGGCAGAAAGGAACCAGCACTTAAATATATAAAGCATTGTTCAAATTTCTGGACAAGAAAATCTTTGCAGTATTTTGGAGATGGAATCAGAGGCCAACCAAATGGTCTCTGGGTTAACAATATTATTATGGTGCTTGCACGGAAAAAACCGGTGCCGTGAAAAGCAGAATGTGACTTTAGGTCACACCCCTCCATACACACAGATTCTCTGACCGCCTGTGCCGCGTAGAGCCAGCCACTGAGAGCAGACCAAGAAAGCAAGGACCAGCCTTGTCACTGAATGTTGGAGGGGAAAAATGCAGGTGTGGCCACACTGCCTGCTGTTTGCCAACATGGCGAAAGAACTATGTCTGTATGATGCCCGAAGCACTAGCTGAAAAGGAGAAAATTCCAGTTAATCCAAACTGCAGTTGTCATGGGGCAAAAACGCACCCATTATTTTACTAACTACTCTTCTGGGGAAAATTAGTTCGGTCAAAATCGTTTTGTCCAAGGTGTTGGATTTGATCTAATTTGTTCCATGGAGGAAGCCTGATCAGAGAACAATTTATCTAGCTCTGGATGGTATAAGAGATGGAGGAGAACTCTTTCCCTTTTCTTTTAGTTGTTGCAAGTAAAGATT
This sequence comes from Cephalophus harveyi, assembly GCA_006410635.1. Classification (NCBI taxonomy): domain Eukaryota; kingdom Metazoa; phylum Chordata; class Mammalia; order Artiodactyla; family Bovidae; genus Cephalophus; species Cephalophus harveyi. The sequence continues at coordinate 214,657 of SJYT01069580.1, forward strand.
TGGTCATATGTTTATGCCAGAAACATCCTGGAGATGGGCAGAAGGTGGCCTGACTTGGCTGCAGCACAATCTGAATCGACACCTGACCTCTCCCTTAACCTCCCAGCTTCAGTTTACACAAATGCAGAAAGGATGTAAAGACAATTAGAGACAATATTTGTAGGGTGCTGGCAGAGCGCTAGACCGATGGCCAAGTATTTGTCCTCTGCTGTCACGGTGTATCTTGTAGAGTCCCAGTCTGTCACCATTCTGGGGACACTGATCCCCTTGGGAATCTGACGAAAGCTACAGGGTGTGCACCTTTTTGGACTTCCCAGGCGACACTAGTGGGTAAAGAACCCGCCTGCCAAGGCAGAAGACGTAAGAAACGCGGGTTTGATCCCTGTGTCAGGGACATATCCTACGTGGAGCAGGAAATCGCAGTCCACTCCAGTGTTCTTGCCTGGAGAGTCCCATGGACAGAGAAGCCTGGCAGACAACAGCCTGTGGCGTTGCACAGAGTCAGACACGATTCAAGCGACTTAGCACACACACCTGCACATTTTTGCCCTTGAACTCACCTTAGCAAGTCACATGCATATACAAGCATGCCTGCATTTTCAGCAAGTCATATACTGAAAGCAGTAATCAATTCCACATCAACAATCCCAGCATTAGGTACAGAGGAGACAGGGTTTCTCTGGAAACAGTAGAGTCACCTGGATAATGTGCGTATACTTTTAGGGTTCCAGCTAAGTCCACGGGGCAATCGTTAAGGTATATTTTATTTGACCTCAACAACACCCACGTTTGCATCATGTGTTAGAGTTAGTGGGAAAGAAACATGAATCCAGAAGTATTTCTAAGAAAGAAAAATATCACATTTCACATTTTTCAGAGACATATTTCCCTAAAGTCTTGGCTCATAAAGTGTCCTTGACTTTGACCTCAAGGGTAATTTTTCTTTTTTCTTTTGACTCTGGCCAAACCTCTACCAAAGCACAGATTTTCCTATGGGAACTGAGACGAGAAAGCGGAGAAGAAACACACTTCGCATCGTCTCACTGTTGTCCAGCCTGGAAGGCCCTCCCGTAAAGCTCTGCTGCGACTCACCGTTCCCCCGTAAAACCCGGCCAGCAGGCGCATTTCATTTCTCCCTGGAACTCCGTGCAGTTGCCACCGTTGTAGCAAGTGAGGTTGGTCTTCTCATTCCCACAGACGGTGGAGGGTAATCGGAGGTATCTAGGGAGAAAAAAGTAACAGTCACTGCGGTTCATCTTGTTCATTTCATTCAAGAACACGTTTTTTAGAAAAGCCCGTGTATCTTGTCCGTGCCAAACTCATGAAGTGCTCAGGCCGACGGAGCTACAGACGCTTAACTGTGCTGTTTTAGACACGGATCACTCTTTGGCCCACAGGTCCCGCTGGAGGGTGCTGTAAGGAGTGTGCCTATCCATCTTCCATTTCCACTCAGTGCTCATTCATGAGATAAGATCTGTGCCGGGGCGGGGTAGGGTGGTGGCAATAAATTTAGTGTTGGACAGAAACTCGCTATGGCCAGATTTGCTGCCGCTTGGCTAATAAATCACTTCAGGCCATAGGAAAATTGCATCTCTATAAACGTCAGGAAAGAAAGGCCAGGACCCTGGTACCCAAGCACTCGGGTGATTTCTCCGCTGCCTCTCACTGAAGCCGAACTCTGGTTGCCCCGCCAACACTTGTTGCCCTCATCCAATAAGTCATGACTTAGCAGAAGGCAAGCCAAATGCTGTCCAGGAGGTTTGTATACAGCAGTCAGTGGAAAGTACATGTGAATTCAGAGCATGGCTCTTTTGTTTAAAAACACAACTTTATATATTAAGGAATGCCTATAAAAGCCAGCGGAGAAGGCAATGGCAACCCACTCCAGTACTCTTGCCTGGAAAATCCCATGGGTGGAGGAGCCTGATAGGCTGCAGTCCATGGGGTCGCTAAGAGTCTGACACGACTGCGCGACTTCACTTTCACTCTTCACTTTCATGCACTGGAGAAGGCAATGGCAACCCACTCCAGTGTTCTTGCCTGGAGAATCCCAGGGACAGAGGAGCCTGGTGGGCTGCTGTTTATGGGGTCACACAGAGTCGGACATGACTGAAGCGACTTAGCAGCATAAAAGCCAGTACAAATTGTTAGATGCTAAGCAGAACTTTACTACCAGATAAAATCCAGGGCTGTGACGGGGCTGGTTAAAAAGACTTTAAAGTGTCTAGGTCCTCAACTACACTGTGCGTGGAATCAGATACATAGTTAATATTCAAAAAAGATAAAATGAGTTTTATTTTGTTCTGCTCAGCAGACTGCAGCTAATATGGAGAAAGCAGCCTATATGGTAAGCGTGTCTCTTCCCACAAGAGCTAATCAATTTGACTTTAAAAAGAAAATATCATAAGGATTTTTCAAAAGAGCCAAAAATGTCAACCAGCTTTGGAAGAGGTCAATTAGCAATGCAAATAGGAAGCTTTGTATACATCTTAACGTTTAATAAACAATTTTTGAATCTTGTTAGAAAGTACTTTTGAATCCAAACTTTAAGCTTTGAAAACTTGGCTTTGATAAATTAGGCAGAAAAAAATACTGGAGCACTGGTTCCTAGGCATATCTGTGTCTTTTACTTATCCGAAGTCACCACAGCAGTACTATTAATTTTGATCCTGAATGTCTTCAGCTGGTAAGCATTCAGTTTACCTGTTGGCAAATGAGTAGGTTAACTATGAGAAGTCACGTTTTATTGGAATGTCATGTCAGTACTCAGCAGTCAACCTTGTGTCTTGCCTTCATAGGCTCTGAACAACAATATTATGGAGACAAAATCCATCTCCTTGTAGCTGTGACTACATGTGTGTCTACCAGGAGATTCATCCAGTGAAGGTATCACCTCTGAACTACTGTAATGCCTCCAGGCTGCCAGTCCACTCCAGGCATTCTTGTCAACATCCTGGAATCCATTACTTGCTGGAAATAACGGTCTCATGTTCCTACGTGCGTGCTTAGTCACTTTAGTCATATCTGACTCTTCATGACCCTGTGGACTGTAGCCCGCCAGGCTCCTCTGTCTATGGGATTCTCCAGGCAAGAATACTGGAGTGCGTTGCCATGCCCTTCTCCAGGGGGTCTTTCCAACCCAAGGACTGAACCCACATCTTTCACGTCTCCTCCATTGAAAGGCGAATTCTTTACCAGTGAGCCACCACGGAAGCCCACATACATATATATTATACATACATATTTATGTATATAATTGCCCTTTGACATTTTGATTTTTATCTTACTGGTTCCCTCATTAATTCAGGACAAAGTCATCAAAACATGCTCATTCTGAGTCATGAATTCCCATTTTGGAAACTATACTTTAACATAGCCTTTTCAGAATTTTGTAACGTTGACCTGCCTGAAGTGACCCAGGGCATTCTTTCAGGGATAGGAGTCATGCTTCCTCCTACAAAACCAGAATTCAGCTCTTGTATTGGTTGCCACTGTATTTATTTCCTGCAGCCTTAAGGCTCGAACATCCAGGGCCGTAGTTCCCAAGACATACTCTGCCTGAGGTGACTGAGAAGACGTTTTGTTTGAAGTATGTGGTTCAAATCCTGTAGAACGTGCCGGCAAATGCAATCCTGTCTTCACGGGCCTGAACCGTCATGGCCGTGACCGTGAGCCCCTGCTCAGCACAGCGTACAGAGTGTACCTGTGCACGTGAGCACACCTCCAGACACGCTTTATGTGGGTGTAATGCTCACCTGGCCGCTCAGAAGATAAAGAATCTGCCTGCAAGGAGGAGCGGAGAAGGCAATAGCAAGCCACTCCAGTACTCTTGCCTAGAAAATCCCATGGATGGAGGAGCCTGGTAGGCTGCAGTCCATGGGGTCGCTAGGAGTCGGTCGCGAGTGAGCGACTTCACTTTCACTTTTCGCTTTCACACAATGGAGAAGGAAATGGCAACCCACTCCAGTGTTCTTGCCTGGAGAATCCCAGGGACAGAGGAGCCTGGTGGGCTGCTGTTTATGGGGTCACACAGAGTCGGACATGACTGAAGCGACTTAGCAGCATAAAAGCCAGTACAAATTGTTAGATGCTAAGCAGAACTTTACTACCAGATAAAATCCAGGGCTGTGACGGGGCTGGTTAAAAAGACTTTAAAGTGTCTAGGTCCTCAACTACACTGTGCGTGGAATCAGATACATAGTTAATATTCAAAAAAGATAAAATGAGTTTTATTTTGTTCTGCTCAGCAGACTGCAGCTAATATGGAGAAAGCAGCCTATATGGTAAGCGTGTCTCTTCCCACAAGAGCTAATCAATTTGACTTTAAAAAGAAAATATCATAAGGATTTTTCAAAAGAGCCAAAAATGTCAACCAGCTTTGGAAGAGGTCAATTAGCAATGCAAATAGGAAGCTTTGTATACATCTTAACGTTTAATAAACAATTTTTGAATCTTGTTAGAAAGTACTTTTGAATCCAAACTTTAAGCTTTGAAAACTTGGCTTTGATGAATTAGGCAGAAAAAAATACTGGAGCACTGGTTCCTAGGCATATCTGTGTCTTTTACTTATCCGAAGTCACCACAGCAGTACTATTAATTTTGATCCTGAATGTCTTCAGCTGGTAAGCATTCAGTTTACCTGTTGGCAAATGAGTAGGTTAACTATGAGAAGTCACGTTTTATTGGAATGTCATGTCAGTACTCAGCAGTCAACCTTGTGTCTTGCCTTCATAGGCTCTGAACAACAATATTATGGAGACAAAATCCATCTCCTTGTAGCTGTGACTACATGTGTGTCTACCAGGAGATTCATCCAGTGAAGGTATCACCTCTGAACTACTGTAATGCCTCCAGGCTGCCAGTCCACTCCAGGCATTCTTGTCAACATCCTGGAATCCATTACTTGCTGGAAATAACGGTCTCATGTTCCTACGTGCGTGCTTAGTCACTTTAGTCATATCTGACTCTTCATGACCCTGTGGACTGTAGCCCGCCAGGCTCCTCTGTCTATGGGATTCTCCAGGCAAGAATACTGGAGTGCGTTGCCATGCCCTTCTCCAGGGGGTCTTTCCAACCCAAGGACTGAACCCACATCTTTCACGTCTCCTCCATTGAAAGGCGAATTCTTTACCAGTGAGCCACCACGGAAGCCCACATACATATATATTATACATACATATTTATGTATATAATTGCCCTTTGACATTTTGATTTTTATCTTACTGGTTCCCTCATTAATTCAGGACAAAGTCATCAAAACATGCTCATTCTGAGTCATGAATTCCCATTTTGGAAACTATACTTTAACATAGCCTTTTCAGAATTTTGTAACGTTGACCTGCCTGAAGTGACCCAGGGCATTCTTTCAGGGATAGGAGTCATGCTTCCTCCTACAAAACCAGAATTCAGCTCTTGTATTGGTTGCCACTGTATTTATTTCCTGCAGCCTTAAGGCTCGAACATCCAGGGCCGTAGTTCCCAAGACATACTCTGCCTGAGGTGACTGAGAAGACGTTTTGTTTGAAGTATGTGGTTCAAATCCTGTAGAACGTGCCGGCAAATGCAATCCTGTCTTCACGGGCCTGAACCGTCATGGCCGTGACCGTGAGCCCCTGCTCAGCACAGCGTACAGAGTGTACCTGTGCACGTGAGCACACCTCCAGACACGCTTTATGTGGGTGTAATGCTCACCTGGCCGCTCAGAAGATAAAGAATCTGCCTGCAAGGAGGAGCGGAGAAGGCAATAGCAAGCCACTCCAGTACTCTTGCCTAGAAAATCCCATGGATGGAGGAGCCTGGTAGGCTGCAGTCCATGGGGTCGCTAGGAGTCGGTCGCGAGTGAGCGACTTCACTTTCACTTTTCGCTTTCACACAATGGAGAAGGAAATGGCAACCCACTCCAGTGTTCTTGCCTGGAGAATCCCAGGGATGGGGGAGCCTGTTGGGCTGCCGTCTATGCGGTCGCACAGAGTCGGACACGACTGAAGCAACTTAGCAGCAGCAGCAGCAGCAAGGAGGAGATGTGGGTTCCATCCCTAGGTCAGGAAGACTCCCTGGAGAAGGGAATGGCTAACCTGCTCCAGTATTCTCGCAAGGGAAATCCCATGGATGGAGGAGCCTGGCAGGCGACTGTTCATGGGGTCGCAAACAGTTGGATGCGACTGAGCCACTAACGCTTAATGCTCACCTGCAGAACCTTCCTGTGAAATTTCCGGGACAGCGGCAAGAGTAGCCGTTGGCGTCACTCATGCAGGTGGCCCCGTTTGCACACTGGTGATGCTGGCAGTGGTCCACCTCCGACTCGCAGTTCACACCGGTGAAGCCAGGCTCACACCTGCAGTGATAGGCTGCACCGCTGGGGGCGGAGCAGTTGCCGTGGATACAGGGGCTTGAAAGGCATTCTTCGACGTGGAGCTCGCAGCGGGGCCCCGACCGGCCCGCGGGACAGGTGCAGCGGTGGGAGCTGTAGGTGTCCTCGCAGCGTCCTCCGTGCAGGCAGGGCCCGGAGCGGCAGGCGTCGAGCTGCAGGCAGCCCGTCTCCACCGGAGGCCCGGAGACTTTGAGAAACCGCTCCTCCTGAGGTCTGTTCATCAAGCCACGGACGTTTTCAAAGTAAGAGAGATAGAGGCCGCTGATTGCGATCGTGCTTAGACACCCTCGCAGGGCCCGCGTGCTGTCGCTAGCTCGGTCACCCACGTAGACGTCTGTGGCATCCTTCAGGAAGCTGAGGCTCCCGGCAGCGACGGCGCTGGTCACAGGAGGTGCTTGCCCGTCCACCTCCATCTGCCACCTGGAGGCCTGGGCCCCCGGGTCTGTCATGGAGATGGTCACCTGGTACCACACGCCGTCGCTCACGGGCTGCAGACTCGTCAGACTCAGCGTGTAAAAGCTGCTGCCGCTTCGCAGTTGAAATAACAACCGGGAATCCCGAATGTGAATACGGAGGAATTCAGGCTCCTTCTCTGCGTGCAGTATGATCGCGTGAGCATCCCTCGTTCTGAAACCGAAGGTGACGTTGGTGAGCTCTCTGGTGATGTTCCCGTTGCTCCTGAATATTATCTCACGGCTTTGTCCATTAAAAACAGCATTTGCGATACCTAAAGAGAGAAGGCCGTGCCAGTCAGCAACTTGACTAAACCTGTGACATTTGCTTCAGTTCAGTTGCTCAGCTGTGTCCGACTCTTTGTGACCCCATGGACTGCAGCATGCCAGGCTTCCCTGTCTATCACCAACTCCTGAAGCTTGCTCAAACTCTTTTGCTTAATTATCTTTATTAACATTAATGATCAAGACATTATTACCATCATGTATTGATTGATATGGGCTAGGCACTCTGTTAGTTGTCTTTATATTACTTTTAATACAAAGTTCTTAAATATAGGTTTATTATTAATATCATTTCTATTTTATAGAATAAGAAATTGAGATTCATAGAAGTTAAGTAATTTTTTCATGGTCAAATGGCTAATAGTTAATGAAGACAGTGTCAAACCTGGAAGGTCTGACACCAAAACCCGAATCATATATTTCTTTTCCATTGAAACGCTAATACATTCCAATATTATTTTACTTTGGTTCCCACCAAAAAAAGCACTGATTACCCATTTTATACATCAAGAAACTAAGCACAAAGCAATCTCAAGTCTAGCAACGGTTACACAGCAAATTAACAGTGGACACTGGCTTCTGAGTTAGCTGTGTGCTCAGTCATGTCCAACTCTTTGCAACCCTATGGAGTGTAGCCCACTGAGCTTCTCTGTCCCTTGAATTTTTCAGGCAAGGATACTGGAGGGGTTGCCATTTACTTCTCCAGGGGATCTTCCTGACCTAGAGATCTCACCCACATCTCTTGTGTCTCCTGAACTGGCAGGCGGATTCTTTACCACTAGTACCACCTGGGAAGCTGACCATGAGACTCTTAAAAGTAGCAGTCTAAATAACTGATTTACTATCTGCAAACTCCAATTAAGTGTCCAGTTACCAATCTGTGCCTAACTAAGAGTAGTATTCTGTGAAATGGGCATAATCATAAAACCATACCATCTGCTCCACCGTATGACATGTATATGTGATCACATATGACCACAGCACTCTGGGGCAATCTTACTGCATTTTTCTATTGAAGTGTTTTATCTCTTAAAATATCTGATGCTGATCTCCTTTAATATGTTCTTAAGAAAACAAGAGAAAGAAGAACTGCTTCAGCTTTCCACCTAACCTGCAAACCTGGCAAATTTGGATCCACTCTGCTTTCTATTCTGTTATAATGGACTGTTGTTGAGTTTCTCAATTAAGTCCAACTCTTTGTGACCCCATGAACTGCAGCAAGCCAGGCTTCCCTGTCCTTCACCATCTCCCAGAGCTTGCTCAAACTCATGTCCATTGAGTCAGTGATGCCATCCAACCATCTCATCCTCTGTCGTCCCCTTCTCCCCCTGCCTTCAATCTTTCCCAGCATCAGGGTCTTTTCCGGGGAGTCAGCTCTTCCTATCAGGTGGCCAAAGTATTGGAGCTTATATGGATGCATGGGATGACATGGATGTTACAATGGATGCACTGCCCTTCTTCTCATCTGTATATTAACAGAAAATATATCTACTGTTCTCTGCCGCTGGTTCCTGACCCGAGGCTCTGAAAATCCTGATAAATTCCTAAATGATCAGAGCGTGGCACTGGGAGAATGTGTGTTGTAACGAGACAACTCTGCTTGGATTCCTGAATGGAGCCTGGATGCAGGCTGGTCATCAGGAAGACCAAGCCATGACTAGAAGCCTGAAACTCTCAGCCCCAGCCCATCCTCTAGAGAAGGACGAGGTTGGAAAATGGGGTTAATAATTAGTCATGCCTACATAAAGAAGCCACCACAAAACCCCCAAAGTATGGCGTTCAGAGAGCTTCTAAGCTGTTCAACACAGGTACACTGGGACGGCCAGGCACCCCATCTCCTCGAGACAAAAGCTCCGACACCGGGGACCCTCCCAGACCTCACCCTGTGTGTCTCCTCATCCCGATGTCCATCTGGGGCCTTTGCAGGTCTTTCAATAAGCTGGTAAACCAGTAAGTGTTTCCCCGAGTTCTGTGAGCTGCTCTCACAAATTAACTGAACCAAGGTGGGGATTGCGGGAATCTCAGATTTACAGTTGATTGGTCAGAAGCAAGAGTGACAACCTGGACTTGTGGTTAGCATCGGAAATGGGGTGGGAGTCTTGCAGCGGGACCGAGCCCGGGGCCTGTGAGACCTCACACTATGTCCGGATGGACAGAGTTGCACTGAATTGTGAGAACTTGTAGGACACCCAGCTGGTGCTGCAGAATTGCCTGGTCAGGGGGAACCTGCACACATCAGGCGTCAGAAATGTTGTCAGTGGGGTCCTAGTGTCAAAGTCAAGGGGAAGCACACAGGAGAGGGACCGCTGGGATTTCCCTAATCAGGTCGGAAGCTGTCAGTTTTCCCGCACGCACCCAAGCTCAGCTGTCCCGGCCATGCCTTGGGCCCCCTTCATTTCCATCTTCTACACGGAACCTCCCCTGTACTGCATCACCATTTTCCCTCCCCTTCTTCCATTTCCCAGCGGTGCACAAATAGGCTGCAATTGCACACGAAGACCCGAGTCCTACCCCGACTCCCACCCGCCCTCTTGCATTTTTATTTCTCTAGTTCCTTAGGGGAGTCAGCTCTTCCTATCAGGTGGCCAAAGTATTGGAGCTTATATGGATGCATGGGATGACATGGATGTTACAATGGATGCACTGCCCTTCTTCTCATCTGTATATTAACAGAAAATATATCTACTGTTCTCTGCCGCTGGTTCCTGACCCGAGGCTCTGAAAATCCTGATAAATTCCTAAATGATCAGAGCGTGGCACTGGGAGAATGTGTGTTGTAACGAGACAACTCTGCTTGGATTCCTGAATGGAGCCTGGATGCAGGCTGGTCATCAGGAAGACCAAGCCATGACTAGAAGCCTGAAACTCTCAGCCCCAGCCCATCCTCTAGAGAAGGACGAGGTTGGAAAATGGGGTTAATAATTAGTCATGCCTACATAAAGAAGCCACCACAAAACCCCCAAAGTATGGCGTTCAGAGAGCTTCTAAGCTGTTCAACACAGGTACACTGGGACGGCCAGGCACCCCATCTCCTCGAGACAAAAGCTCCGACACCGGGGACCCTCCCAGACCTCACCCTGTGTGTCTCCTCATCCCGATGTCCATCTGGGGCCTTTGCAGGTCTTTCAATAAGCTGGTAAACCAGTAAGTGTTTCCCCGAGTTCTGTGAGCTGCTCTCACAAATTAACTGAACCAAGGTGGGGATTGCGGGAATCTCAGATTTACAGTTGATTGGTCAGAAGCAAGAGTGACAACCTGGACTTGTGGTTAGCATCGGAAATGGGGTGGGAGTCTTGCAGCGGGACCGAGCCCGGGGCCTGTGAGACCTCACACTATGTCCGGATGGACAGAGTTGCACTGAATTGTGAGAACTTGTAGGACACCCAGCTGGTGCTGCAGAATTGCCTGGTCAGGGGGAACCTGCACACATCAGGCGTCAGAAATGTTGTCAGTGGGGTCCTAGTGTCAAAGTCAAGGGGAAGCACACAGGAGAGGGACCGCTGGGATTTCCCTAATCAGGTCGGAAGCTGTCAGTTTTCCCGCACGCACCCAAGCTCAGCTGTCCCGGCCATGCCTTGGGCCCCCTTCATTTCCATCTTCTACACGGAACCTCCCCTGTACTGCATCACCATTTTCCCTCCCCTTCTTCCATTTCCCAGCGGTGCACAAATAGGCTGCAATTGCACACGAAGACCCGAGTCCTACCCCGACTCCCACCCGCCCTCTTGCATTTTTATTTCTCTAGTTCCTTCTCTGGCAAAGCTTTTTCCAAATAGTTTTATATTTGGAAATATATTTCCAAATATATATTAAATAAATATATACCTTGTCTCCACTTTCTCATCTCCCATTTTGTTTTTTAACATCTTCCACTGAGCCTTTGGTTCCCGTCACGTCGCTGAAACCACTCTGGTCAAGGTCACGGAGGCACCGGCGTGACCCGGTCCAACAGGCAGCTCTCTGTGCTCATTGTCTCCCAGCTTTCAGTCGAAATGGACCTCCCAGCACTGTGTTTGCTCACACCTGGAGCACCAAACCCAACCTCGGACACTTCAGATACAGACTCTTCAGCTCTTCCTCACCGCTCTGGTTTCTACTTCTCTGCAGAGCAACGCACCAACCATTCCTGAGCCTGAGACCTCACTGGCTACCATCACATCCAGAAAGACGCCCCAAGTCCCACACATGGCGGACAGAATTTCTGTGACCCAGCCCCTGACCGACTCTCCAGCGCCAGTTCCGGCCACTCTTCCTCGTTCATGTGCTACAGCCACAAAAGCTTCTGCTGTTTCTTGAAGACAACACGTTTGTTCACAAACCGTGTCTTTTACCCTTGCTGTTACTTAGACAGGATATTGGCCCCTGCTCTTCCCACACCTGCCTCTTTCTCAACATAATATGTGCTCAAATGTCACCTCCTCTGAGAGAGTTTCCCCAACTATCCAAGTGTTTCTGTCCCAAGTCTACTCTCTTTTCAGTTATTCTGCTTGATTTTCTCCATAGCATCTTCTAACTATTTGAAATTACGTCGTTAAATTTTAACAATCCAATTAAAAATAAACAAAATAAAAAATACAATAATAGTGAAATAGTGAAAGTGTTAGTTGCTGTCATGTCTGACTCTGTGTGACCCTCTGGACTGTAGCCCACCAGGCTCCTCCGTCCATGGGATTCTCCAGGCCAGAATATTGGAGTAGGTTGCCATGCCCTTCTCCAGGGGGTCTTCCCAACCCAGTGATCAAACTTGGGTCTCCCACATTATGGGCAGATTCTTTATATACATAAAATATACATTTTATATAATATATAAAATACTCATATTTTATATATAAAATAATACATAATAATAATAAAATAAGTAAAAATTTCCCTACTTGTTCCTGGTATTTCCTCACTAGAACATGAACTTTTACGAGGTCTTGGACATTCTCTGTCTAGGTTCTCACTAAGCCCTGTGCCTGGAACACTGCCTGACATAGAGTAGGTGCTCAGTAAATATTATTAAATGAATAATGTATGAAAGTTACTCAGTCCTTAATTCTGAAAAATGAGATAATGATTAGAAACCTCAACATGAGTAAATTCAAGTGGATTATTTGACTGGATTAACATTGCTCTTGATTTTATTGCTTTTGACTGTGGTGGATATATTTTTTTTTTTTTCCCCAGCCAGGTTGTGATTAGGGAGGAAAAGAGCAAAAAGTGTCTCATTACATGCTTTAACATTTAACATGTTAACATAAATGTTAACACGACAAATCTCATTATTCCTCCAGCACCTGAAGAATGAGTGGCGTCTGTCACGCTGCGTAACTCGTCTCACGGACATGCTGACCGTGCAGAGGTCACTCCTTGTTATCTGAGTTAGAACCGCCGTGCAGGTACCATTTATACTCTGCCTTCCTTCAGGAAACTTCATCATAATAAACACGTCTCTATCTAAGGTGGGTTGTAATTTTTAAGTCTCTTTTTATAGGATGCACAGATAGAAACAATTAGGTACTAAAGGTGAATTTGGGTAATTACCAGCTATACTCTCAAGAGTAGTTACTCTAGCAGAACTATCTTTTCAGCACACCTCACTCGAAAAACATACCATTTGGTCACGAGATCACATACAACAGAGCAAAGGTGATCTAGGGGTGATATCTGTTGGACAGGAAAAGTTCACCCCTCCTACTGATTCCCCTCCCCCCCCACTTTATTAAGATAGAGCATACATCAAAAATGTTTCTGAGACACTGAAAGGTCAGAGGCAAACTTTCTCCTCTCTCCGCAGAGGCAACGCCTAGGAATGAGGAGCCCTCCATGCCTTTCCGAGGCGTCCAAGTCCTTCACGTGAAGACAGAAGGCAACAGGGCTCACCTGGGGTGTGGTGAGTGCCACTGTTTTTAGAAACCCTCTTCTTTTTTCCCTATGAAGGCATTCAGAATGATTTAAACCCTTTGTAGAACATAACTGGGACAAACAACTTTCAGTTCAGTTCAGTTCAGTCGCTCGGTCATGTCCGACTCTGCGACCCCATGAATCGCAGCACGCCAGGCCTCCCTGTCCATCACCAACTCCCGGAGCTCACTCAGACTCACGTCCATCAAAAGAGCAATAATAAAATAAATAAGTAGTAAACTATTTTAAGCAAGGAATTCAGAGGGTCCAGCAAGGCGAAAGGTGGCATTAAAATTCTGCATCACATTTCAGGCCTGATCGCATTCTTTCTGCAAATTCATCATGCTTTCTTCATGCGTGTGGCACGCGTTCATGTGCATGTGTGCTAAGTCACTTCAGTCGTGTCCCGTGCAACCCCATGGCCGGCAGCCCACCAGGCTCTTCTGTCCATGGGATCCTCCAGGCAAGAATACTGGAGTGGGGGCCATGCCCTCCTCCAGGGGATCTTCCCACCCCGGGGACTGAACCCGGGTCTCTTATACCTCCTGCATTGGCAGGTGGGTTCTTTACCACTAGCGCCACCTGGGAAGCCCCATGTGCAGTATATTATTTCTTAAATATGAAACATGAGGGTATGTGTATTCTTTAAGAAAAGTTCCCCAAGTATATACACAATGCAACACATTTCACACGTTACCTGGTAAGCTGATATATCATCTTAAAATACATAAGCATCAAAGTAAATATATACCTGTCCTCAGTCACTTCCAGGCTCAGTTGTTGTTAACGGGCCTGAGGGCCACCTACCCTCTAGCTCCAGACTATTAGTTTAGTTCCTTGTTTTACAAGGTATTTTATATATTTTTTAAATTGTATGCAGGCAATGTACTTTAAGTCTAGAGCAGTTAAGTGAAAATACTGAGTTAAATTGAAGAAAACAGATATTCATTAAACAAATATTTATTGACAGCCTCCTATGTGTTTGGCATTGTTCTAAGTGCTAGGAGTAAGGTAGGAAACCAGAGAGAATACCTCCTTCTCTTTTGAAGCATATATTCCACTGAGGAAAAGATGATGAGCAAGTGAACAAATACGTATAAAACAAAACATCCAAGGATGATAAGAACCACGAAGAAAAATGAAGCCAGGGAAGAGGGCGTTTGGGTAGGAAAGGGAATGAGGTGAAGAGGCAGCCTGTGAGGCTCTGGGCTGGGAGGGTTCAGGGTCGGGGGGGAGCCTGATTGATGGGGTGAAGGCAAGAAGACTGGACAGTAAGACGTGAGGAGCGCGTGGAGGCCAGCTCCCGGAGGGGTTCTCCCACCAAGAAAGGGGCAGGAACATGGGAGGCAGCTGGCGGGGGTGGGGGGCAGAGGTCATCCCCCAAGGGAATCAGGGGAAGTAGTTTGTGATGAGGATTTGACAGTATGTTTATATGCTGGTGGGAGAACTGATGATGCTGCTGGTGGGCGAGAGAAAAATTTCAGAAGCAAAATCACTGAACGAGGCAAAGAGACGAGAGTTGAGTCCAGACGTGGAGGGTTGGCTACAGACTGAACTGTGCGTTGTCTCAAGTAGAAGAAAAGACAGACTATGAATCACTGTGTCGCCAGTACGTAGGCATGTCAAAATTGTGAGGACAGTGTTCAGCTTGCTAACATTTGGGAAACTGTTGAGTAGTGCTGCATTTGGGCAGGAAAACTGTTCTGATTGAGGGAAATACTCATTGCAAACAGGAATTGAGTGCTTAATGCGTTTGACTGTCTACACACAAGGCCATACAATGATTACACACACACACACACACACAGATTCATCTGCTTGTCCAGCAGACATTTTATCCTTGTTTTACAGAGGAAGCCTTAGATTACGGAGGCAGGTGAGCCACTGGAGGCCTCAGCTAACCGATGGCAACAGGCTCACGCTGGTGCTTTTGCTCTGCATGGTCAGCAAGAAGGAAAGAAAAGCCAAATATCAGCCGGCTAGCTCCTTCTCTAGAAATCAGCCTTACATGATCCAGGATGTAGGTTTGCAGTTGCTATGGCCACCATCTCCCCACCCACCCCTGAAACCCAGGGGTGGGATATGTCATGAGGTTACCCTGGTTTACTACACTCGTGTTAGGCTTGTTACACCACTCCCACACTGGGGGAAGCAACCACAAGCTTCTCTGCTGAGCTGGGTGTGTCTGTGCTCATCTTCGGGGTCGACTCATCGACCAGCTGAAACGCCCAACCGGACCGGGTGGTGAGAAGTCTAAACTGCACCTACATTCAAAGCCTTGAGGCAGCCGCAAGCACTGGGCGCCGGGAGGACATGGGCCGAGTTCACACCAGCGCAGCTCCTGGCAGGCCTTCCCGGCTGTGTTTGCAGGGCAGGAGCAGGAGAAGTCGTCCCACAGCGGGTAGCAGACGCCTCCGTGGTGGCAGGGGTTGGGCTGAGGAGACAGTAAATCACAGGCGTTAGGAGCTCCGGCAGCTAAATGCGGAAAGCAAGACTCCGTGAATCTGTTCATGTTAATTTCCTACTTATTTACGTATCGAACATTTTTATATTCGTTGGCTGGTAAGTAGAATAAAACTTACTGCTACCATCAAAAGGAAAAGGGAAATAAATAAAAATATATAATATTGATCTTCTGTAGCACAAGGAAGATTTTCAAAGGTATAATAATAGTCTCTGTAATTTACAAATTACCGAACACTTTGAATGACACTAACGATCATTTGAGTTAGAGACTTTACCTCTCGTTTCTCCTGGTGCGGTAACTGAGGTCCCTTTCTTTGTCCAAGATCCTGTGTGCGCCTGTGTGCCTGCTTTAGCCGTGTCTGACGCTTTGCCGCCCCACGGACCGGAGCCCACCAGGCTCCTCTGTTCATGGGGTTCTCCGGGCAAGAATGCTGGAGTGGGTTGCCATGCCCTCCTCCAGGGGATCTTCCCATCCCAGGGATTGAACCTGGGTCTCTTATCTCCTGCATTGGCAGGTGGGTTCTTTACCACTGAGGCACCTGGGAAGCCCTTCCAAGATGCTATCAAAAGCCAAACGGTGAAGCTGGTACCTAGATCCTCTGGGTCCCCATAGAGCGACACCTCTGCCCTCCAGGAGCCCCGCCTCTGAATCAGAAACATACTGTTATCATCTGAGTTCTCACAAGGTTGCTCACAAAGTAATCAAAACAGAAGCACTGACAAAGGAGTTTCTGAGAGCTCCATCTGCACTTATGCCCATCGCTCTATTAACGTGTCATCTGGGGACTTCCCTGGTGGTCCAGCGGTCAAGACTTCACCTTCCAAAACAGGCGGTGTGGTTCAATCCCTGGTTGGGGTCAAGATTCCACACGCCTTGAGGCCAAGAAACCAGAATATAAAACAGAAGCAATATTGTAACAAATTCAATAAAGACTTTAAAAATGGTCCACGTCAAAAACAATCTGAAGAAACATTAAGGAGAGGGTGGGATGATTTGAGAGAACAGCACGGAAACATACACATTACCATGTGTAAAAGAGTCAGTGACAGCTCGATGCATGGCGCAGGGGGCCCAAAGCTGGTGTTCCGTGAGCCTGGAGGGGGTTCAGGAGGGAGGGGACGGCACGGACAAGTCCTACCTCACACAGGTTGTCTCCGGGACAGCCTTCGGTCACATTGACAAGAACGGCATCGTGGGCTGTGCTGCTCGTTGAATTTGGGAAGAATTCCAGGTTCTCGTTGTTTAGCCTTATATCTTGGATACAGCCTTTGAAGAATCCACCACTAACCTCAGTCTCTCGCCTGTCAGGCAGTCCACCAACATAGAGGACATCTCCTCTTTGGAGTTTCCACGTAGGAGCAGAAAGAAATCCTAGATTCTGTGATGACTGATACAGTTCAATTTTATTTGGCTTGATTTTCAAAGATACCAAGCGGACGTTTCCATCGCTGAGAACAAATGTGACTAGTAATTTGGGAGAACCTGGAGTCAGCATCGCTAGGCTGCCATGCTCTAGCCAGACACGGAGGTACTGGCAAGTGCTGTTTCCCAGAGCTAGGAGCAGGCCGGCCGGCCGGCGTGTTCGAACAAACATGGAGAGCGTGAGGTCCTCTTCGTAATCCTTGTTGAGATGAAAAACAGCATATCCAGGAGAGTTATCTTGGCCAAATCTGCCTGCCACATACTCTTTAATAGCAAAATAGAGGAGGAGAAACCAAGAAGAAACATCTTAAGATTCACAAGTAAAAAGCAGCAAAAGACTATATATATATACACACACACACATATAATTGCAATGCATATATGTTGTTGTTTCTTCACTCAGTCATGTCCAACTCCTTTGCAACACCATGGACTGAAGCCTGCCAGGTTCCTCTGTCCATGCGATTTCTCAGGCAGGCAAGAATACTGGAGTGGGTTGTCTTTTCTTTCTCCAGGGGATCTTCATGACACAGGGATTGAACCCATATTTCCTGCATTGTCTGGTGGATTCTTTACCACTGAGCCACCAGGGACACCCATAATGAATATATATATATATATACACACACACACACACACACACATGCACAAATACAGCCATATTTTTTAAAGTTCATGACAGACTTATTCAATAGAATGACAATTTAGCCTGACTTTCTGAACTTGTGGGTTTACTTTATTCTGAAAATTAGGTTTCGGTGTATAGTTTATAGTCGAGGTCCACTGATCACAAGGAGGAAGAGAAGATTTCTGCACTGATGAAACTCCACGCCTCCTCCTCACTGCCCTGAAGAGGTGGGACTACAAGGAGGAAGACCAGATACTACTCTGCTCCGACTTGGCTTGGAGAAGTCTGGGGAGCAAGAGCTCTTCCTCCAGGACATGTAAGCAGATTATCTGAGCAATCGTCGTCTTTGCTATATGGGGAGCATCCTCAAGCAAGTGGCATTAAACCTAATTATTCCTTGCAAAGGAAAGAAATCAAGAACTAGATTGGCAAATCCTCGCTTGGGAAGATAGCCCTGATAATAATAGGAGGTGAGGCAGTTGAACAAAGGAAGAGGAGGACTCTTCCTCCTGTGATCCTTGGTGGGTAAAGGAAAGGCATGGAGCACACAAAAGTTGGGCAAAGCTGAGTTTTTAACTCACCCAACATTTTCTGGGGACAGAGAGGCTTGTCATGCACAGACGTGGAGACACTACGGGTGTGCCTCACCACAAGAAAACCCTTGAGGAGCATGAAAATGAATGGACGCGGACCTTCAAAAGCATCGATGATACAGTAGAAACATAAGTTTTCGTACTCCTAAAGCTTATATTCCAGCTGGGTAGAGATTATGTGGTATGTGAGGTGGTGACAGTTTCTTTGGCATAAAATAAATCAAGCAGACAACGGGATTACAGAGAGCTGGGGGTGGGAGTGGAGCCGGCATTTTAAATGGAGTCGTCAGGGAAGAGCTCTGAGAAGGTACTATTTGAGAAAAACCCCAAAGAAAGGAGAGATATTACTGCAGAAATGCAGGAAAGAAATGACGGTGGCTTGGGTCAGTGGTCATGGTGGAGAGGGGAGAAGTGATCAGATTCTGGAAATGTTTTGGTAGACCAACAGGATCTTCTGGGGCAAGTTCATCTCCAAGGAGTTTGGTCTAACTAACTAGAAGCACTGAGTTTCCATTTGCAGAGATGGGGAAGAAAACAGGAGGAATGGGTTTGGGTTGGGGGTTGGGGGCATGGGATTCCATATTAAATTTAAGATGTCCTATAGATATCCAGGTGGAAGTGTCTAGTCAGCAGTTAAATACAGAGGTTCAGGGAAGACATCTGGCGTGAGCCATGGTCATTTTGGATTTGCCAGTGCACACCTGGCTTTTAAAGCCATGAGGCTAGATGCGATCACCAAGAACATGAGTCTAGAGAGAGAAGAGGTCCAAGAACCGAGCCCTTAAGCGTCAGACATGTGGAGGTAAAGGAGCCGATAAATGAGTAAGGTAGAAAGAGAACCCAGAGAGTGATGCCCCCAGCCTAGGGAAGGAAGGGTTTTCAGGAGGAAAAGCAAAGCGAAAGTGAAAGCCACTCAGTCATTTCCGACTCTTTGCGACCCCATGGACTATGCAGTCCAGGATTTCTCCAGGCAAGAATACTGGAGTGGGTAGCCTTTCCCTTCTCCAGGGGATCTTTCCAACCTAGGGATCGAACCCAGGTCTCCCACATTGCAGGCGGATTCTTCACCAGCTGAGCCACCAGGGAAGGCCAAGAATGCTGGAGTGGATGGCCTATCCCTTCTCCAGCCTATCTTCCTATAGCAGGAATTGAACGGGGGTCTCCTGCATTGCAGGCGGATTCTTCACCAGCTGAGCCAGCAGGGAAGCCTTTCAGGAAGAGGGGGTATTCAACCGAGGTAATGCTTGCTGAGCAGTCAAGGTAGGTGAGGACTGAAAATTGACTGCTGAATGTGGCAACCTGGAAATCGCTGATGCACTAGACAGGGCATCACCTTAAAGATACTACCATCTTCAAGTCTTCACATCCCGTCTGACCCGGAAAAACAGCATATTCTAACGTATTTAAATAACGTCATATGGTTCCACTGAAGTTTGAACAAAGCTGGGACATATTTCAGTTTAGCTGAACTACAGTGAAACTTGCTCAGGCAACCATTGTGTTTGAAGACCTCCCGCATAAAAGGCTGCATTTCCAGAATTCCGTCTTGATTTCTTACAGAATCATTACAGCTCGAATCTGCATTTGGAGACCACCCGCTCCAGGGAGCTACAGGTGGCTTTCAAAGCGCGCCGTTAGATGTAACAGTCCGTTTGAAGAGGCTAACATCTCTGAACACACAGCAGTGCTTTCATGTGAGATAAAATGTTTAATAAGGAAAGCTGGCTCTTGAAGTTCCCGAGGTTTGGGAAAACACACAGAATCGCTCAGCTCAGGGGTGGTCCCCATGGTGGCAGGGGTTGGGCTGAGGAGACAGTAAATCACAGGCGTTAGGAGCTCCGGCAGCTAAATGCGGAAAGCAAGACTCCGTGAATCTGTTCATGTTAATTTCCTACTTATTTACGTATCGAACATTTTTATATTCGTTGGCTGGTAAGTAGAATAAAACTTACTGCTACCATCAAAAGGAAAAGGGAAATAAATAAAAATATATAATATTGATCTTCTGTAGCACAAGGAAGATTTTCAAAGGTATAATAATAGTCTCTGTAATTTACAAATTACCGAACACTTTGAATGACACTAACGATCATTTGAGTTAGAGACTTTACCTCTCGTTTCTCCTGGTGCGGTAACTGAGGTCCCTTTCTTTGTCCAAGATCCTGTGTGCGCCTGTGTGCCTGCTTTAGCCATGTCTGACGCTTTGCCGCCCCACGGACCGGAGCCCACCAGGCTCCTCTGTCCATGGGGTTCTCCGGGCAAGAATGCTGGAGTGGGTTGCCATGCCCTCCTCCAGGGGATCTTCCCATCCCAGGGATTGAACCTGGGTCTCTTATCTCCTGCATTGGCAGGTGGGTTCTTTACCACTGAGGCACCTGGGAAGCCCTTCCAAGATGCTATCAAAAGCCAAACGGTGAAGCTGGTACCTAGATCCTCTGGGTCCCCATAGAGCGACACCTCTGCCCTCCAGGAGCCCCGCCTCTGAATCAGAAACATACTGTTATCATCTGAGTTCTCACAAGGTTGCTCACAAAGTAATCAAAACAGAAGCACTGACAAAGGAGTTTCTGAGAGCTCCATCTGCACTTATGCCCATCGCTCTATTAACGTGTCATCTGGGGACTTCCCTGGTGGTCCAGCGGTCAAGACTTCACCTTCCAAAACAGGCGGTGTGGTTCAATCCCTGGTTGGGGTCAAGATTCCACACGCCTTGAGGCCAAGAAACCAGAATATAAAACAGAAGCAATATTGTAACAAATTCAATAAAGACTTTAAAAATGGTCCACGTCAAAAACAATCTGAAGAAACATTAAGGAGAGGGTGGGATGATTTGAGAGAACAGCACGGAAACATACACATTACCATGTGTAAAAGAGTCAGTGACAGCTCGATGCATGGCGCAGGGGGCCCAAAGCTGGTGTTCCGTGAGCCTGGAGGGGCGGGGTGGGGTGGCGGGGGGAGGGGGTTCAGGAGGGAGGGGACGGCACGGACAAGTCCTACCTCACACAGGTTGTCTCCGGGACAGCCTTCGGTCACATTGACAAGAACGGCATCGTGGGCTGTGCTGCTCGTTGAATTTGGGAAGAATTCCAGGTTCTCGTTGTTTAGCCTTATATCTTGGATACAGCCTTTGAAGAATCCACCACTAACCTCAGTCTCTCGCCTGTCAGGCAGTCCACCAACATAGAGGACATCTCCTCTTTGGAGTTTCCACGTAGGAGCAGAAAGAAATCCTAGATTCTGTGATGACTGATACAGTTCAATTTTATTTGGCTTGATTTTCAAAGATACCAAGCGGACGTTTCCATCGCTGAGAACAAATGTGACTAGTAATTTGGGAGAACCTGGAGTCAGCATCGCTAGGCTGCCATGCTCTAGCCAGACACGGAGGTACTGGCAAGTGCTGTTTCCCAGAGCTAGGAGCAGGCCGGCCGGCCGGCGTGTTCGAACAAACATGGAGAGCGTGAGGTCCTCTTCGTAATCCTTGTTGAGATGAAAAACAGCATATCCAGGAGAGTTATCTTGGCCAAATCTGCCTGCCACATACTCTTTAATAGCAAAATAGAGGAGGAGAAACCAAGAAGAAACATCTTAAGATTCACAAGTAAAAAGCAGCAAAAGACTATATATATATACACACACACACATATAATTGCAATGCATATATGTTGTTGTTTCTTCACTCAGTCATGTCCAACTCCTTTGCAACACCATGGACTGAAGCCTGCCAGGTTCCTCTGTCCATGCGATTTCTCAGGCAGGCAAGAATACTGGAGTGGGTTGTCTTTTCTTTCTCCAGGGGATCTTCATGACACAGGGATTGAACCCATATTTCCTGCATTGTCTGGTGGATTCTTTACCACTGAGCCACCAGGGACACCCATAATGAATATATATATATATATACACACACACACACACACACACATGCACAAATACAGCCATATTTTTTAAAGTTCATGACAGACTTATTCAATAGAATGACAATTTAGCCTGACTTTCTGAACTTGTGGGTTTACTTTATTCTGAAAATTAGGTTTCGGTGTATAGTTTATAGTCGAGGTCCACTGATCACAAGGAGGAAGAGAAGATTTCTGCACTGATGAAACTCCACGCCTCCTCCTCACTGCCCTGAAGAGGTGGGACTACAAGGAGGAAGACCAGATACTACTCTGCTCC
This sequence comes from Cephalophus harveyi, assembly GCA_006410635.1. Lineage (NCBI taxonomy): Eukaryota > Metazoa > Chordata > Mammalia > Artiodactyla > Bovidae > Cephalophus > Cephalophus harveyi. The sequence goes on from SJYT01069580.1 coordinate 236,939, forward strand.
GACTTGGCTTGGAGAAGTCTGGGGAGCAAGAGCTCTTCCTCCAGGACATGTAAGCAGATTATCTGAGCAATCGTCGTCTTTGCTATATGGGGAGCATCCTCAACCAAGTGGCATTAAACCTAATTATTCCTTGCAAAGGAAAGAAATCAAGAACTAGATTGGCAAATCCTCGCTTGGGAAGATAGCCCTGATAATAATAGGAGGTGAGGCAGTTGAACAAAGGAAGAGGAGGACTCTTCCTCCTGTGATCCTTGGTGGGTAAAGGAAAGGCATGGAGCACACAAAAGTTGGGCAAAGCTGAGTTTTTAACTCACCCAACATTTTCTGGGGACAGAGAGGCTTGTCATGCACAGACGTGGAGACACTACGGGTGTGCCTCACCACAAGAAAACCCTTGAGGAGCATGAAAATGAATGGACGCGGACCTTCAAAAGCATCGATGATACAGTAGAAACATAAGTTTTCGTACTCCTAAAGCTTATATTCCAGCTGGGTAGAGATTATGTGGTATGTGAGGTGGTGACAGTTTCTTTGGCATAAAATAAATCAAGCAGACAACGGGATTACAGAGAGCTGGGGGTGGGAGTGGAGCCGGCATTTTAAATGGAGTCGTCAGGGAAGAGCTCTGAGAAGGTACTATTTGAGAAAAACCCCAAAGAAAGGAGAGATATTACTGCAGAAATGCAGGAAAGAAATGACGGTGGCTTGGGTCAGTGGTCATGGTGGAGAGGGGAGAAGTGATCAGATTCTGGAAATGTTTTGGTAGACCAACAGGATCTTCTGGGGCAAGTTCATCTCCAAGGAGTTTGGTCTAACTAACTAGAAGCACTGAGTTTCCATTTGCAGAGATGGGGAAGAAAACAGGAGGAATGGGTTTGGGTTGGGGGTTGGGGGCATGGGATTCCATATTAAATTTAAGATGTCCTATAGATATCCAGGTGGAAGTGTCTAGTCAGCAGTTAAATACAGAGGTTCAGGGAAGACATCTGGCGTGAGCCATGGTCATTTTGGATTTGCCAGTGCACACCTGGCTTTTAAAGCCATGAGGCTAGATGCGATCACCAAGAACATGAGTCTAGAGAGAGAAGAGGTCCAAGAACCGAGCCCTTAAGCGTCAGACATGTGGAGGTAAAGGAGCCGATAAATGAGTAAGGTAGAAAGAGAACCCAGAGAGTGATGCCCCCAGCCTAGGGAAGGAAGGGTTTTCAGGAGGAAAAGCAAAGCGAAAGTGAAAGCCACTCAGTCATTTCCGACTCTTTGCGACCCCATGGACTATGCAGTCCAGGATTTCTCCAGGCAAGAATACTGGAGTGGGTAGCCTTTCCCTTCTCCAGGAGATCTTTCCAACCTAGGGATCGAACCCAGGTCTCCCACATTGCAGGCGGATTCTTCACCAGCTGAGCCACCAGGGAAGGCCAAGAATGCTGGAGTGGATGGCCTATCCCTTCTCCAGCCTATCTTCCTATAGCAGGAATTGAACGGGGGTCTCCTGCATTGCAGGCGGATTCTTCACCAGCTGAGCCAGCAGGGAAGCCTTTCAGGAAGAGGGGGTATTCAACCGAGGTAATGCTTGCTGAGCAGTCAAGGTAGGTGAGGACTGAAAATTGACTGCTGAATGTGGCAACCTGGAAATCGCTGATGCACTAGACAGGGCATCACCTTAAAGATACTACCATCTTCAAGTCTTCACATCCCGTCTGACCCGGAAAAACAGCATATTCTAACGTATTTAAATAACGTCATATGGTTCCACTGAAGTTTGAACAAAGCTGGGACATATTTCAGTTTAGCTGAACTACAGTGAAACTTGCTCAGGCAACCATTGTGTTTGAAGACCTCCCGCATAAAAGGCTGCATTTCCAGAATTCCGTCTTGATTTCTTACAGAATCATTACAGCTCGAATCTGCATTTGGAGACCACCCGCTCCAGGGAGCTACAGGTGGCTTTCAAAGCGCGCCGTTAGATGTAACAGTCCGTTTGAAGAGGCTAACATCTCTGAACACACAGCAGTGCTTTCATGTGAGATAAAATGTTTAATAAGGAAAGCTGGCTCTTGAAGTTCCCGAGGTTTGGGAAAACACACAGAATCGCTCAGCTCAGGGGTGGTCCCCACTGGTCATCCTGGGACGCCTACAGCATCACTTTATGGATCCAGATTAAAAAGACAGAACACAGAGCAGTTTTTTCCTCTCAGAAGCCTGACTCTTCAGCAATCCTGTTCATCTTCAGAAGTCACAAGCATGTAGTCAGAGCACGTGATTTAGTACATGATTTTAGAAGCACCTGACGCCTTACATGACTCGTCTGGGGACACGGAAACAATGATTCTTGTATGTGTTGTTGATGTGTCCTGGAGAGGGATGACAAATACGGCTGAAAAGTAACTTCAAGTTTTAATGATTGATGGACTGCAACAAGAAGAAATGTATTGAGAATAAATAAAAGCCATTTGGGTCTAAACTCACTTCACCGGTTTAGGGTGGAAGAAGCAGAACTCTGCGGCACCATCAGTGAGAACAGGTCAAAGCGAGCCTATCGCAGAATGTGGCTGCCCAAAGGTCAATGTGATCTTAGGCTGCAGAATAGAAGAACATTCTCCAGAATGAGAAGGTCACAGTCCTGTGGCACTCTGCATTCTCAGACCCATCTGGGAGCCAGATAAGCACATTTATTCCCAAGCAAGCAAGCAGCCAATGGAGGGTCTGAAAACGAGCCCCTAAGGAAAGCCCTGGAAGAAGCTGGGTGTGTTTAGCATGATAGGCATGACGGCCTGGACAGTGCAAGACTTGTCTCCAAATATTTGTGTTCTCATGGAGAACACATGTATGCAAGAGTTACAATGCAGCCAACGAAGGGTAGGTCATCCTACATTATTTCAGGACCAAGAAACAACTTTTAGGGGATTTCTGGAAAGACGGAGGATGAATGGGTTCTCATGCCTGGTGGTGCATAAGCAGAGTTCTGGGCCACTACACTTGGCATGCACAGCTGTAAGAAATTCAGTCATGGAGTGAAGCGCATCCTATGTCTGAGAAGCTCTAATTCCAAGAGGTTAAGAGACTCAAAGTTTAGGTGTATAACTGAAGATAAAACATACATCAATTGCCTCTGTTAATGAAACATCCTCTAGAAGGAATGAGATCAGTGACACGTTATACTGAACAGTATCTTGGAAGCTCCCTGTTCCTGGACACAGCCAGGATGAAAAGATAATGCTGATATGGAGCATCAAAAAATGATGCCTAAGAATCATGTCTATCCTTCCATAGAAGCATAGACACTTGCAGACAAGTTTTGAGAAAATTTTCTCTGAACTCTTCTTATTGAGACACTTGATTATTTTTAAATGACCAGCTTTACAATACAGGAAGCCCCTCTGTCTTCCAGGTGTAGTCAGCCAGCTAAATTCTCCATCCAGTCTGTCTGTTCCTTGCCATGGGTACCACGTTTGGGAAACACTGAGCTGGGATCAAGACCTGGGTGAAGTTCACCTTGTACTTTTTAGCACATCTTCTCCCTCCTGAACGTCTGTATACAATGACAGAAAGATTCCAGGTTGTCCCATAGAGCTTGCAAGCATCTTCTGTGATGGGATAAACTCCCCAGCAAACATTCCTCAGTGACAGCAAACACGGGACACTTTGGGGCTTCCCACGTGGCACTAGTAGTAAAGAATCTGCCTTCCCATGCAGGAGACCTAAGAGATGCGGTTTTCCCTCCTTTCTTCAATTTGAGATTTAAGGGCCTAGATCTGTGAACTATGGAATGAGGTCCGCGACATTGTACGGGAGACAGGGATCAAGACCATCCCCATGGAAAAGAAATGCAAAAAAGCAAAATGGCTGTCTGGGGAGGCCTTACAAATAGCTGTGAAAAGAAGAGAGGTGAAAAGCCAAGGAGAAAAGAAAAGATATACGCATCTGAATGCAGAGTTCCAAAGAATAGCAAGAAGAGATAAGAACGCCTTCTTCAGCAATCAATGGAAAGAAATAGAGGAAAAGAACAGAATGGGAAAGACTAGAGATCTCTTCAAGAACATTAGAGATACCAAGGGAACATTTCATGCAAGGATGGGCTCGATAAAGGACAGAAATGGTATGGACCTCACAGAAGCAGAAGATATTAAGAAGAGGTGGCAAGAATACACAGAAGAACTGTACAAAAAAGATCTTCATGACCCAGATAATCATGATGATGTGATCACTAATCTAGAGCCAGACATCTTGGAATGTGAAGTCAAGTGGGCCTTAGAAAGCATCACTACGAACAAAGCTAGTGGAGGTGATGGAATCCCAGTTGAGCTGTTTCAAATCCTGAAAGATGATGCTGTGAAAGTGCTGCACTCAATATGCCAGCAAATTTGGAAAACTCAGCAGTGGCCACAGGATTGGAAAAGGTCAGTTTTCATTCCAATTCCAAAGAAAGGCAATGCAAAAGAATGCTCCAATTACCGCACAATTGCACTCATCTCACATGCTAGTAAAGTAATGCTCAAAATCCTCCAAGCCAGGCTTCAGCAATAC
>SJYT01069584.1:4354-39263 GCA_006410635.1 Cephalophus harveyi
CAAAGAAATCCCAGGGTTGATCTCCTTCAGAATGGACTGGTTGGCTCTCCTTTCAGTCCAAGGGACTCTCAAGAGTCTTCTCCAACACCACAGTTCAAAAGCATCAATTCTTCGGCGCTCAGCTTTCTTCACAACTCTCACATCCATACATGACCACTGGAAAAACCATAGCCTTGACTAGACGGACCTTAGTTGGCAAAGTAATGTCTCTGCTTTTGAAAATACTATCTAGGTTGGTCATACCTTTCTTCCAAAGAGTAAGCGTCTTCTAATTTCATGGCTGCAGTCACAATCTGCAGTTATTTTGGAGCCCCCAAAAATAAAGTCTGACACTGTTTCCACTGTTTCCCCATCTATTTCCCATGAAATGATGGGACCAGAAGCAATGATCTTTGTTTTCTGAATGTTGAGCTTTAAGCCAACTTTTTCCCTCTCCTCTTTCATTTTCATCAAGAGGCTTTTTAACTCCGCTTCACTTTCTGCCATAAGGGTGGTGTCATCTGCATATCTGAGGTTATTGACATTTCTCCCAGCAATTTTGACTCCAGCTTGTGTTTCTTCCAATTCAGCATTTCTAATGATGTACACTGCATATAAGTTAAATAAGCAGGATGACAATATACAGCCTTGACGTACTTCTTTTCGTATTGGAATCAGACTGTTGTTCCATGTCCAGTTCTATCTGCTGCTCCCTGGCCTGCATACAGGTTTCTCAAGAGGCAGGTCAGGTGGTCTGGTATTCTCATCTCTTTCAGAATTTTCCAAGGTTTATTGTGATCCACACAGTCAAATGCTTTGGCATAGTCAATAAAGCAGAAATATTTGTTTTTCTGGAACTCCCTTGCTTCTTCCATGATGCAGCAGATGTTGGCAATTTGATCTCTGGTTCCTCTGCCTTTTCTAAAGCCAGCTTGAACATCAGGGAGTTCACGGTTCACATATTGCTGAAGACTGGCTTGGAGAATTTTGAGCATTATTTTACTAACATGTGAGATGAGTGCAATTGTGTGGTAGTTGAAGCATTATTTTGCATTGCTTCTTTGGGACTGGAATGAAAACTGACTTTTTCCGTCCTGTGTCCACTGCTGTGTTTTTCAAATTTGCTGGCAGATTGAGTGCAGCATTTTCACAGCATCATCTTTCACGATTTGAAATAGCTCCACTGGAATTCCATCACCTCCATTAGCTTTCTTCGTAGTGATGCTTTCTAAGGCCCACTTGACTTCACATTCCAAGATGTCTGGCTCTAGATTAGTGATCACATCATCATGATTATCTGGGTCGTGAAGATCTTTTTTGTACAGTTCTTCCGTGTATTCTTGCCACCTCTTCTTAATATCTTCTGCTTTTGTAAGGTCCATACCATTTCTTTCCTTTATCGAGCCCATCATTGCATGAAATGTTCCCTTGCTATCTCTAATTTTCTTGAAGCGATCTCTAGTCTTTCTCATTCTGTTCTTTTCCTCTATTTCTTTGCATTGATTGCTGAAGAAGGCTTTCTTATCTCTTCTTGCTATTCTTTGGAACACTGCATTCAGGTTCTTATATCTTTCCTTTTCTCCTTTGCTTTTTGCCTCTCTTCTTCACATGGTTACATTCTGACTGCAAGGGAGTTTGGGAAAATTAGATCCAGCCTGTTTCTAGTGCAGGTTCATAAGATGGATAATTAAAGCACTGTCTAATAAGTCTTCCAGGTCTCCTGCATTGCAGGCAGACACTTTGTCTTCTAAGCGACCAGGGAAGCCCCAATGCACTACTCACTGCAGACTTGTCCAAAGTCTGTTTATCAGTCAGGTCAGTTTTCCAAAGCTAAATTCACCCTACTAATGGAAGCAGAAAGGTTTAGTAAGTCAAGTGGTCTGCGCTCCGCTGTGTTAATTTGGCTAGGCTGGGACTACATTTCCCCAGAACCCCTTTCTTTGATTTCGAGTTCAGCCAGTCTGCTCAGTGGCTTAGTTGTGTCCGATTCTTTACAACCCCATGGACTGCTGCAAGTCAGGCCTCTCTATCCGTCACCAACACCTGGAGTTTACTCACACTCATGTCCCTTGAGTTGATGATGCCATCCAACGATCTCATGCTCTGCTGTCTTCTTCTCTTCCCACCTTCAATCTTTCCCAGTATCAGGGTCTTTTCTAATCAGTCAGTCTTTCGCATCAGGTGGCCAAAATACTGAAGCTTCAACTTCAGCATCAGTCTTTCCAATGAGTATTCAGGACTGATGTTCTTTAGGATGTACTGGTTGGATCTCCATGTAATCCAAGGGACTCTCAAGAGTCTTCTCCAACACCACAGTTCAGAAGCATCGATTCTTTGGTGTTCAGCTTTCTTTATACTCCAGCTCTGACATCCACACATGACTACTTGAGAAGCCAAAGCTTTGACTAGATGGATTTTTTGTTGGCAAAGTAATGTCTCTGCTTTTTAATAAGCCATCTAGGCAGGTCATAAGTTTTATATCAAGGGGCAAGCATCTTTTAATTTCAAGGCTGCTGTCACCGTCTACATTGATTTTGGTGCCCAAACTATAATTTGTCACTCTTCCTGTTGCTTCCCCATCTACTTGTCATGAAGTGATGGAACCAGATACCATAATTTTAGCTTTCTGAATGTTGAGTTTTAAGCCAACGTTTTCAATCTCCTCTTTCACTTTCATCAAGATGCTCTTTTGTTCTTGCTTTCTGCCATAAGGGAGGTGTCATCTGAATATCGGAGCTCACCGATATTTCTCCTGGAAATCTTGATTCCAGCTTGGGCTTCATCCAGTCTATTGTTTCTCATGATGTACTCTGCATATACGTTAACTAAGTAGGGTGTCAATATACAGCCTTGATGTACTCCTTTTCCTATTTGGAACCAGCCTGTTGTTCCATGTCCAGTTCTAACTGTTCCAGTTCCATTTTCTAACTGTTGCTTTTTGACCTGCATACAGGTTTCCCAAGAGGTAGGCCAGCTGGTATAGTATTCCTGTCTCTTGAATTATTTTCCACAGTTTATTATGATCCACACAAAGGCTTTGGCATAGTCAATAAAGCAGAAACAGATGTTTTTCTGGAACTCTCTTGCTTTTTCGATGATCCAATGGATGTTGGAAATTTTATCTCTTGTTCTTCTGCCTTTTCAAAATCCAGCTTAACATCTGGAAGTTCATGGCTCACATATTGTTGAATCCTGGCTTGGAGAATTTTGAACATTACTTTACTAGCGTGTGAGATGAGTGCAATTGTGCAGCACTTTGAACATTCTTTGGCATTGCCCTTCTTTGGGATTGGAATGAAAACTGATCTTTTCCAGTCCTGTGGAAAAATTTGCTGGCCTACTGAGTACAACACGTTCACAGCATCATCTTTTAGGATCTGAAATAATTCAACTAGAATTCCATCACCTCCACTAGCTTTGTTTGTAGTGATGCTTCCTATTGCCCACTCGACTTCACATTCCAGGATGACTGAGTCTAGGTGAGTGATCACAACATCATGATTATCTGGGTCATGAAGATCTTTTGGGTATTATTCTGTATATTCTTGCAACTTCTTCTTAGAATCCTCTGATTCTGTTGGGTCCATGCCGTTTCTGTCCTTTACTGTGCCCATCTTTGTATGAAAAGTTCCTGCATGCAAAGTTGGTATCTCTAATTTTCTTGAAGAAAACTCTAGTCTTTCCCATTCTATTGTTGTCCACTATTTCATTGCATTGATCCCTGAAGAAGGCTTTCATATCTCTCCTTGTTATTCTTTGGAACTCTGCATTCAAATGAGTACATCTTTCCTTTTCTACTTTGCCTTTCATAGCTATTTGTAAGGCCTCCTCGGACAACCATTTTGCTTTTTTGCATTTCTCTTTACTGTGGATGGTCACGATTGCTACCTCCTGTACAATGTCATGAACCCCTGTCCATAGTTTTACAGGCTCTCTGCCAGATCTAATCATTTGAAACTATTTTTCACTTCCACTGTATAATCATAAGGGACTTGATTTAAGTCATACCTGAATGGTGTAGTGGTTTTCCCTGCTTTCTTCAATTTAAGTCTGAATTTGGTAATAAGGAATTCATGATCTGAGTCACAGTCAGCTCCAGGTCTTGTTTCTGTTGACTATATAGAGCCTCTCCCTCGTTGGCTGCAAATAATATAATCAATCTGATTTCACTATTAACTATCTGGTGATATCCATGTGTAGAGTCTTCACTTGTGTTGCTATAAGAGGGTATCTGCTATGACCAGTGCAATCTTCTGGCAAGACTCTATTAGCTTTTGCCCTGCTTCATTCTGTACTCTAAGGCCCACTTTGCCTGTTACTCCAGGTACTTCTTGACTTCCTACTTTTGCATTCCAGTCCCCTATAATGAAACTGACATTTTTTGAGGGTGTTAATTCTAGACAGTCTTGTAGGTCTTCATAGAACTGTTCAACTTCAGCTTCTTCAGCATTATTGGTTGGGGCACAGACTCGGATTATCATGATATTGAATAGTTTGCCTTGGAAACAAACAGAGATCCTTTCAGAGATTGCATCCTAGTACTGCATTTTGGACTCTTTTGTTGACTATGATGGCTACTCCATTTCTTCTAACGGATTCTCGCCCACAGATCATCTGATTTATATTCACCCATTCATGTCCATTTTAGTTTTCTGATTCCTAAAATGTCGATGTTCACTCTTGCCATCTCCTGTTTGACCATGTCCTATTTGTTTGGAACTTAACGTTCCAGGTTCCTACACAATATTGCTCTTCACAACATTGGACATTACTTCCATCACCATTCACATCGACAGCTGGGTTTTGTTTTTACTTTGGCTTCTTACCTTCATTCTTTTGGAATTATTTCTCCACTGATCTCTAGTAGCAGGTTGGGTACCTACTGACCTGGGGAGTTAATAGTTCACTGCCCTGCTATTATTATTTGTCTTTTCATACTGTTCATGGGGTTCTACAAAATGTGATCTCTACTAGAGAAGGGAATTGCAAACTCCTTCAGTATACTTGCCTTAAGAACCCCGTGAAAATTATGAAAAAGTTCCAAGGTAGAACTGACCAAAAGAGTAACTTGGGAGATAATTTGAAAGTGGAAAGGGAGCAGCAGTCTCTCCTCTTGCAAGGTTTCTTTGTGGTGACAAGTAGCTGCAGACATGCCTGTAGGCTCTGGTGTGTCCTTGCTGTCCTCTGGGATGCATGCAAAACTTCCTCCTGACTCCTGGGCATCAGCACTTGGCCTGTCCTTGGATGCTTGGCTGCAGAGGCAATGTTTCCCTATCCATTTCTCTACTGTTGGCCCTCAGCAGCCTCACTTTGGTGACTAGTTGGACCCTATGGCCTCTCAGTTTACCTGGTTGGTGGCTCCCATTTCAAATCTCATTTCTCAACCTCCTCCCACAGCTGACATATAAGGCCTATTAATAATTCCCATAATAAATTGTGCATGCATATGTGTGTTCTAAGTTGCTTCAGTCATGTTTGACTCTGTGCAGCCCTATGGACTGTAGCCCGCCAAGCTTCCTGTGGCCATAGGATTCTCCAGAAAAGAATACTGCAATGGGTTGCCAGGTCTATTCTCCTCCAGGGAATCTTCTCCACACAGGGATTGAACGCTCATCTTTTGCATCTTCTGCACGCAGCTTCTTCATCACGAATACCATACCCAAATACATGGGCTGGATCTAGCTGCTTCCCTGATTGCACGAGACTGATTGTCCTTTAGTCACTGCCGCTGCTGCTAAGTCGCTTCAATCATACCCAACTCTGTGTGACCCCATAGACAGCAGCCCACCAGGATCCCCTGTCCCTGGGATTCTCCAGGCAAGAACACTGGAGTGGGTTGTCATTTCCTTCTCCAATGCATAAAAGTGAAAAGTGAAAGTTAAGTCACTCAGTTGTGTCCAACTCTTAGCAATCCCATGAACTGCAGCCTACCAGGCTCCTCCATCCATGGGATTTTTCAGGCAAGAGTACTGAGTGGGGTGCCATTGCCTTCTCTATCTTCAGTCACTAAGTCTTTCCAGTTCTTTGCAATCCAGTGGGCTGCAGCACCTCAGCCTCCTCTCTCCTCCACTTTGTCCCTGAGTTTGTTCAAATTTCCTGGGGGTATGACTGATAACAGTATGAGTATTTACAGAATTACAGGAGGGCTGAGGAAGCCACACTGTAGGACTGGGCCCCAAGGGAACACTGCCACAGGACCAGGAGGCCCTACTCATCTGCAGGCCAGTGTCCTCTGCCCAGCCCTTTTTCCTTTCATAACTCTGCATAAGTACAGGTGTCTCATGGACACAACTGATGAGTGGGGCCTTAAAGGCTTCAGATCCCTGGCTGAAAGGGAGTTTGGGAAATGGAATTTTCAGCTCTCCAGCCTCTTCAGTTCAGGAGGGTGAGCAGCAAGAGGAATGCTTGCATGTTGAAAAGCTAGTTCTCACCCAGAGATGTGCCTGGGGATCGAATCTTTGATGTTGCCATCTGGCCCAGGGCTTCCTTTACAAGCCATGATGTTAACGGGAGACCATTGCCTCCCTAACCCTGCAGATAATCCATGGCCAGGCTAGCTGATCACGAGAAGACTTGTTAACATGATCGACTATGGACCTTGGTTCACCTTGATGAAATGAAGGAGGAGAAGGGAACTTCATTTATCCAGCATTTTTCACATTCCTGGTCACTTATGTACATGGTGCCTCTTCACCCACATTTTGCATCAGGCCCAGAGAGACTGAGGAAGCTGACTGAGGTCATACAGCTAGTTATTGCAGAAGCTGGACTTGAGCCATCCTGTTGACCAAAGAATGCCTGCTCCTCACCATTACTGTATATCTGCTAATATAGGGAGAAGCTTTTGTATAAAAGTCATCCATTCTGAATTAGGCACTTTTTTTGTGTCTGAGTAGTTTCAGGTGCTGGGGACATGATGGTGGGCAAAAAACATTGGGATAGATATTGGTATAGGTTAAGATGGTATTGATAGGTATTGGTTAAGATGGGGGTTGTAAACTCTAAACAAGTCAGGGAATAGAAACAAGTGAAATAGATTTGGGGTTAAGTTGATATTGCTGTGTTTTCTTTGAATTTCAATATGTGAGAAAAGATCTATGCATCTATTTTTTTTTTTTAAATATAGGTCCCTCGCTTAGTTTTTGTTTTACCTTTTTAGAAAAATATATTTATTTTGGACTGTGCTGGATCTTCGTTGCCATGAGAGAGCTTTCTCTAGTTGCAGTGCATGGGCTTCTCCTTGTGGCAGCTTCTCTTGTTCCAGAGTATGAGCTCTAGAATGCAAGTTCAGTAGTTTTCACGGGCAACTGTCCCAGGGCATGTGGAATCTTCCCAGATCAGTGGTCAAAGCTGTGTCCCCTATATTGGCAGGCAGATTCTTAACCACTGGACCACCACGGAAGTCCTGTTTTCCCCCTCCATTCTGAAAATATTTCTCCATTCTGAAAAAAGCACAGACTATGGCAACTGATGGTGTGTTTCAGTGTCTGGGTCACAAAATGGCATGGTGATTGTTATTTTTTAGTTGCTAAGTCAGGTCTGACTCTGAGACCCGACTCTAAGACTCATGTCTGAATCTGAGACTGTAATTTACCAGGCTCCTCAGTCCATGCACGGTGGGGACTGGGGCAAATTAATGAACCTGGAGAGCAGTTCAAAGTGGCAGCTCTGGTGTGGCACCTGCTGGTCAGGCACAAACTTACGTGCCCATGTTGCTCACTTTTAGTGATAAGTTGAAAATTCATATTTTGCGTTATGTCGTCCAACCCTATGTTTTATATAGTTTTAACAAATTTTGCAAACATATTGTGAAAATTAGTCCAACTTCTCTGTTGGTTAGTTCTGTCCTGTGAGCTGCCAGTTTGCATCTTATGTGGAAGAGCCTTAACTTAGGCATCAGTGATCCTGGGTTGGGGTCTGGGGTCCACTACCTTCCAGCAGGTGGGGGTCACAGGCAAGCAAATGACACTGTCTGGGCCTCAGTTTTGCCTGCTGTAAAACAGGACTTCTGAGCACAACATGGTGTGCAGAACCTTTTACTAAACCAATATTTTCTAAACAATGGGTCATGGAGTCAACCTGCATCTTTCAAATAGAAAACAGGACAGGATGGAAAATAAGAGGATGCATCATAGTATTATAGGTCAGCACTGCTTTGTGGAACATATTTTAGTTTTACACACATAATATCCACACACACACATATGTCTGTGTTAAACTGTGTCTTGATGTAATATGCATTTCTTATACAGAGAGACTGAAAAGGAAGCTTTCAAACAAAGTGTTGTTCACGTCTGAATGCATTCAGTGCTGGAAACTTGTCTGTGAGGTGGCTTTTCTCTTCAATCCCATTTTTCAGGTGAGAAAGCTGAAGTTCTGAGAGTAAAATTCCCACAAACAGGAAAAGCAATAGCTGGGATCTGACCCCAGGCCTCAAAGTGCTACACTCAATATGCCAGCAAATTTGGAAAACTCAGCAGTGGCCACAGGATTGGAAAAGGTCAGTTTTCATTCCAATCCCAAAGAAATGCTATGACAAAGAAAGCTCAAAGTACCGCACAATTGTACTCATCTCACACACTAGTAATGTTCAAAATTCTCCAAGCCAGGCTTCAGCAACACCTGAATGGTGAACTTCCAGTTGTTCAAGCTGGGTTTAGAAAAGGCAGAGGAACCAGAGATCAAATTGCCAACATCTGTTGCATCATGGAAAAAGCAAGAGAGTTCCAGAAAAACATCTATTTCTGCTTTATTGACTATGCCAAAGTCTTTGACTGTGTGGATCACAATAAACTGTGGAAAATTCTGAAAGAGATGGGAAAACCAGACCCTCTTTCCTGCCTCTTGAGAAATCTGTATGCAGCTCAGGAAGCAACAGAACTGGAAATGGAACAACAGACTGGTTCCAAATAGGAAAAGGAGTACGCCAAGACTGTATATTGTCATCCTGCTTATTTAACTTATATGTAGAGTACATCATGAGAAATGCTGGGCTGGAGGAAACACAAGCTGGAATCAAGATTTCCAGGACAAATATCAATAACCTCAGAAATGCAGATGACACCACCCTTATGGCAGAAAGTGAAGGGGAACTCAAAAGCCTCTTGATGAAAGTGAAAGAGGAGAGTGAAAAAGTTGGCTTGAAGCTCAACATTCAGAAGACGAAGGTCATGGCATCCAGTCCCATCACTTCATGGGAAATAAATAGGGAAACAGTGTCAGACTTTATTTTGGGGGGCTCCAAAATCACTGCAGATGGTGACTGCAGCCATGAAATTAAAAGACACTTACTCCTTGGAAGAAAAGTTATGACCAACCTAGATAGTATATTCAAAAGCAGAGACATTACTTTGCCGACTAAGGTCCATCTAGTCACAGCTATTGTTTTTCCTGTGGTCATGTATGGATGTGAGAGTTGGACTGTGGAGAAGGCTGAGCGCCGAAAAATTGATGCTTTTGAACTGTGGTGTTGGAGAAGACTCTTTAGAGTCCCTTGGACTGCAGGGAGATACAACCAGTCCATTCTGAAGGAGATCAGTCCTGGGATTTCTTTGGAGGGAATGATGCTAAAGCTGAAACTCCAGTACTTTGGCCACCTCATGAGAAGAGTTGACTCATTGGAAAAGACTCTTATGCTGGCAGGGATTTGGGGCAGGAGGAGAAGGGGATGACCGAGTATGAGATGGCTGCATGGCATCACAGACTTGATGGACGTGAGTCTGAGTGACCTTCGGGATTTGGTGATGGACAGGGAGGCCTGGCGTGCTGCGACTCCTGGAGTCGCAAAGAGTCGGACACGACTGAGTGACTGAACTGAACTGAAAGCAGTCAAGCTGAATTCTGTATGGGTCCATTTATAGGAGCTTGGAGATCTGAGGTGACTGAAATCAGGAGTGAGGTGGAAGACTGGGGAGAGGCGAGGAAGGACCACTAGGGGCCATTTAGGGGCCCTGGGGATGCTATCCCTCCTCATCTGCTTTGGGGAGAACGGTTTCCAGCGGGAGGGATGAAGGCAGGGTGTCTGGTCCAAAACAGCTGGTCATGGGCATTCTCATGATCGTGAAGGTATTTTCTCATTTTATAACCTACACACAGTTTACTGAACAAAGCTCAAGTGTGCATCATGATATTTTCTTACTGATTATTATACTTTTGTACCCATCGCCCAGATCAGCATGATTCTTAAAAATAGAAGTCAGATTATGCCCCTCTCCTGCTTTAAACTGTTTCACATCTTCTCACTGGATTTGGAATAAGATCCAATGTCCAACGGAATAAAAAGTCCCACAGCCAGTAAATATAAGTCCTCTGCTGATGGATATTCTGTTTGTTTTCATTCTTTGCTATTACAGACAGTATTGTAAAAAATAACTCTATACAGAATATGCATGCTTACATAAATATATCTGAGATAGATTCTCAGAAGTGGAATTACTGAGTCAAACTTACAAATTGGGTAAATATTGCCCACTTTCTCTCCTTAGGAGCTGTGCCAATTTCAGCTTTCACAAGCAATGCATGAAACCCCACATCTCCACCAGCACTGTGAGTCCTAAAACTTTCAAACTTTTGTCAATCTGATGTGAAAAATGATATCTCAGTATATTTGCATTTCTCTTATTATGAGGGAACTTGAACATCTTTGTATAAGTTCAAGAACCAGTTGCAATTTAAAAAAATATTAAGATGTCTGTTCATGCTGTTTGATCATTTTTTATTTGTGTTGTTGGTCTATTATTTATTTCTAAAATATATATATATATATATATATATATAAAAATGGGGATTAACACTTACTGTTGTCTGTGATTTGAATTTCAATTTGACTTTGTCTCATGTTTTTGTTTTTATAATAAGTATCTATTTATGGCTGTACTGGGTCTTCATTGCTGCCAGGGCTTATCTCTAGTTGTGGAGAGTGGGCCTCCTCTCTAGTTGTGGTGCACAGTCTTATCACTGCAGTGGCTTTTCTTGATTTGGAGCACAGGCTGTAGGGCAAGTGGGTTTCAGTAGTTGGGGCTCCTGGGCTCTGAACACAGGATCAATAAGTTGTAGTGCATGGGTCTAGTTGACCCTCGACATGTAGTAACTTCCTAAACCAGGTAATCTGAGTGAACTCTGAGAGATGGTGATGAACAGGGAGTCCTGGCGTGCTGCGATTCATGGGGTCGCAAAGAGTCGGACATGACTGAGCTACTGAACTGAACTGAACACTTACTGTTGCCTGTGATTTGAATTTCAATTTGACTTTTGTCTCATGTTTTTGTTTTTATAGTAAGTATCTATTTATCGCTGTACTGGGTCTTCATTGCTGCCAGGGCTTATCTCTAGTTGTGGAAAGTGGGCCTCCTCTCTAGTTGTGGTGCACTGTCTTATCTCTGCAATGGTTTTTCTTGTTGTGGAGCACAGGCTGTAAGGCAAGTGGGCTTCAGTAGTTGGGGCTCCTGGGCTCTGAACACAGGATCAATTAGTTGTAGTGCATGGGTCTAGTTGCCCCTCGACATGTAGTAACTTCCTAAACCAGGTATTGAACTGGCATTTCCTGGATTGGGAGGCAGTTTCTTTACCACTGAGCCACCATGGAAGATTTACTTATGTTTTTTAGTAAATTTTTTAAGGTGGTCAAATTTCTCATTTGTGTAGGTGGGTTGTCTCTTTAGGTAGACTCTGGAGGTCAGGGATCAGCCATATCTAATTATTTTATACCTCTTCTATCACCAAGTCCAAAACCTTATTGAACGAGTGACAACAGATTTGACTCTGCATATTGCCTGTATTATTCAAATGGCACTGTCTTGCTTTTCTCCATTTTGTCTAGGTGGGTTGTCTCTTTAGGTAGACTCTGGAGGTCAGGGATCAGCCATATCTAATTATTTTATACCTCTTCTATCACCAAGTCCAAAGCCTTATTGAGTGAGTGACAACAGCAGCTATTTAGTATCCATATGAAGCTCAGAGCAGAAATTGTCCATCTTTAAAACACTTGGAAACCTCCCCTCTTAAGCTGTTACATTGTTAACTCTATTTTTTATGGAGATGTCTTCAAAGTATGGTACCTGTGATTTCCTTACTGGGGAGGTGATTGGATGATGATACATGGTACATTTCTAAAACCAGACAGTAAGAACTGTTGCAGAGATAGGGCATGGAGAGTGGGCCTCCTCTCTAGTTGTGGTGCACAGTCTTATCACTGCAGTGGCTTTTCTTGTTGTGGAGCACAGGCTGTAGGGCAAGTGGGCTTCAGTAGTTGGGGCTCTTGGGCTCTGAACACATGGTCAATAAGTTGTAGTGCATGGGTCTAGTTGCCCCTCGACATGTAGTAACTTCCTAAACCAGGATTGAACTGGCATTTCCTGCATTGGGAGGCAGTTTCTTTACCACTGAGCCACCATGGAAGATTTACTTGTTTTTTTAGTAAGTTTTTTAAGGTGGTCAAATTTCTTATTTGTGTAGGTGGGTTGTCTCTTTAGGTAGACGCTGGAGGTCAGGGATCAGCCATATCTAATTATTTTATACCTCTTCTATCACCAAGTCCAAAGCCTTATTGAGCAAGTGACAACAGCAGCTGTTTACTATCCATATGAAGCTCAGAGCAGAAATTTACCATCTTTAAAACCCCTGAAAGCCTCCCCTCTTAAATTGTTACATTGTTAACTCTATTTTTTATGGAGATGTCTTCAAAGTATGGTATCTGTGATTTGCTTACTGGGAAGGTGTTTGATGATGATACATGGTACATTTCTAAAACCAGACAGTAAGAACTGTTGCAGAGATAGGGCTCCACATTCCAAAAAGGGACATCTGATCTCTGGGTAGTTTTAATTCTCATAGTTCATCAACACTTAGTTACCTTTCAAATTGAATTAGCTGTAATAATTTCTTAATGTAAATATATTTAAAGAAGTTACATTTATCTAACTGACAATGCAGGCCCTGGAGTCTTACTTCACTATAATGGACATCCATCATTCCAGCATCCTCCTTCATTGCTCCTTCTTCATCTAAGTTGGGAGTAATTTTCTTGAAGGCTGAACATCCATTAGGGAATAATTCTGTGTAAATAAAAAGCAGTGAAGTAAATTTACTTTTTAAAAGTGTTTTGTAAATGAAAGACAGACTTCCATGGACTACCTATCCTTAAAAACAAACACATACTTTTGGGAAGGAACAAAGTCATAAGTGCGATTTTCTGTTTAAAAAAAAAACAAAAAAACTTGTTTTTTCCAATTCTAATATCCTACCAATTTTTTCCCCAAACAATGAGCTCAAGGTACTTACAAATAAGTTTCATTCTCTGACTGTCCCTCATCTGCAATGCTTGGTATAGTAAAAGTTTCCTGATATGATCTATTTATTGACTATGCCAAAGCCTTTGACTGTGAGGATCACAATAAACTGTGGAAAATTCTGAAAGAGATGGGAATACCAGACCACCTGACCTGCCTCTTGAGAAACCTGTATGCAAGTCAGGAAGCAACAGTTAGAACTGAACATAGAACAACAGATTGGTTCCAAATAGGAAAAGGAGTACATCAAGATTGTGTATAGTCATCCAGCTGACATCATGAGAAACTCTGGACTGGAGGAAGCATAAGCTGGAAGGAAGATTGCTGGGATGGCACCTGGTCCCATCACCTCATGGCAAATAGATGGGAAAAGAGTGGCTGACTTTAATTTTGGGAGCTCCAAAATCACTGCAGATGGTGATCACAGCCATGAAATTAAAAGACGCTTACTCCTTGGAAGGACAGTTATGACCAACCTAGACACCATATTAAAAAGCAGAGACATTACTTTGTCAAAAAGTTCCATCTAGTCAATGCTCTGCTTTGTCCAGTAGTCATGTATGGATGTAAGAGTTGGACTATAAAGAAAGCTGAGTGCAGAATAATTGATGCTTTTCAACTGTGGAGTTAGAAAAGACTCGTGAGAGTCCCGTGGACTGCAAGAAGATCCAAACAGTCCATCCCAAAGGAGATCAGTCTTGGGTGTTCATTGGAAGGACTGATGTTGAAGCTGAAACTTCAATACTCTGGCCACCTGATGCGAAGAGCTGACTCATTTAAAAAGATCCTGTTGTTGCAAAAGATTGAAGGCAGGAGAAGGGGACAACAGAGGATGAGATGGTTAGATGGCATCACCGACACAATGGACATGAGTTTGGGTAAACTCTGGGAGTTGGTGAAGGACAGGGAGGCCTGGTGGGTTGCGGTTCATGGGGTCACAAAGAGTCGGACACGACTGAGCAACTGAACTGAACTGAATATAGTCTAAAAATTATTAAAACTTTGATCCTGTGTATGTTTGTCTTCTGTCATCTAAACAAAGAGGGCATGTACTTTTCAGGTAAACATTGAGTGAGCTTTTGTAATCATCTCTAGTTCCTTGTTTTACTGGAGAAATGGAAAAGCGGCCTAGGACTTGTAAAGAGAAACAGGAGATAAAATAGATGCCAGGGATGAGGCATCCTTAGAGAAATAGGATGGGGCACTGGAAGAATAAGAGCTTTTGAAGTTAGACAGATGCAGTTTTATCATTAACTGTGTGATTTTAGACATGTTTCTCTTTCTAGGACTGTATCTGTAAAACAGATGACAACTACTTATAAGAACTCAATGAAATGTAAAGTGTTTAGAGCAGTACCTAACATACAACAAGTGTTTAATAAATTTGCTTTACCAAAGCTACCAATAAGTAAACTCAGTTTCTGAAGATAAAATTAAATAATTGCTAGCAGTTGGTATAGTGACTGCAGTTGGACCACTGGGAGGTTAAGTAGTGAGCCCCAGCTAAAAACTATTGTTGTAGGATTGTGGACCAAATTGTTACCATCAAACAAGAGTCTGGGGATAAAAGGCCACATGGTTGCCCTACAGATTTTGCACTTAGGAACATGTCCAAACACTCTTGTTGTGGTTGCATTTACCCCTATATAAATGGGTTGTCACTTTCAAGGAAAATTCAATCTCCTTACAACAGAATCTGCTAGTCAGTAGAAAATCACTGGTCACAAAGGGGACAAACAGCTTTTGCCATCTACTGTTCTACCATCTAATAGTGATGCTTAGAAATGATGTTCTCATGACTAAATATTTGGTAAGCTTCTGGTGTTAAAGGCTGGAGAAGGAAGAAGGAAGGTTTAAGAAAGCCAAACCTCATACTGAGATTTCTCAGCATTCTGATGCGAAAAGGGTCATGTATCATGGCTTGGTCTATGGGACACTCATTGAGTAGTAGTGCATTGTGAGAACTTTTTGAAATTTAGGAGAAAACATCCCACTTGATGCATAAACTGAAGGGTTTATGCGTCAACTAAGGAAGAGGGCCCCAAACTTGAGAACAGGTATAGTATGTAGTCCTTAACAAAGAAAAGAGTCAACCCCCTGAAGGGCTCAGGCAGCTACATCCATGACAGGGGGAAAAATTCTGTCTATTCTGACGCTATCATTATTTTAAATGATTCCCACAACCAGGGTTTTTAGAAAAGGCCAGGATTCAGGAGAGGATAAAAATGGGCCAAAGCATCTCAGGAAAGGGTCTTTTGGTGTGCATCTCAAGTAGAGGGAGGATAAATTATGGTTCCTGTCAGAAACAAACAGGTTGAGAGCTACTTTTGGAGTCTCTGGTCTACATCATCTGGTGTACTCTTAAGCATTTTTTCAGCTTCAGAGTCCACTCTTCTTGCTAAGTGCATTACCTTGATTCCTATGACTAATGATGCATCTCCAACTAGACAAGCACATATATATGCACATACACACATATGCATATACATAAATATATATGTCCTTGTTTAAATTATCAACACCCACCAAACTATTGAATGATAAGAGGATTCTTTTTTGTGGGTCTTCAAAATGCTTAGGGAAAACTTTGATTCCCTTTAGTCTTGTTTCGTTTAGTCTTGTTTTGGATGAAACAAGTTACTAAATCTAGGCAGTGACTATCTGTGTGAGGGCTCTTCTGTAGCCCTATGTAGCATTATATCACATGGCCTTAAAGGGTCTGCTTTAAATCTTTCTGGTATATGACCTGGATTCCTGATTCTGCCCTTCAGAGCTGTGGCTTCTGTTCTCCTGATGTTATCCTAGGGCAAACAAGATGAAAACTGTCCAACTAGACCACTACTTTGAGCACAAATGGTCTCGTGAACAAAGTGGAGGAGAGTTTGAAGGATGGGAAAGGTACCCTTGCTAAAATAAGACTGCTGGTTAGAAGAGGATTAGGAGATCAGAGCCTCAAGTGAAGGGCTAAAGGGGAAAGGCTGTAACTGGGAAGGAAATGAGGAAAGGAAAAGCTACGCAGAACGGAAGCTATCAGATCCCGGGTATAGAGACTTGGGAAAGGGACCAACATTATCCTATAAGGCATGACAAGAACAGACTCTATGGGAAAGGAAATTCCTTTTCCTGGAGTGATGGAGGAGCTCTACAGGCCTGAAACTTTGCTGAATCTCGGATGCTCTGTGGTGGTGGAAGAATGACACTTGATTCTTGTCTACCCTGGGAGAAAACAGCTGTGCACTGTCTCAGAAAGAGAAGATGAAGAGGTACAGGAGTCTAGTCTTCAGAGAACGACACCTAGAACACATTGAGGTTTGCAGACAAAGTAGAAGTAAGGAAATTTAGATCTGTTTTTTGATTATGTATTTTGGGGACTGGGAGTAACTAACATCTTGTATCACCACTTAGAGGTAACTTAGAAAAAGGGAAGAAAATGAGATCCTCAAGATCTCTGGTACAAAGAGCAAGAGCTCTGGGTGAAAGAAGTTTGCAGGTCGGGGTGAGGCAGGAAGCACTGTACCTTTCTCTCCACTTTCCCTTTCAGTTCAGTGCTGGAAGCATGAAAAGCAGGATCTAGAAATGGTCCCTCTCTGGTGTTCTGTGGTCACTTCGGGATGCCCGGGGAACAAGTCTTTGCTCAGGCAGTCAACCATGCAATGGGACAAACTTTTTTTTTTTTTCTTAAAAACTCTGAACAGGAGAACATCTGCCTCCAATGTGTCAGCTATAGACATTCATTCCATCTTGATGAAAATAAAGCTTTATGATGACTTCAAGAGAAATGGCACAGAACTTTGAGAAACCTGAAAAATTTTGGCAATTGATATGTCAGAGATTTTGTCTTAATCATAAAAGATATTTGATAGAAAGCAAAGGGTTCTACAATTGCTCTATTATTTTTGATAAATAAGTTTGTCTTAAGTGTAAATCGAAACTTTTCTTTCAGTTCTGCACTCAAATGTACTTTTGTTTACTTTGTGAACATCCAGGTCTTACCTAGGTTATGGATTTCTCAGACTGGAAGACAGGTTAACAGATTAAGATTTTAACTTGTGTTTTAACACTAGTGGTTTACCTTGGCATGACTATGATACTTTAATCACAAAATTTACAAAATCAGGTGTTTCGGATCATTGGAATGAAAGAGGCTAAGGGAGAAAAACCCTAAGGATTTTACTACTGCCACAATTTCAGAATAAGATTTTCTAGTTTAAGCGAGTAGAATTTTCGAGGCTTAAAAATAGATGGTACCGATAAATAAATATGTAAACTTCTCCTAAATTTAACATTACTTTTGTTAAAATACAAAACATCATTTATTCCTACACAGAGAAGGGCTCTTTAATTTCTATGAAGGATAATTTCAGAAACAAAAACAACAACAACAACAACAAAAAAACCAACAACCCTTGAAGGTTTTGTAAAATAAGTATTTAAATGATCAATTAAAAGCACTGTTTCCACTTCTTGAAACATGTCACATTGTTTGCTATTCAGGCTGGCTGCCTCAAGCTCATGTCCAAAAATATTCACAGCAAATTTATATATTTCAGTTCCTATTTTCTCCAATCCTATAATTCTAAAGCTTTGAACTGATAATGGAGAAAAATAATTCTTGATTTTTTCTTAGTTTTAAGGTTTTTGCCCCTCTGAAAATATTCTAAAGAAATACTTGAATATAGTTAACTATTTTCAGTATCTAATTGGTGTAGGTTTCTACTTAGTAGACATAAAACTCTTATTTCAAATTTCTACTAATTGAAAAGATGAGATAATATTAACCTTACATATCTGAAAGACAGACCTAAAACCTTAATTAGTTGTGTTTAGGGGTTTCGTATTTGTTAGTTTATTTTTAACTCCAGGTGTGTAATTTCAGAATTTGTTTTTATGGCAATTTCACAGGCATACCAGTGATGTAGGGAAAAGAAGCCTCCTCAAAGAAGGCCTTCTTTTGATACTTAATCTTGTTCTCCACTTTAAAAGCACATATGTACTAAAAAGAAAATACTGCTGCTGCTGCTAAGTTGCTTCAGTCGTGTCTGACTCTGTGCGACTCCAGAGACGGCAGCCCACTAGACTCCCTCGTCCCTGGGATTCTTTAGGCAAGAACACTGGAGTGGGTTGCCATTTCCTCCTCCAATGCATGAAAGTGAAAACTGAAAGTGAAGTCGCTCAGCCGTGTCTGACTCTTAGCGACTCCATGGACTGCAGCCTACCAGGCTCCTCCATCCATGGGATCTTCTAGGCAAGAGTGGGGTGCTATTGCCTTCTCCATCTGTAAAGCAATTATCCTTTAATTAAAAAAAAAACACATTAGAGTGAGATCTAAAAAAAAAAAAAAAAGCAACTTGTAACAGGTTTATTGCTAACAATGATAGACAGAATCTCGGAATGGTGCTCCATCTTTCTGGCTTTTTCCTTAGTCTACTTTTTTAAAAGAATGGGGTAGTGTTTAGAAGCATGGACTCTTATGATAATTGGCAAGATCAGAATCCTGATCTGCTACCAACTAGTTATGTGACATTAAGTTCCCTGTGAGCTTCACTTCTCTCACTTTAAAATGGGGAAAATAGAGACTTCCCTGGTGGTCCATTGGTTAAGATTCCGCACTGTCAATGTGAGGGGCCAAGGTTCAAACCCTAGTCAAGGAACAAGATCCCACATGCTGCATCTAAGAGTTTGCATGCCACAGTGAAAAGACCCTGCATCCCGAGAATATAAAAAATCCTGAGTGGTGCAACTAAGACCCATGGAGCGAAATACGGAAAAAAAAAAAAAAATTAATGGGAAAAATAACAGCATCTACATCGCAAAGCTAGTGTGAGAATTAAAGGTCAGTTCTCATTTGTACTTTTAATTTGATTGAGGTTTAATTTACATACAACAAAATTTACCTATTTTAAATTTATCATTCAATGATTTTTAGTAAATTTACAGAGCTGTCCATTTATTACAATCTAGTCACTCCCATCATCTCAAAAAGATCCGTGGTGCCATCTCCAGTCCCCTTTTCTACCTCCAGTCCCACAATAAAAAAAAAATTTACCTATTTTAAATTTATCATTCAATGATTTTTAGTAAATTTACGGAGTTGTCCATTTATTACAATCTAGTCACTTCCATCATCTCAAAAAGATCCTTGGTGCCCATCTGCAGCCCCCTTTTCTACCTCCAGTCCCACAATAAAAAATGAGCTAATATTTCTAACTGATTTAGGATAGTGCCTGTCATCTACTAAGAGATGTATGTTTCATCAATAAGAAATGTCTGAACAGGAGGAAGAAATACAATACAAATCATGAAACCAAATGTCTTAATTACTGGCATAATAAAAAAATGAATTTGGGTTGCATTTTAATCATAACAAACTTAATTCTTCATATAAAGATACTGCAGCTTATTTCTGATTAGTAGCTAATTTAGTTTTTCCTTATAAGTGAAGTGAAGTCGCTCAGTCGTGTCCGACTCTTTGCGACCCCGTAGACGGTAGCCCACCAGGCTCTTTCATCCATGGGATTCTCCAGGCAGGAATACTGGAGTGGGTTGCCATTTCCTTCTCCAGGGGATCTTCCCGACCCAGGGATCGAACCCAGGTCTCCCACATGGCAGGCAGACGCTTTAACCTCTGAGCCACCGCCTCTTTGAAAAGCACAGGCCTGCTTTCCATAGTAAATCTGGAGGCCTGAACAATTAACTGAATTACTTTGAGAAGGGGAAAGAAAAGAAAAAAAAATCTGTGTAACTCAGATGAAAAGCCAACAAGAGTTTTCACTTTTGGCTTCTACTACTGTTACCTCACATTATGGTTATATGCGCTCCCCTGGTAGCTCAGCTGGTAAAGAATCCTGCAATGCGGGAAACCTGGGTTCAGTCTCTCAGTTGGGAAGATCCCCTGGAGGAGGAAATGGCAACCCACTCTAGCATTCTTGCCTGGAGAATCCCAGGGACAGAGGAGCCTGTTGGGCTACAGTCCATGAGGTCCCAAAGAGTCAGACACGACTGAGCAACTCAGCAAAGCACATAGTTACATAGTGTTTCTTCAAAGCTCTCTAACATCCAGTATCTCATTTTACACCTTCAACAACCCTGCAAGATAACTGCTTTCAATTTCTTCTTTTTCTATTTTCTAATCCTAGCAATGATGCTTTGTACTGAGAGGCAAGCATCTGAGTAAAACCAATAAGCACCTGACAAGGGAAGCCAGCCAGTCAGCCTGCCTGGACATCTTCTGGCTTCACAAGACACCGCATTTCAATGGGTATTTGGATAAATGGACTCAATCATAATTTGGGCTAAAAATGACTGGATATTTTCATAGAAGTATGAAAAAACCCTGTTTTTAAACACAAAAATAACAGAGAAGGAGAATAAGGAACAAATTATTAACAGTCCAACTCTCTCATAGTAGGCTACAGTCCATGAGGTCGCAAAGAGTCGGACATGACTGAGCGACTTCACTTAACTTCTCTCATTTTAAGGTGAGTCTCGGTGATTTCTTGAGGTCACACTAGGTCTGCCACCCAAGTTTCCTGACTGCTCACTGGGGGCTTTTCAACTGTACTAAGCTTCATCTTGGAGAAGGCGATGGCACCCCACTCCAGTACTCTTGCCTGGAAAACCCCATGGATGGAGGAGCCTGGCAGGCTGCAGCCCATGGGGTCGCAGAGAATCTGAAAGGACTGAGTGGAGTCAGGAGAAGGCAATGGCATCCCACTCCAGTACTCTTGCCTGGAAACTCCCATGGACGGAGGAGCCTGGTAGGCTGTAGTCCATGGGGACGCTGAGTCAGACACGACTGAGCGACTTCACTTTGACTTTTCACTTTCATGCATTGGAAAAGAAAATGGCAACCCACTCCAGTGTTCTTGCCTGGAGAATCCCAGGGATGGCGGAGCCCGGTGGGCTGCCATCTGTGGGGTCGCACAGAGTCGGACACGACTGAAGCGACTTAGCAGCAGCAGCAGCAAGCTTCGTCTTGGAGAAGGCGATGGCACCCCACTCCAGTACTCTTGCCCGGAAAACCCCATGGACAGAGGAGCCTGGCAGGCTGCAGTCCATGGGGTCACGAAGAGTCGGAAAGGACTGAGCGGAGTCGGAAAGGACTGAGTGACTTCACTTTCACTTTTATGCACTGGAGAAGCAAATGGCAATCCACTCCAGTGTTGTTGCCTGGAGAATCCCAGGCACAGAGGAGCCTGGTGGGCTGCCGTCTATGGTGTCGCACAGATTCGGACACGACTGAAGCGACTTAGCAGCAGCAGTAGCAAGCTTCATCTGCCTAGTTAACTTTTGTGTATTTTCTTTGCAATGCTACTGATTAAATTCTAACTTTTCATATTTACTTTGAAACACTGCATGAAAAATGATAATGTATCTAATACTCTTAGGGAAACTTCAGTAGCAGTATTTCCTTCAAGAAGTGCCTGATAGAAAATGTTTGCTTCAGTTGTTGTAGAACCTGAGTTTTTTTTTTTTTTTAAAGGAAATTAAAACTGTATGACACAGGGTTTCACATAACAGTTTTGAATGATTTTCTCTCCCAAAGAGTCAGAGAGACAAGCAAAAAGACACCAGGCTCTCAGTACCTGCAGACTTAATGAGTTTTGCTGTATTTACTCCTTAATCAAATGAGATCTGTGTTAATCAATTCTGCTATTTTTTACTTCAGCTCTGTATCAACAGCTCTGTAGCAAATAAATAGGTGTCTACTTCTTTGTAGACAAGATGTGAGTGATGATCTAGGTATGCACCTAAGACATAACGTGGGAGGCATTTTAGGCTGTGCTGCTCATTATATGTGCAAAAATGAGAAATCATAGAAAAGCAGCTGTGTTATGTACAGGGGTTCCCTATGGCCTGATGTTTTCAATGATGCCAATGGTGTGAGACTTGTTTCTAAATCAGAAAGAAAACAAAGCATCTGTGCCAACTGAAAGACACAGGCTCAATACATTGTTACATGAGACAAAGAGCAAAACTGAAGGCTGTACCACTCCCATTTTTTTTTTTAATGTCCTGAGTCTAGTAGTTCAGCATCCATCTACTCAAGACATTTGTGTTTCTTATTAGTCTTTATCACAAAGCCAGTTCTGCTTGCTTCTATTATGCAACCTCTAAAGTACTGTCTGGTAATGAAAATTCTCTCACTCTTTGACTTTTTATTAAGATTTGCTTTCAGAGAATAGCTTTCAGTTATATAACTCTCTAGCTTCCAGTTGAACTTGTTAATATTTCAACCTGTGTGAAATACGTCTTTATCAAAATAGTATTTACAGTGCATTCACCTCTGCAGACGGCTCAGCATGGGTAATCCCTTAAGAAATCACTAAATGAAAAATAGCCATTTTAAACAAATATTATATATACTATTTTATTCAGATTTGTTATTTTCATTAAAGTACACATAAAGGATATTGACTGTAAAATCACATTAAAATAATAGTTCAATGAGAAAAGTAATCTCCTTCATATTAAACTAAGAACTCACTATTAACTAAAATTGCCAGAAACAATCTATGCATATTTGACCTTAAATTCACATATGATGAAATGGCTGTACAGAAACAGAGATATGCAAGTGTACTGATGTATGTAAAATGATCTCCAGCTGTACTGGTGATTTAGGTTAAATATTATTAATGTCTGTTTCAAATGAGTACCCTACCTACATTTTGCACTGACTGTGATTAACCTTAAATTCACATATGATGAAATGGCTGTACAGAAACAGAGATATGCAAGTGTACTGATGTATGTAAAATGATCTCCAGCTGTACTGGTGATTTAGGTTAAATATTATTAATGTCTGTTTCAAATGAGTACCCTACCTACATTTTGCACTGACTGTGATTATGTGTAAATAAACTTAGCTGTTAAGATGCTGAAGCCTGGCCTGCATTATTCCTGATCTGTTTCAAAGAGCTGGCATGGTTTGCAATTTCCCGGCTACTCTAACGTGTTTTGACAGCCAGGCATTATGCATCCTAAAATAAAGGTTAAAGTTAGGAAATGAAGTACTCTAATACTGTATCTCAATGTTAGATTTTTTTTTAACTAATAAATGACTAGATTTCCACATAAACTCTGTGCTATGCTCAATATCCTACCAACTATTATTTGGCTTAAATGAGACATCACTGGAAACTGTATGATGCTTACTATGTATTTAAAATAGGTTATACGACAAGAATACAAGTAAGGAATTTAGAGAAATTTCTTACTTTCCTTCCTCTTCTCAAAACTATCAGAGTAGAGTGGACAATACTCCAATAATTTTCCGTCTTTTTCTCAGGAGATAAGGAAAGGCAAGAGTCAGAGAAACAGTGAGAGGGACACTCAGAGACACGGGTGGTGGGGGTGGTTTCCTGAAGTTAGATGTTTAAGAATGAAGCCTATCTAATCTGTCTCTGGGCCAGAGTTAAACTTGGATCAGAACTTTGTACTCGATAAACATGTCTATTTCCACATTTTATTTTGTTCTCCTTGAATGTTAGGGTGTCATTAAAAAAAATTAACAACTGGGTAATACAGGGACTGAGGAAACAGCCTTTGTTCATCCTCTACTAAACACAGAGGGAAAGTTAGCAGAATCTCAGTGATTAAGATTGATGGTGGTTGTTACCATAGCAGTTCCCAACCAGTTCCCAGTGCTGGGGAGACAGTAGACATTGTCATCTGAATTATTAGGATGTCCCAGAGACTCAGCAATAAACCCCATCCAAACTGCCTCTTTAGTTTTTCCAAGTGCTATGAAAGTTATTTTAAAAAAGAAATCTATTTAAGTTTCTTTAATGACTAACTCTACCTTTGAAACATATCTTATCGAAATAAGCAAGTAATCTTTTCCTTCAGTTCAGTTCAGTCGCTCAGTCGTGTCCAACTCTTTGAGACCCCATCTTTTCCTTAGGTTCACACAAACGTTTCCTTAAGTATATATTTCACAAAGACTTACACAGCAAAAAGAAGAAAGAAATAATATATGTCTCAATTGCTGTTGAGGATTTCTGTTTACATTAGTAACTGAAGTGAGTATTGCTAGGTTGTAAACAAAAGGACAGACATGACAATCGTCCTCACTTGATGATTTCCTGCCTTCCTCTGTATCTAGCCCTTTCTCACAAGCTTCAGTAGAGACAAGCATCGGTTCTAGGATTAGACCAGAAACTGTGCACATCAGTCTAACCATTACCTTTTGGAAAACTTTTAAAAATGTATCACTTCCCATCAGGTTAATTTCAACTTTGAGTTGAGAAGCATTAAATAAACCATGGGTATCTTAGTTCAGTTCAGGCAATGCCAAAGAATGCTCAAACTACTGCACAATTGCACTCATCTCACACGCTAGTAAAGTAACGCTCAAAATTCTCCAAGCCAGGCTTCAGCAATACGTGAACCATGAACTTCCAGATATTCAAGCTGGTTTTAGAAAAGGCAGAGGAACCAGAGATCAAATTGCCAACATCTGCTGGATCATTGAAAAAGCAAGAGAGTTCCAGAAAAGCATCTACTTCTGCTTTATTGACTATGCCAAAGCCTTTGACTGTGTGGATCACAATAAACTGTGGAAAATTCTGCAAGAGATGGGAATACCAGACCACCTGACATGCCTCTTGAGACACCTATAAGGAGGTGAGAAAGCAACAGTTAGAACTGGACATGGAACAACAGACTGGTTCCAAATAGGAAAAGGAGTATTCAAGGCTGTAAATTGTCACCCTGCTTATTTAACTTCTAT
Organism: Cephalophus harveyi; assembly: GCA_006410635.1. NCBI lineage: Eukaryota > Metazoa > Chordata > Mammalia > Artiodactyla > Bovidae > Cephalophus > Cephalophus harveyi. The sequence continues at coordinate 29,354 of SJYT01069584.1, forward strand.
GCAGAGTACATCATGAGAAATGCTGGGCTGGAAGAAGCACAAGCTGGAATCAAGATTGCCAGGAGAAATATCAATAACCTCAGATATGCAGATGACACCAACCTTATGGCAGAAAATGAAGAGGAACTAAAAAGCCTCTTGATGGGTATCTTAAGGCTAACTCAAAAGGAAGCATCTAGGTTTTGCATGGCATGATTAAGACTGCCCTCTGTTGGAAGAGAAGAAAAAAAGAGGAAATTGCAGTGCTATGGGAATTACCTTGCTATGATTCTTTTCCCCAGGTACCTAAAGTGAAACAAACATACTCTAGTAAGAAAAACAGTAGCATGTTAGGACTATATCACCATACTTTGCATTTTAACAGATAATATTTGAAAATCCATGTGTTACAAATAATGGCCTATTTAAAATCATATTACAATAATATGTTTTGGTATATACAAATAAATATACAAACAACCTCCTGCCATATTACACTGCTCTACATTCATTTGCTACAATTACTTCAGCACAAAAAGTCTCAGGTCTTCACATACAATTCTAATGGCATATTTCTAAAAAGCATATCAAAACAAATCATCCTTCATGCTTTATAGTGTGTATCACAGCAAAGGTCTCTAATATAGTCATTAATACCTAAAAAGGTTCTTAACCCTAAAAAATGTGGCATTTGCTATATTTTTATAGTGATCTTAAACTACTTTCTAGTATAGAAAATCCAAAACATACAAATGTATAGAAGATAGCAAACTAAACTCCTCATACCCAGCACCCACCAGCTTCAACAATTATCAACTCATGGCCATTCTTGTTTATCTTTATCCCCAAAAAGGTCCTCTCCTCTCCCTCCACACTTACTACCTCCTCCATGTTTTTAAGGTAAATTCCCAACATCATCTATTTTCATTAGTGAATATTTCAATATAATTAGAGTAGTTTTTTTTTTTTTAATCCTGCCTTGTTTATCAATATTACCTCCAAATGTTTTGCTGGACATGCACACACAATATCATATATGTGTACTATTTATGTTAAAATGTATTTGGAAATTATATTTCACTATATTTTTTCTTTTAGCTTCAATAACGATGTAAAAATAGCTCAACAAAAAATACAGGACATCTTCCCCCCTACACTTAGGAAAAAAGTCTACCTTTTTTTTCCCTCAAGTACCTTTGAATATATATATACACATATATATACATACATACATACTGCTGCTAAGTCACTTCAGTCGTATCTGACTCTGTGTGACCCCAGATACGGCAGCCCACCAGGCTTCCCCATCCCTGGGATTCCCCAGGCAAGAACACTGGAGTGTGTTGCCATTTCCTTCTCCAATGCATGAAAGTGAAAAGTGAAAGTGAAGTCGCCCAGTCGTGTCTGACTCTTAGTGACCCCATGGACTGCAGCCTACCATCCATGGGATTTTCCAGACAAGAGTACTGGAGTGGGGTATATATGTATATATATATATATACATATATAACACACATTTCTGAAATGGGTAGAATTACTCAGCTCTATCTAAGGGTACACATTCTCAACTCCAACATTTAAGGGGCTCCATTAACCCCGCATCTGCTCTAAATGAATGATTAGGACAGCTGGTGCCACTTCCAATTTTCCAGATCACACAAAGATTCCTGATGGTCTGCAAAGATGGGCTATTATTAGCTAGAGTTTTCTATAATACCACAAGTATTTTGTTTACATGTTTTTCTTCTATGTGTGAAGAACCTATATGTCAACCTATAAGCTATGAAAATAGTTTAAAAATCACTATATTATGTACAAATATGCTGATGAAAACAAGGACTAATATATCATTAACTATAAACATTAAGCTCCCAAAAATAGGAAATTTTATGAAAACAAGACAACTTACTCTAGAAGTATGAGAATGTTTATGAGCTCCTGGGGAGATACCTTGTTCCAGGAAGTTAAGAGTGTATCGGAATGGAATGAAATAGAATAAAGTGTTACAGCTTGAAATAGCAGAGACCATAAGAGAAAATATTAATAGCACAGTGAATTCCAAACTACCATAACTTTAGTTTCAATAACCATCAACTCATAACCAGTTCTGTTTCATCTGAATCCTGCCCTCACTGCCCAATACCCACACTACTCTCTATTAATTTCAAATATACCGCTTAACCTGTAATTCTTTTCAACTTTAACAATTATTTTTATTTATTTTTTAAATGTTCTTTTTGATGGCTTATCATCCCTGTAGACAGGAAGTGAAGTAGACCTGGGGTTTTTCCTAAAATTTTATGCAAAATGGTGCATTTATGTGCATTGTTCCAAAGGTAGGGTCAAGCACCTTTGCCTGCTACTCAAAGGACTCGGAGAACCAAAAAGTTTGAGAACTTGAGAGGAAAAGTGATAACTTATTTTTCTCTTTCTCTTTGGATTATTAACCCGGAAGTTCTAGCAATATACACACATACCACACAGATTCATGGAACAATTATTTTAGATATAAAAGCCCCTAAACCTATCACATATACTTCTGTTTTGAGTTGTTCTTTTTTTTTAACTTCCAACACACTCACTGAGACCTTTTTAAGAGAAAAATATTACCCCGACATAACCTTCGATTCCGTTTTTTAACCTATTCAGATATAGCTAATGGTGTCAGCAGTTTCACTTCTAAATTTTAAAAATCTAGTGAAAGTGTTACTCAGTCGTGTCTGACTCTTCGTGACCATGGACAGTAGCCTCATTGGGCTCCTCTGTCCATGGAATTCTCCAGGCAGGAATACTGGTGTGGGTTGCCATTTCCCTCTAGAGGGGATCTTCCCGATCCAGAGTTTGAACCTAGCTCTCCCAAATCGCAGGCAGACTCATTACCTACTGAGTCACCAGCAAAGCTGTAGGATGGATCACAAGAGTAATCAGTTACAGAATTGACAGTCTTCTGAGAGCCTCTAAATATAGGAATGGACGACTAAGCAATGTTGCCTAAACGGAGGGGTGACAGGAAGGAGAGAGCGCATGGCTTTTGACTTTATGTCCAACTTACTAATGACCATGGGTATTTGTGCTTCTCAATAATTATAAAATACTGTCAGGAAGATAGATGCTAAAATTAGGTCAAATTAATTTGTTTCAAAATAAAGCAAGGGGTATGTTCCAAGCCCCACCCCCACCCCCCCCCTTTTGAGACGCACTTCAGCTCAGCGGGGCTTTCTCAGAAGTCACTGCATTTCCACTCTCTCTTGTCTCCAGACCGGCACAGGGTGGCTTGAAGGCACAGTATTCCCTCCTTTGTGTCTTTGCTCTTCTTGGCAAAAGGAAGCTGGTGTCTCCTTCCAGCCCCCCACTTACGTCCTGCTTTCCACACCTGAGCCATCTTCGATCCATCCTCTCGCCTATCTGGTGCCCTGAGACCACTTCACAGGTCTGTAGAAGGGGTGAAACTCTCAATCAGTCCGTGGCCCAGTTCTAGTTGACAGCCCTTCCGCCATTTTTTGGTGGTGCCTGTCTCCACTATTTCCCAATCCCAGTCAGAGAATCAAGATGAAAGCAGGAAACATGGGTGAAGAAGACAGGGAAAGTGGGCAGAGCTCTTCTGAAGAAAATAAAATGCAGAAGGTTAGCCTCTGTGATGTGTCTTCTGAAGACTTAAAAAAAAAAAAAAAAAAAAAACTGGCTAACACTAAAAGAGCTCCATGACAGAGAGCTATGCCGACTTCAGGGGAAAGTAACCAGCTTGAGGAAAGAGCGATTGTCAGACGGGAAGTGGACAGGCTCCATGTCTAGAATTAAAGATTGGATGGAGCAACAGAGAGCCCTGAAAGACACTATCCGTGACCTGCGAGGTCAGTTAAACACCAAAGTATGTGATTGCTGTACAGTAAATGACACGTACAGAAATACGCTACAGCAAGAATTTTATGATATCCAACAACAAAATCTGAAGTTTACTGGTGAGCTCACAGCAGAAAGGAATAAATTAAGAGAGGAAAACAAGCAGCTTTTGGCTAGGCTCAAGAGGAAACAGCAACAGTTTCACCGTTCTTCTTCTGATAGTGATGATGACTTCGTCCCTGGGTCTCAAAAGAGCGAGTCAGTTATTTCAATCAGGGACCCTCTGCTGGGACCTGAGAGGTATGTGGCTATCAAACTGATAACGCAAACAAATACCAAACAGATGAAATCTTGAGGGAAAAAGAAAGAGCCACACAGTTCTGTGCTTCAGGTTCCATTTTACAGTCAGGATATCTTTGAGGTGCCAGAGAACCCTCAGGAGAAGACTTCCTCTAACAGCAGTAAGACTATCACAATAAGCAGTGGCAGTCAGAAGTCATCTAGCCCTGTTCCTTCAGCATCTACACTCGGCCCTCAAACAGTGCATGGATTTCAAGATGACTCTAGCCTTCCTGATGCCAGGCTTGGCCATCCACAAAGCAAATCTGTTTTCACACAGAGGACCTCCCCACAGAGGATCTCCACACCAAAGCATGGAACTGAGATTGATTTCCCCTGGAGCCTTTCTAGTATTTCTCCAGGAGAAGACCTAGCTACTGAAATATTAGCTGAAACTTCAGGGAAAGTATGATTGATTATACCAAAAGCATATTTTCTCCTTTTACACGGAGAGACAAAAACACCACTTTACATCTATTTCCTCTAGAGTATACTTCAAGTGCTAATGTGAAAAGACCATCATTGGGTGTTTTTCGTGTTTCAATGAGAGAGAGCAGTAGCCAGACACCTTGCAGTTAACAGTCCATAGCAAGGAAGAATACGAATGGAGCTACAGCTGCAGCCCATGATGCTGATAATCCACAAGGTGAGACTCAGGCTTGCACTTACGGGTCTTCAATAAAAAGTCAAAATACAGTTAGAAAAAGGGGGGAAGTAGCCATCACTCCATTTCTCTATTAAGGAGACTGCTTTGCTTTTCCAAGAGGACAGTCTTCCTATCAATTCAGACTATTTAATATTTGAATTCAGACTATGTAACTGATAATTCCTGACTTTGATTCTACTTCCCAGAATATAATATACAGGCAGTAAAAAGTTGGGCAAATGACTAAGACTTTGAAACAGTGCCTTATTGCCAGTTAATAAAATTCAGCTAGAAAGAAAGAAACTTAGTTTTCAGAATCCCTCTACTTCTATATAAAAGTGTAGAGGTCTATCATCTTTTTGCTGAAATTAAGCTGCTAGTGTCTGTGAGTCAGTGAATGCCATGCTGAGTTTAGTTGTGTCCTAGTTTTGGCAACAATATGGACTGTAGCCTGCCAGGCTCCTCTGTTTGTGGGATTCTCTAGAAGAATATGGCACTGGGTTGTCATGCCCTCCTCCTGGGGATCTTCCCATCCATCAAGTCTCTTAGACTCTGGCATGGGCAGGCGAGTTCTTTATTACTAGTGCCACTTGGGAAGCCCTTAGGAGCCAATAAGAAGGCTTTAAAAAAAAGAAAGCCAAGAGAACACCTGAAAGGCCTTGATGGTAAGAGTTCAACCCTGTAATACTTGTGAAGTACTTACTTGACATGATAAGGTAACTACAATACTTACACTGAGAAAGATTCAGAAGCAGGTATTTTTCAGAATAAAATGAATATGACTTTAAAGATACCACAGAGCATGACTTAAATTAGAAATGAATGACACTATCTGTGACTTGCGAGGTCAGTTAAACACCAAAGTATGTGATCACAGTACAGTAAACGAAACGTACAGAAATACGCTAGAGCCAGGTTATCTTAGATTAGCACAAGAGGCACTTCAGAGAGTTCAGCAGCGCACAGGACCATATCATAAGAAACCCATTCCAATCTGGCTATATAGTTGATACTGAGATCTTCAAGGCATGAAAACAGTTGAAAATTACGTTGCTAAAACACACAACAGATTATATGTATAGTAGAGCTTTCAAACTTACAAATAACATGAAATACCAAAATAGGTTGTTACTTTTCCTTTCTCCACTTCTCTCATTCTGTCTCTCTCACCCACACGCACACATTCTTTTAACATGTTAAGACAATTATATAAAAAACAGGAAATAGATTTTTAAATAACATCTCAATATTTGGATCAAACAAAACCGTACTTCATGTATTTAAAACAAAACACATAAATTACCCATAAAAAAAAAAAAAAACCTGGCTAACACTAAAAGAGCTCCATGACAGAGAGCTATGCCAACTTCAGGGGAAAGTAACCAGTTTGAGGAAAGAGTGATTGTCAGATGGGAGGTGGACAGGCTCCATATCCAGAATTAAAGATTGGATGGAGCAACAGAGAGCTCTGAATGACACTATCCGTGACCTGCGAGGTCAGTTAAACACCAAAGTATGTGATTGCTGTACAGTAAGTGAAACATACAGAAATATGCTACAGCAAGAATTTTATGATATCCAACAATAAAATCTGAAGTTTATTGGTGAGCTCACAGCAGAAAGGAATAAATTAAGAAAGGAAAACAAACAGCTTTTGGCCCGGCTCAAGAGGAAACAGCAACAGTTTCACCGTTCTTCTTCTGATAGTGATGATGACTTTGTCCCTGTGTCTCAAAAGACTCAGTCAGTTATTTCAATCAGGAACCCTCTGCCGGGACCTGAGAGGTATGTGGCTATCAAACTGATAACGCAAATGAATACCAAACAGATGAAATCTCAAGGGATAAAGAAAGAGCCACACAGTTCCGAGCTTCAGGTTCCATTTTACAGTCAGGATGTCTTTGAGGTGCCAGAGAGCCCTCAGGAGAAGACTTCCTCTAACAGCAGAATACTCTAGTAAGAAAAACAGTAGCATGTTAGGACTATATCACCATACTTTGCATTTTAACAGATAATATTTGAAAATCCATGTGTTACAAAGAATGGCCTATTTAAAATCTTATTACAATAATATGTTTTGGTATATACAAATAAATATACAAACAACCTCCTGCCATATTACACTGCTCTACATTCATTTGCTACAATTACTTCAGCACCAAAAAGTCTCAGGCCTTCACATACAATTCTAATGGCATATTTCTAAAAAACATATCAAAGCAAATCACCCCTCATTCTTTATAGTGTGTATCACAGCAAAGGTCTCTAATATAGTCATTAACACCTAAAAAGGTTCTTAACCCTAAAAAATGTGGCAATTGCTATATTTTTATAGTGACATTAAACTACTTTCTAGTATAGAAAATCCCAAACATACAAAGGTAGAGAAGATAGCAAACTAAATCCCGTATACCCAGCACCCACCAGCTTCAACGATTATCAACTCATGGCCAATCTTGTTTATCTTCTTCCCCAAACAGATCCTCTCCTCTCCCTCCACACTTACTACCTCCTCCAGGTTTTTAACGTAAATCCCCAACATCATCTATTTTCATTAGTGGAATATTTGAATATAGCTAGAATTTTTTTTTTTAAATCCTGCCTTGTTTATCAATATTTTCTCCAAATATTTTGCTGGAATGCACACACAATATCATATATGTGTACTACTTACATTAAAATGTATTTAGAAATTACACTTCACTATATTTTTTATTTTAGGTTCAATAACAATGTAAAAATAGCTCAAGAAACAATATAGAACATCTCCCCCCTTCCACTTAGGAAAAAAGGCTACCTTTTTTCCCTCAAGTACCTTTGAATATATATATATATAATCCTGGAAAACTGGAAGTGGCAGCAGCTGTCCTAATCATTCATTTAGAGCAGATGCTGGGTTAATGGAGCCCCTTAAATGTTGGAGTTGAGAATGTGTACCCATTAGCCTCTGTGATGTGTCATCTGAAGACTTTAAAAAAACCTGGCTAACACTAAAAGAGCTCCATGACAGAGAGCTATGGTGACTTCAGGGGGAAGTAACCAGTTTGAGGAAAGAGCGATTGTCAGACAGGAGGTGGACAGGCTCCATATCCTAAATTAAAGATTGGACAGAGCAACAGAGAGCCCTGAATGACACTATCCGTGACCTGCGAGGTCAGTTAAACACTAAAACATGTGATCGCTGTACAGTAAATGAAACATACAAAAATACGCTAGAGCCAGGTTATCTTAGATCAGCACAAGAGGCACTTCAGAGAATTCAGCAGCACACGGGACCATATCATAAGAAACCCATTCCAATCTGGCTATATAGTTGATACTGAGATCTTCAAGGCATGAAAACAGTTGAAAATTATGTTGCTAAAACACACTACATATTATATGTATAATAGAGCTTTCAAACTTACAAATAACATGAAATACCAAAATAGGTTGCTACTTTTCCTTCCTCCACTTCTCTCATTCTCTCTCTCACACCCACACACACACATTCTTTTTACATATTAAAACAATTATATAAAAACAGGAAACAGATTTTTAAATAACATCTCAATATTCAGATCAAATAAAACCGTACTTCATGTATTTAAAACAAAAACACATAAATTACCCATCGGTTTCCCTATATTTGATATTATTGAATAATGCTATAATTTGAATTTTTTGTTTTTAATTGGATTTTTAACTTTGACTGAAATACTTGTTTCAGACTTACTGAAAGTAGAATTAACTTTTTTTTTCTTTTTTTGGCCTCCTACTTTTAGATTTGGGGGGTGATGATTCAGAATCAGATGTATTCACAGTAATGGATGCTACTTCCACCAATCCTGGTTGAAGGGGTTTCAGTGATACCTGAATAACAACTTTTGTTTCAGGAGGTAATCCTTCTAGCTGCCTAGGCTTCTTAAACATTTGATGACACTGGGTCTTGTGCCCCATTTTCTTTTTGAAAGTTAAAAACTGTAGCCAACATTCAGAACACTGCTGAAAACTCTTTTCCCAGTTTCCTCTATAATGACGTCTGTAGGTTGTTGCAGTTTTAAAAATTTTCAGACAAAACTGTCAAAGCAAATTCTTAGCGTTACCATGTTATGCTCTGAAATGTGCATCCACATCTGCAAAAAATGATGATCTGTAACTGCAAACTTGGCATACATAGGGCATTTCACCAGGCTTATGATTGTCTACCATGTGCTGTAAGAGAACCTGATCTGTCTTAAGGGACAATTCACAGATTTTATAGACTGCGGAGGGCTCCTGGGAAGTGTGGACACTTCCAATGTGACACTGCATCTGGAAGGGAGTAGGAAACTGGTGGTGACCATGCTAGCAGGTGGTGTGGTTTTTCTAGCTGTCACCTCTCTGCCTCTCAAGTACCAAATGGTGCTTCATGTGATTCATAAACTTGACATTTTTTAGAACTTTGAAGCAGCTGAGGCATTTAAAGGCTGTGTGAGTCTTTGGTTCTGGCTGCCCAACTCCTATATGCTCTCCATAGTAGAAGTCACGAAGTAACACAATCAGATTTCCTTCTGCGGGATCAACAATCTTGTTTTGACTTGCTAAACTTGGAAAATCAGTTTTTGTCAGTCTATTTTCCCCTAAAGGTCTTACAGGTTTGCAATGAACATTGTCCTTTGGAAAAGGTGTTGGACAAGGTTCTCCAGAAGTAACACAATCAGATTTCCTTCTGCGGGATCAACAATCTTGTTTTGACTTGCTAAACTTGGAAAATCAGTTTTTGTCAGTCTATTTTCCCCTAAAGGTCTTACAGGTTTGCAATGAACATTGTCCTTTGGAAAAGGTGTTGGACAAGGTTCTCCATTCTGAACATGGCTTAGTGAGTTATGGACACTGTCTAGTGTGATTTGCTGAGTAGTCACTGTATGAAAAATACCTGAAGGGGACAAAGCTAAAGAATGATCCCCTATAATGCCAACACTGAGTTTAGGCCTTTTGGGATTTGTGGTATTTGTTTCAGAAGTGGAAAGTCGCTTTGATACATGAGGACTTTTATTCATATATCTTGCAGAAACTGCTGTTTCTACTGGATGCTGCAATGAACTTGTGAAGGTAATCAAAGAAGAACATAACTCCTTTGAGAAG
>SJYT01069599.1:11484-40635 GCA_006410635.1 Cephalophus harveyi
GTGGTCATGTATGGATATGAGAGTTGGACTGTGAAGAAGGCTGAGCGCCGAAGAATTGATGCTTTTGAACTGTGGTGTTGGAGAAGACTCTTGAGAGTCCCTTGGACTGCAAGGAGATCCAAAGAGTCCATTCTGAAGGAGATCAACCCTGGGATTTCTTTGGAAGGGGTGATGCTAAAGCTGAAACTCCAGTACTTTGGCCGCCTCATGCGTAGAGTTGACTCATTGGAAAAGACTCTGATGCTGGGAGGGATTGTGGGCAGGAGGAGAAGGGGACGACCGAGGATGAGATGGCTGGATGGCATCACCGACTCGATGGACTTGAGTCTGAGTGAACTCGGAGAGATGGTAATGAACAGGGAGGCCTGGCGTGCTGCGATTCATGGGGTCGCAAAGAGTCGGACACGACTGAGCGACTGAACTGAACTGAACTGAATTCTTCAATATTTGAAAACACTTATATTGTCTTTCCTCAGACTCTGTAAGATAAATATTTTTATGGCAACAGTGTTTGTCTGCCTCATCATCCATATTTACCATCCTCCTTCATGACAAAACTTCAATTTTGTTCAATCATCCACTTTTTAAAAATGCAGTCTATATGTATCAGGAAAGAGCATACCATTCACAGTACCTGAGTTTTTGTATAGCTTATCTAATTATAGGAATTCCAAACCCTTTGAAAAAGATAGGTTCCAAACCTCTTAAGTTAATTCTCTTTGTTACCCACATGGCTGAAATTTTAAGTCATGTTTGAACACCTGAACCAAACCCAATCACAGGAAAAATAGTAAAAAACAATATAGCCCCACTGCCATTCCAGTGATTTATGAGCAGAGGGGATCCAGCCTTGCCAGTAGATGACTCACAGCAAATGAAGCCAGGATTATGACATTGTTGGACCACTGACTGATTCAAAGATTGAGCTCTACTCTATTTTTGTACCTCAAGATGAACTTATTGTTAAAGGCAGTTTGAATTTTTTCCTGATTCTAAATTTTATATATGTGTGTGTGTATATATATATATATGTTTAAATCTACATAATTATATATTACCCATATGCTAGTGCTATGTTATATATGTGTGTGTGTGTGTATATATATGTATATGCACACACACATTCACACCTTGCGTAGTTGAACAATTAGCTTCTCTAAAAATAATAAGGAAGAAAAGTTTGATTTGGAAGAAAGAATTAGATTAGTGATGAGCAGATGCTAAAAGAAACAGCATATAGAATTATATGGCTTAGTCATTGTCCAGACCTCAGAAAGTGCAAATAATTAGGAAAAAGGTTCATGAGTTATTTTATCAATCAATATAATTAAAGTGCAAAATCAACTTTATTTCTATTCACATTAGTTTCTGCATATAGGTAGATATTTCTCCATAATGAGGCTCATCATGGTTTGGAAAGAGTGGCTGTTACCACTATCCCAAAATTTCAATCTTAACTGATTTCTCCCATAGGTGTTTATTCCTTTAGGTTAAGATATTATAAAATCTTATAAAAATGTAAAAACCTTATCATGGAGAGGTAGAATCATCACCCAGTAATCTCTGCCCTAAAATAATTTTGTCTGTTAAAATAGTTATTTGGCCACTTAGTTTAAATGAAAGTCCATAAGAGGAAGTTATAATTACCTTGTTATAATTTGTTCTCAGTCTATCCCTTTCACTTAATACCAATGCTTAGTGAGTATTGTGAATTTACTTTTAGAAATACGACTCAGATAAATATGCATCATAATTCACTTTCTTTAAGATATATCCAGAAGCCAGAATGATATATGTTAATATGCTATCTCCTATAAAACATATATGACTCTTCACTATATTTTTAGAATACCAATATTATCATTTTTATAATTCTACATATTGTTTGTTGTCTATAAGAGCCAAATATATTTATATAATATTTGGGAGCTTTGATTTTGTTTGCCTGGATGCTTCTTTTTTCATCCATAAGCAATTGAATGTACTTCCAAGATTTTAATTTGATTTTGTTCTTCCCCTGGCTGGGCAAAGAGCTCATTCACTTTGAGAGTCTTTGGGGTCACAGAGTCAGACACAACTGAGCGACTGAACTGAATGTTTTTACTGGCAAATGTCTTCCAACTTCAATACTTATTTTTTTTATTGCTTTTATTTATAAACACAGAAATGAGAAACAATATGTTAGCAATGAAATGGTTTCTCTAATCACTATTTTTGGGACAAAAGTTTATTTTTTTGAAAGGCTTAATTTATAGATTGCATTCTAGAATTCAAGTTCCTCAATTTCCTAGAACCATAAAATAAGAGAAAAAAAGGTTTTAGAAGTCATCTGAATAAATCTCCATACCTGTTTTTTGACATTGTAAACATTAAGAAGTAAAAGGTAAGTCATTCATTTAAATTCACCTTATCTGTTAATGACAGATTTAGAACACTAAGATAGCAACTTTTAGTGATATTTTGCTGGTGAATCAGTTATTAATTACAGCAATAACTCCATGTAATAAATGATCCTCCAAAACTCAGTGGATAAAAACAGCAACATTTGTTTACTTATTAGTCTGCAGGTCAGATAGGCTATTTTTTCTATTCAGGCCCAGACTTGATTGTTCTCTGTTATTCATGCTCAGTCACTTAGGGTCAACTGGTGAGTTTGCTGAGCTATTAATTGTTTAATGTGACTCTCATAAACCTCATTTTTCTCTATTTATACTCCTTGAAAACTCTCATTTTTGTGTATAACCTCCAAAATTGGTATTGTTCATCTCCAACTTCTCTGCTTTTAAATAACAGGCGCATGTTGGCAGATTGTTGTCTAATTGTGTGCTTTTGTATCATTTTCTGAGATGGAAAGTGAAAAAGCAAAATAGCCTTATCTTTCTGGGCATCTGATATTTGTCCTCCAAATATTAGAATGTCTTCACTTATTCTACTGTATATTAATTAATTAATTAATTATGATGCATTCATTTTAATATAAAGTATTAGTTTTAAGAAAACTGTTTATTTTATGAAGCAGAGTTTTCTTTCCCAAGTAAATATTAGCCAGAGCACTCAGGTTGTTTTTAAATGAAAGGCAAGTGCTAAAATTTCTATATTCATAGTTAACACTGAGGTACTTCTTGCCTAAATATAATTTTCTTAAGTTCTTATTCATGGATAAATATTCCTTGAACAAAATAAACTTCCTTCTTTTGCGGTTTTCATTCTAATTGAAAAATGATAAAATATATTACCAAGTACATATAAATTTCATCAAAAGAAATAAAATTGTGTTAGGGAAAATACAGAAGTCTCATTTTGTCATTAACTGGCTACTGTGATAAGAAGTGGGACTAGTGAGAGACTTATAAGACCTTCAGCTCTATTCCTTGTCATTGCAGTAGTTCTCAAATGTCTCTGTGGAGTTAGAAAGATCTAGGTTTTTATTACAATGGCACAGTTAACTGGGTGTGCCACTTTAAAAGACTCCTGAATAATCTCCATGAACCTTAATTCTTTACCCATAAAATATGATAGTTAGAAAATAACTTGTAGGATTCAAGTAGTGCTTCAATATAGCAAGGTATATCAGTTAGACTGTCTACCAAAGTGCCTGAGTTATATTAGAGGCTTCAGGAATATTTGCCATGTTATTAACTATGTGCTGTGCTGGGTTTAAGTCACTTCAGTCGTGTTTGACTTTCTGAGACCCTGTGGACTGTAGCCTGCCAGGTTCCTCTGTCCATGGGATTCTCCAGGCAAGAACACTGGAGTGGGTTTCCATGCCATTTTCCAGGCCATTCTTCTGACCCAAGGATGAACTCGTGTCTCTTATGTCTCCTGCATTGACAGGCGGATACTTTACCACTAGTGCTACTTGGGATACTGATACTCAAATCTTGATATGTATGAAGAAAATACAGATTTTCTTCTGAATTACAATGAAGTCTCTTTCTGTAAGTTTTAATAGTGATGGATCTACATTTATAAAATTCCTATTTTTGTACTTCTTTGTGCTAAATGCAGCATTTGTTATCAATGTTCTTCATAAAGCTTCTGTGTGATGGATGAATAGTCAGTGGTACTAACCTGTTAAGAACAACAACCTAGCAATTTCAGAGCTGGGACATCTGGTCTAGATCTGGTACATGATTGCTACATGACTTGAAGGGAAAAACTCAATCTTTCTGTGCTTTAATTTTCAAAACAGTAAACAATGGAAATGAAAATAGTATCTATATCTTGAAGCTCTTGTAAGTATGTTTTAATCTAGTTAAAATAGTGCCTGACACAATAGAAGTCCTCTACCTTTTGTATTAATATTATTAATTTCAAAGATAAAACCATGAAGGCTCATATAGATAGATAGATATCATTTATATATGCTTAAAGAGAATAGAAACATAGATTGCATGCTAAATTGAGGGATTAAAAATAATAGTATTTTACATTATTTCATTATTGATAAAGATTAATGTTTACTGAGAATTTTGCCTATTTACTATCTCATGATCACTATTTTTCACAATGTTAGTCAAAAGTTATTTATTTTTTCTATACTTTTGATAATATACATTGCAAGATACATTATTTCTTAGTCTCGTATTACACCAAACATTGAATGCTTACACAATAATTTAGAATAGATATATATTTGACGAACTATAATAAATTGAGTTCATATATAGTAGGCCTTTGAGTAAAGTTAAGATATGATGGAAAAGCTTGTGGTATATATTATAACAAGAGAGAATGATAGAATATTTATTTTGTTTCTGCAAGCTGCTGTGGATTTTTAAATTACTGACACATGTTAGAGACTTCAATAGTAGCCAAGGTGGATAAACTATATAGGAAAAGCTGTTTAAAGAGCATTGCAATACCTATACGTATTTTTCTACTACTTCTCAGTCACGTCTATTTGGCACTTTCTCTGCTCTAAGTGACACAGACCAGAGAGGAAAAGAGAGGTGGATAAATGAAGAGTTCCTCTGAATTCACAAAATAGAAGCAGCAACAGATAAAACAGGAACTCAAAACACATAAGGCATATGTACAAATTTACTTCAGTTTAGTTCAGAGAACATTTTGAGGAGCAATTTAAATTATTCTGATAAAAGTATATTCTAGTTCAAACTGTATATTATATGTATATTATAATATATATTATATAAACATAATTTATACAATATATATATATATTTATTTATATATAATCTATATTATGCTGCTGCTGCTAAGTCACTTCACTCGTGTCTGACTCTGTGTGACCCCATGGACGGCAGCCCACCAGGGTCCCCCATCCCTGGGATTCTCCAGGCAAGAACACTGGAGTGGGTTGCCATTTCCTTCTCCAATGCAAGAAAGGGAAAAGTGAAAGGGAAGTCAGTCGTGCCCGACTCTTAGCGACCTCGTGGACTGTAGCCCACCAGGCTCCTCCGTCCATGGGATTTTCCAGGCAAGAGTACTGGAGTGGGGTGCCATTGCCTTCTCCGGTTTTTTTGAATAAGCTCTCGTGTTTTCTGACCCATGTTTAGGGCAAACTTCTTCTATCACTTGTTCCATTACTAGAGTTTCTTTCCAGTGTGTGTTCTCAGATGTTTAGTGAGATAAGCACTCCGACCAAAGGCTTTGCCACATTTAGTACATTCATAAGGTTTCTCTCCAGTATGTATTCGCCGATGTTGAGTAAGACTTGAGCTGTGATTAAAGGCTTTGCCACATTCAGTACATTTATATGGTCTCTCTCCAGTATGCGTGCGCCGATGATAATTAAGATGAGAACACGTCATAAAGGCCCTGCTACATTCTGTACATTTATAACGTCTATCCCCAGTATGAATTCGGTGATGTTGAGTAAGGGCCGAACTCCTAGTAAAGGCTTTGCCACATTCTTTACATTTGTATGGTTTTTCCCCAGTATGGATTCGACGATGTCGAGTAAGACCTGCGCAATGATGAAAGGCTTTGTTATATTATATATGTGTTTATATATATTGTATATACATTATATATATAAAATGTTTCTCTAGCATACAAAATTTCCTCTTTAATGAGAACAAAAATTATAAAATTTATGTTCTGTGTCAACTTGAGAATGCTGTCTTTATTCATTTAGGTTACTGTTTCACAACTGGTTCAATTGAAAGACATGGGCAGGATTTCTGACAGCTCTTAAAAGTCCAGAATCTGTGGTGCCCACCTACATTACTCTTTGGTTTTGCCTTCTAGCATTAGAAGACTCAGACCACTTCACCTTAGAGAACAGATTACAGCTCATAGGTTACCACCTATGAAAGAGGCTGTCTTAGTCCATGTGCCCTGCTATAGCAAAATATCTCAGACCGGGTGGATTATAAACAAGAGAAATTCATTTCTCATAGTTTTGGAGTCTGAAAGCCCAAATCTGGGCTCCTGCATGGTTGAATTCTAGTGAGGAACCCATTCTAAATTTTAATCTTCATGTTGTACCCTCACATGGTGAACTTGCATGGTTGTAACATGAGACATGAGTTTGCACAAGCTCCAGGAGCTGGTGATGGACAGGGAAGCCTGGCATGCTGCAGTCCATGGGGTCGCAAAGACTCAGACATGATTGAGCGACTGAACTGAGCTGAACATGAAACAAATATATCTGAATTTTTTGGACCTAGTAAATTTTCCAGATCCTTTGATTGTAGAGACATAGCTTAAAAGTCTTTACTGAACATTAATGATGATTGAAAATTCTGAAAGCACTGGAAGGAGTTGACTCCAAGTAAATTGAAGAGAGTAATTATTTATGTACGTATATAACTTCCACTAATGCCAATCAAAATTTTGTATATAAATCCGAGCACATCAAGAAGATGGATATTTATACATACACACACAGTACACTTTTGAGCTTTTCCTAAGATCATATTGTAAAACGATGGTAAATAGGGTCTCTCTGCTGCTGCTGCTGCTGTCGTTTCTGTCTTATCTGACTCTGTGCAACCCTATTGATGGCAGCCTACCAGGCTCCTTTGTCCCTGGGATTCTCCAGGCAAGAGTACTGGAGTGGGTTGCCATTGCCTTCTCCGAGGGTGTCTCTTAGGTCACTTATAATTTACACTCTAATATCTTAGGACATGTAGCAATAGGAAACTTTAGATAGCTAAAGTTTTAAATTCTTGAGTAAAATAATTTACCGGGTGTTATAAAATTCTTCAGATCTTTCACTGCAAATGAGACTGTCAAACTTAAACTACTCATGTTTGGTAGAGGAATCTAGTTCTCACTTTTCCAGATAATTAGATACACACAAAACTACAAGGAGAAGAAAAAGTAGTAAAAGGTTGTGAGTAGGGTGCAGGAGAGGGAGGAGACTAGAAAGGAAAAGGAGGAGGACAAAGAGAAAGAAAAATATCTACAACTACAAACAGATAACAGCANTCACTTTTCCAGATAATTAGATATACACAAAACTACAAGGAGAAGAAAAAGTAGTAAAAGGTTGTGAGTAGGGTGCAGGAGAGGGAGGAGACTAGAAAGGAAAAGGAGGAGGACAAAGAGAAAGAAAAATATCTACAACTACAAACAGATAACAGCAACCTATATAGAGTGAAATCCTTGAGAATGGGTCCTTGTCTTTTTACTGAATGGAAGTTCTGCAACTTTGGGCATGAGGGTACCATGTAGATGAACAATGCATGCTTGTCAAACTAACCTATATTGTCAGAGCAACAAAGCAATTACAGCATACAAACAATGTCTTCACCAGTTTAAACATCTGTGGATTTTATAAGGCAAAAAACAAAATAATGTATATTTTTGTAAAGTTCATTTGAAGTGAAAATTATCCTGAAGTAGTTTCAAGTAAAATGTGATACTTTCTATGGATTAAGAGAAAACATTAATTATAATAATACTAAAAAAGGTGTACTTTGCTTGAAGATTGTGCTCTTGAGATTATCATGCTAGCAATTCAATAATTTCTTAAATGATATGAAAATTTTAATATTTATATGTGCATATCATACTTCTGGGGCAAAATCATGTGCAAAAACTACTAATAACTTACTAAAATATAGTTGGTAAATTTAAAATTTTGTGGTTTGTAAACATGAAAATAAGGCAAGTCCTCTTCTTTAACCCATCCCTTTTCTCTTTCTTTCCCCCCTTCCATATTTCCCTCTAATGCACAATTACTGATGGGAAAATGTACTATGAATTGTGTAGTAGTGGGCTGTGTCACCTGAATTATAACATTTGCCATACTTGTCTCAGACGGTAAAGTGTCTGCCTGCAATGCGGGAGACCCGGGCTCAATTCCTGAGTCAGGAAGATCCCCTGGAGAAGGAAATGGCAATCCATTCCAGCACTCTTGCCTGGAAAATCCCATGGATGGAGGAGTCTGATAGGCTACAGTCCATGGGGTTGCAAAGAGTTGGACACAACTGAGGGACTTCACTTTCACACTTGTCTGGCTATTTATTAATCTTCCTCATTCCTTTTAAAAACTTTAGGATACCTCTGTTATTTTTTTTTCTTTTTTTTAACATTTATATGTTTAATTGAAATCAATCAACAGCTTATGAGGCACTGGGCAGAATGAAGTTATGCATTACAAGATATAAATGTGAAAAGGTAAACAAGGGTGGAAAGACAACATGGTTTCTGACCTCACAAGTTTTATATTCTAAAGCATGGTAGAGTCATTAAATATATATGTATATGTAAATAGTCAAAGTAGTAGCAAAGTGTACTTGTTGCAATGCAGGAAAATGATAAAGATCTTAGTAATAAGGAAAGCATTAACTGATTAGCTAAGGGCTTAAGAAAAATTAAAGAAACTAAGTTATTTTTTGTCATTTTAAACAAACTGTTCGAAATTTAACAACACGGAGAAAACTTATTTTCTTCCCTGAAAGAGATTTCACAATTTAATTTAGACCAAAAAAAATAATAATAATAATAATCTTGCACAAGCAACCCTAACATAAGAAAATACAGTACACAAAATCTTTGGACATACTATATGAAAACACATGTGGGAATTTAGAGCAGTCTAAGCAAAATACTATGAAATAATAGAAGGAAAGATTTAGTTCAGCAGAAAGAATAACTTGTTGACAAGCACACGTTTGGCAGAAGTAAGAGATAGTGCAAGAGTTAGAATAAGAGCCAACGCCCAGGACTGATGCCACAGTAGATTAAACTTGAACTAGGACTATTAGGGAAAGACCTGGTAATTCAGACACCAACAATCATCTGAACCTACATCATAATTTCATTGAGGCAAAATTCTAACTAAAATTTTAAATCAGTCAACTTATCAATCACTTTTATGTGCATATGTGTAGTATGTATATAGAACAGCTGACATTCTGTTTTATTATAATTTTATAATGGCAATAAATAAATATATATATACACACAAATATTAAAATTCCTTATAGCTGACAATCAGCTATTTGCATAGCTGACAATCAGCTATTTGCCAGAAATTTTTGAAGATTCATGACAAAGTTTCAAAGCCACTTGAATTGTCTAAGACTCATTTAATAGATGATTCTAGTGGCTTTGAATCCTTTGAGAAGCACATAAATGTTGGCAAATACTTTAAATATTTCTTAATATACAAGCAAATCTTTGGCATAACACAAAGAAGAACCCATCAGAAAAAAAAAAGAATTTGCCATGGTGACTGGATTACATTAGCTAGTTATTTACATCCATAATGGAATCTTCTTATTTTTCTTGAATGTACAATGCTAATACTTTGTTTCTGGGTCTACTTTTGAAATAAAATTGAGCATAGACAATTTTAGAAAATAATAGGGAAAGGGAGAAGCAACAAAGTGATACAATGAATTGGGGTACAAAGACTGGGTGCTATAATGGCATTTCAGTATATCTTGCTTTCAAGTCCAAACCAAATATAAGAAATGACTGTTTCTATAAGCTCTTGAGAGTCCCTTGGACTGCAAGGAGATCCAACCAGTCCATTCTGAAGGAGATCAGCCCTGGGATTTCTTTGGAGGGAATGATGCTAAAGCTGAAACTCCATTACTTTGGCCACCTCATGCGAAGAGTTGACTCATTGGAAAAGACTCTGATGCTGGGAGGGATGGGGGGCAGGAGGAGAAGGGAACGACAGAGGATGAGATGGCTGGATGGCATTACTGACTCGATGGACATGAGTCTGAGTGAACTCCGAGAGATGGTGATGAACAGGGAGGCCTGGCGTGCTGCGATTCATGGGGTCGCAAAGAGTCGGACATGACTGAGTGACTGAACTGAACTGAACTCATAAGCTTTTATTTAAGGTTCAACCTGGCATGTTTCTATTCTTATCCTTCGCTTTATCAACTGGCACTCATTTCCTAAACTGATTTGTTGAATCTCCAAAACATAACTGGTTCTTTATTTAAAAATTTCACTTTTGATTGCTATTTTCTCAACCAGAATGGCATTCCCTGTTCTTTACTTTTAGACTTACTATGTCCATTCTTCAAAACTAGCAATCCATTACTGATTCTTTAAAAGCTTCCGATGACCAATCCAGCCTGAACTGATTACTCAGTCAGTCACTGGCAATNCTGATTTGTTGAATCTCCCAAACATAACTGGTTCTTTATTTAAAAATTTCACTTTTGATTGCTATTTTCTCAACCAGAATGGCATTCCCTGTTCTTTACTTTTAGACTTACTATGTCCATTCTTCAAAACTAGCAATCCATTACTGATTCTTTAAAAGCTTCCGATGACCAATCCAGCCTGAACTGATTACTCAGTCAGTCACTGGCAATAAATTGTGTATACTGTCAAGTAATATTTCTACAGTTACTTTTCAGAACTCCTAAGTAGATCATTATGGAGGAGGTATTCATGTTTGCAAGTATTTATGTCATCTTTCTATAGGTAAGATATTGAGGGTAAGATCACATTTTCTATCATTTTCCTCTCAGAACTCAGAACACTTAAGATATCTGTTATTTTTAAATCAATGAAATCCATTCTATAGTATAGTTTCATCTATGGAGAAGTAATAGTATATATATATATATTCATTTATTTGTTCACTCATTTCATAGGTGTTTACTGAGTACCTACTAAGTGCAAAACACTAGATATACAGACACTTTGGGAATAATAATTCAGTCTATGCTATCTAGTTAGAACTTTAGGGTTTAAGGAGTTTATCTATTCCTTTAGTTCCCTGTTACAAACACTACATTTTTTTTCTGCACATAATGTTTTGTTGTTGTTGTTTTCAGTTTTTGCACATTGCATTTACTTCAGGCTTCTAACTGAAAAAAAAAAGAAAGAATAAGCGTTGCAAGGAAAATCTGAGTTATGTATAATTGTGCTTGTGGGGTACTACTAGAAAAAGGCAAAGATAGTTTCTAAGAAAAAAAATAAAATTTTACACTAGTTCAGCCTTAAATCTATGATCTTAAATGTGTGTGAAGCCATCACAAGATTCAGAATAAAAACATATATTTTTTTAAACTGACTACATTCATTGACTATTGAAAATAGTTTGTAAGGCTAAATTTTTAAGGGATTGTGCCAGCTCTGTGAATCCTGCCATCTGATTTAGGCCAGGAATGTATGTTTATTACCATTTTTTTATGGGCAGATGAAGTCCAGAAAGCTGACATAGCTTGGCTAGTGCATGAACATAGCTTTTTCAATTATGGTAAGAGTTGTTCCAAAGGAAAGAAAGAAGTCTACAATACTTACATGTATGACTTTTCTTAGAGCAATACCAAACTTGGTTAAACTTCTTTGCTACCTGAACAGCAAACATGAGAGTTTTGTGTTTTTTTTTTTTTTTTTTTAAGAGATTTGTTCCTACATTATCACTATCTTTATCCATTCCAGTAAATTAAGCACCCTGGTAGTTCTAATGAAGAGAGATCTACACGGGAGAAGAGAATGCCTTCATGTAAAATCTAAACCTGCATTCTATAATGTATATTATTTAATAAAGCTAAATAACATACTTTTCTGTATAGCTACTTTGCAGAGTTTCATGAAACAGCCCTCCTTTCATTTTAAGCTTTCATGGGCTTTTACATTTACAGTGTCTTAGTGCATATCTAGGTGATGAGAGAGCAAAAAAAAAAAAAAAATCCTTACTAATCCCTTCTAATCTTTTTTCAAGATTTGAGATTTTGAAACATTTCAGTTATTAAAATGTGCCACTCAAACTTTACATATATCTAAGTTAACATTTGAATAATTTTCTGTGTCTGGAATATTTAGACAGTAAATTTCATTTGAAAACTGAAACAGTGTTTTAGTCATCTCTTCAAATAAAAGTTGAAATAAGGTTATCTAATGTTAAGTTTCTGTTCTAGAAAGCAAGTTATCTTTACTGAAATAACAAAAGGGAATCTTAAAGCCTAATAAATGGTATTTATCAGGAGTTAAATATTCAGAGGTCCATCATTATCAAAATATATTGCAAAAAACCGAACACCTTCTTGTATGCTCTGTGGCTTAGAGAAGGGTAGAGCAGCTGTTGCCATTTCGCGAGTATATATCTGTCCCTCTTGTGGTGTCCTATTGCCATTCTTTGTGTCCTACTCATGCACAAAAGGAAAAGGCAATGGCACCCCACACCAGTACTCTAGCCTGGAAAATCCCATAGACAGAGGAGGCTGGTAGGCTGCAGTCCATTGGGTCACGAAGAGTTGGACACGACTGAGCGACTTCACTTTCACTTTTCACTTTCATGCATTGGAGAAGGAAATGGCAACCCTCCAGTGTTCTTGCCTGGAGAATCCCAGGGATGGAGAAGCCTGGTAGGGTGCTGTCTATGGGGCTGCACAGAGTCGGACACAACTGAAGCGATTTAGCAGTAGCAGCAGCATGCACAAAAGCCTTCTCTACAGCAGATTGCATCTGCTGTTTCAATACAACCACACATAAAAACTGAGTCATAAATTATTCAAAATAAAAGTTACTTTCTACTAGCATTATCTTTTCTCCTATCTCTTGTGGAAATCTGGACACAATATCTTATTAAAAAGATCAGCTTTAATGTTAATTTATTACCATTTTATGATAATGTCAGTATAACATAAAATTATGCCCCTTAAATACAAATATTACATATCACAACATAATATTGAAACAGCATGATTGTGGATTTTTTAAAATTTCTGCCGTTATATCAGTTTAGGAAAAACATAGCTTTAGACAATTGCACAGCAGAAAATTACTGAAGCAGTTACCTATAGGACCAGAAGGGTAACCTACAAGAAGTGGGGACTGTGGTGAACTAGAGAGCACATGTTCTCTGAAAACAAGTCAGCTGCTTATCTATAGCAAATTGTTGCCATGGGGAAAGATGGGCTGAGAGTTAACAAAGAAAACCTGGAAATACAGTGTTTGCATACGTTTGTATGAAGTTACTTTGGAACTCATTCAACTCATTCAAACTCATGCACATTTGTGGGTGCACACAAACACATATACACACACCAAGCCTCATGTACAGAGACTGTGTAGGCCCAACAAAATGATCCTTTGCAATGGATGACTAATGCTCAGTATGCTTGGAAATGATTAATCATATAAATTCCTGATTCATAGTGTTACCTTAGACTTAATTAGCTTTCACTGAAATCTTATTATGTATAAGGTACTCTTCTACATAGTAAGTCAACACAAACAGAAATAGAGTGTGTCTTTCTTCACAACTTCATATACTCTGCTAGGATGTTCATAAATAATATTGAAGAAGGAAATTCATAAAAGGAAGACTCATTGATGGAAAAAAAAATGAATGAGACATAGAGAATTTGGCTAACATCTCTACTACTTACTAATGTGTGACATTGGAAACACAATTAAATTGAGAATCCTCTGATTCTCAATTTTATTATCTGTAAGGTACTATGTTGTAATTTCAAGTCAACAAAGATTGTAAAACTCTTCAATACTCAATAAATACTAGCAAAACTCCAAACTTCAAGCTAACAATAGAAAAATACCTCCATTGGTAGAGTTCTATTAACAGAAGTTATATATTTATATATTAAATATAAAGTTACTGCTCAGTGTATTACCTATTAGGTGCTCAATAAAATACAGTTTCAGGGATTACTATGTCTGAATTTTGTAACATGTGTACAAAATGTTCTAATCAAAATAGATCCTTTTCATGTGATAATATCTAATCTCTTTGTCAGCTTTCTTGACTGTCCTGATTATACCAGAGATATAAACTTTTTGAAGGAAAGTGTTCAATGTAATAAAAGCAGGCAATTATTTATTCCCCAGTTAGACATTTTTGTTGTAAATAAGCATCAGCATTATTGCAAGATACCTGGCAGGCTAAACATGACAAATTTTTGAGTAAAGGTATTTTATTTATGGAAAAGTTCTTAATAAAAAGAGATAGTATTTTAGAACCTCATCCAGTAGAGAAGAGTCTTACTAAATTCAAAGTAAAATGGACAGAAATTTATAATAAAACTACCTATCATATGTCTATTATAATGATGAAATAAATTCACCTTCAAACAGAACTCCAAATTATTAAGTTAATTTGTTTCATAAAGCACTAAATAAATACACATTTTAGGTTTCCAGTCAACAAAGAGAAAAAGTAAAAATTCAGGCTTACAAGACTTTTCATTCCTAGTCAGTTCCTCCTGTTAATTAGAGACTGATACATAAAGTAGAACTATGCATCATGAATTCCTGACCATCAGTAAATTAGGACTATGTCAGCCTGGGGAGGAAAGGGAATATCAAAGCCAAGGGCCCTTACTAGAAAATACTTTTTTCATGGCTTGGGTCTTAAATCTTTGGAGCCATTAGCAAGAATGCTCTGTATGTTCAAAATTGTCCATGGGTTGCATGGAGTTTTATTTATTGTACCATTTTCTACATTGAATTTCAATTCTCAGGAGCATTTTTTCACACTCTCTGATTTTCAGACACTTAGGGAAAAGTAAAATACGGGCTCAAAATAAGATTTGTCTCCACAAGGATGAATCAGTCATGCTTCATGAACGCCTAATTCAGTCTCCGCTTCACCACATCCCAAGGAGCATTTCATTACTCCATATGGTGTCCTGAGACTGGGGCCTTGTTTATCCATTGCTGATGTTAAGTCAGTGTGTATCTCTGAGAGTGCCATCTCATGTATATAACATTTTCATGGTTCACTGAAGCTTAACATAATTAGTCAGAGGCTGTATTAGTGAGACCAAGTGCACATGTGACATCATCATTTGAAGGTGATATATAGACTTTACTCCAAAATACTGGCTTGACATTATCTTGGCAGCAAACACAAGGGTTCCTAAGGAAACAAATGTCTCTGGGGGTTGTACCATCTGCACATGCATTTCAACCTTAATCTCTGGGAATTCAATATTCTGTTCTGTATTTAAAAAAAAAACAAACCCATATGATCAGATTCAGAGATAGTAAGGATTGTAATTTTTAAAATCAAATGATCCAAAACTATGTGGTCCTTTGAATTATTTTAGTTGTATGTATCATTTAATAAGTTTTTTTTTAATTCAAAGTAGTGCTTCTACACTATGCAAAATTAAAAATTTTGTAAAACATTTGAGTGAGCATTGCTTCCTAGTAGATTTTTTTTTAATCTACATATTAACTACAAACATGTAACCCTATTAAAATACCATTTTGTAAGCAGTTTTTATGTCATAAAATAGGAAATACATTCCATAACATTAAGTGGTTTAATGCTTAAATCAGGCACTTGCTTTCAGTGAGTACAAGGATATTTCAAAAATTTATCATCAGAATGTCTTATACATTACTTGGTGAATCCCCTGTGTTAATTAGCTTCTGTTGCCTTGCACACACACACACACACACACACACACACACAGATACACACACACACAAATGATAGAAAATAGGTTTCTTTTATTTTAAAAAAGAAAGAGAGAAAAAAGTACCCATCCAATAGAGTGTTCTTAATAGAGAGGAGCTAAAACCTAGAGAAAAAAAAAAAAAAAAAAAACTATCAAAAAGAACCAACAAGGTACATTATTCTACTAATAAAATTAATGATATATTAAGAACAGATGTTTCTGTACTTCAAAACAATATTATCAGCTACTAAATTATTCAGAAAATGACAAAATTATTTAATATTTAACATTTCTAACAATATTCTTGCATATTTAGGCACAACTAGGAATTGCTTGCAAAAAAAACACATCACATCATGATGATTTTCAGAGACTTTTCATGGAGAAAACCTGGTAAAGTATGGAGTTAATCCCTTGTCATCCATCCTCTCTGTCTCTGTCTCTTTTATAGTGTATGAATTTTTTTTTTAAATGAAATATTTGAGATTGGCTGATACTTTCTTTCACTTGGAAAGAGTAATTTATAGATTCTTAGTAAAATATTATTTCATGGATTATTATGTAGAGCTTTTTTTTCCTATAAACATCTGAATAATAAGCAGGGAAAAATAAAAACACTAATTGTTGTTCAGCTGCTTAGTTATGTCCGACTCCTTGTGACCCCCAGGGACTGCAGTATACGAAGCTCCCTGTCCTTCATCGTCTCCCGGAGTTTGCTTAAATTCTTGTCCATTGAGTCAGTGATGCTGTCTAACCATCATCCTCTGCTGCCCCCTTCTCCTTTTGCCTTCAATCTTTCCCAGAAATCAGATTCTTTTCCAGTGAGTTGGCTCTTCACATCAGGTGGCCAAAATACTGGAGCTTCAGCTTCAGCTTCAGTTCTTCCATTGAATATTCAGGGTGGATCATAACCTTGTTGTGATGAAGGAGTTTGCATAACTCAATGAAGCTATGAGCCATGGCCCATGCTGTGCAGGGCCATCCAAGACAGACGGGTCATAGTGAAGCATTCTCACAAAACGTGGTCCACTGGAGAAAGGGATGGCAAACCACCCCAGTATTCTTGCTGTGAGAACAACATGAACAGTATGAAAAAGGCAAAAACATTGATATGAACAATAAAACCCAATTTTTCATATCCATGAATAATGATGAGGCCTTGCCATGCTTTAGGAAGGAAACTTCAGTGTGGTAATGTGACTTTTGTTGTTGTTTAGTCACTCAGTCATGTCCAACTCCTTTTGATCGTATGGACAATAGCCTGGTAGCCTCTTCTGTCCATGAGATTTCCCAGGCAAGAATACTGGAGTGGGTTGCCATTCCCTTTTCTAAGAGAGGGGATCTTCCCAACCTTGGGATCAAACCTGCGTCTCCTGCGTTGACAGAGGAATTCTTTGCCACAGAGCCACAGGGGAAGCCCAAAATGTGACTTACATATGTTTAACAGTTTAAAGATAAGAGATATGTGAAGTATAATATGAAAACATGTGATACCATGGGCTAAGAGAGCAGATCATAACATAGAGTGAAAAATATTACCTCTAGTTAATGAGACAGTATATGGAAGAGGTTGGGTTTGTATCCTAACTTGTAGATTGGAGGATTTGGGGACAATAATGCAATGGGGTTTAAATTTCTGAAATGACCTATGTGAGTGGGAAAGACTTCTTAAGCATAGACTACATGATATCACCTTCTCACTTTCCTGAGGCTCCCTGTGTATTTTTGTTTTCTGAATGATGAAGTGTCTGCCTTATCTAATAAGTATATTTTAGATGAGGAACAGAATTCTAAAAATACTCTACTGGAATTTCTTGACACAATAAGAGGCAATGTTAATTTGACTTTACTATGAGTATTTGCATTGTATTAAGTTCTATTAAAATAGGAAAAATAGTCAATTAAAGCTATGAATAAGTACTCTAAATTAGAAAATCATTTAGCACAGTTTTGTAGTTGCTGATCTCTTCTGAACTCAATAAACTATGTATAAGGCACATGGAATTCTAGCAGGAATTGTATGACACATTGATCTTAGAATGGCCAACATGTCACATATCTTCTTCTTCACTCTTTCCTTCTTCTCCTACAAATAATCTAGTTTAAGCTACATACAATTTATGACACATTCATATAATAAATTAAAAAATCTGTGTGTCCTTTAAAAACATGTTTTAGTAATACATTTAATGCCATAAAAAATGTCTAATCTCTAAATTTGAAATTTAAGAAGAATAATGGAATATATACTAGGATCTTAACTTTGCCTTTTCCAGTTTTTTCTTTTTCTTTTTTTAATTGTCATAACCCTTTTCTGATACTTATAAAATTGTTGAGACTACAACAAAGAAGCAAAACCAAACAAGACAGAGATTAGAAATTGTAAATAGGGGTACATAAGTCCCTCAGATAAAGTCTCTGTTGGGACCACTTATTTCTCATGAGATCTGTCAATTTTTAAAAATAATCTTATCACAGATAATTACATATAATATATATGTATTTATATGTAATAACTTATGACACATCCATACAATAATAAATTTAAAAATCTGTGTGTCCATTAAAAGCATCATGAGGAGAAGGGGACGACAGAGGTTGAGATAGTTGGATGGCATCACTGACTCAATGGACATGAGTTTGAGCAAGCTCCAGGAGTTGCTGATGGATAGGGAAACCTGGCCTGCTGCAGTCCATGGGATCACAAAGAGAGGAACATGACTGAGTGCCTGAACTGATATGTGTGTGTATATATAATATATATACATGAGTGAGTGAGTGAAGTCACTCAGTTGTGTCCGACTCTTTGTGACCCCATGGACGGTAGCCTACCAGAATCCTCTGTCTATAGGATTTCCCAGGCAAGAGTACTGGAGTGGGTTGCCATTTCCTTCTCCAGGAGATCTTCCCAACCCAGGGATCAAACCCAGGTCTCCCACATTGTAGGCAGACGCTTTACCATCTAAGCCACCACAGAAGAGCCCCATATATATATATTCCACAATTGCACTCATCTCACATGCTAGTAAAGTAATGCTCAAAATCCTCCAAGTCAGGCTTCAGTAGAAGCCTGAACTCCCTGATGTTCAAGCTGATTTTAGAAAAGGCAGAGGAACCAGAGATCAAATTGCCAACATCCTCTAGGTCAGGAAAAAACAAGAGAGTTCCAGAAAACCTTCTATTTCTGCTTTATTGACTATGCCAAAGCCTTTGACTGTGTGGATCACAATAAACTGTGGAAAATTCTGAAAGAGATGGGAATACCAGACCACCTAAGCTGCCTCTTGAGAAATCTGTATGCAGGTCAGGAAGCAACAGTTAGAACTGGACATGGAACAACAGACTGGTTCCAAATAGGAAAAGGAGTACGTCAAGACTGTATATTATCACCCTGCTTATTTAACTTTTATGCAGAGTACATCATGAGAAACGCTGGACTGGAAGAAACACAAGCTGGAATCAAGATTGCTGGGAGAAATATCAATAACCTCAGATATGCAGATGACACCACCCTTATGGCAGAAAGTGAAGAGGAGCTAAAAGGCCTCTTGATGAAAGTGAAAGAGGAGAGTGAAAAAGTTGGCTTAAAGCTCAACATTCAGAAAACGAAGATCATGGCATCTGGTCCCATCACTTCATGGGAAATAGATGGGGAAACAGTGGAAACAGTGCCAGACTTTATTTTTTTGGGCTCCAAAATCACTGCTGATGGTGACTGCAGCCATGAAATTAGAAGACGCTTACTCCTTGGAAGAAAAGTTATGTCCAACCTAGATAGCATTTTCAAAAGCAGAGACATTACTTTGCCGACTAAGGTCCGTCTAGTCAAGGCTATGGTTTTTCCTGTGGTCATGTATGGATGTGAGAGTTGGACTGTGAAGAAGGCTGATCGCCGAAGAATTGATGCTTTTGAAGTGTGGTGTTGGAGAAGACTCTTGAGAGTCCCTTGGACTGCAAGGAGATCCAACCAGTCCATTCTGAAGGAGATCAACCCTGGGATTTCTTTGGAAGGAATGATGCTAAAGCTGAAACTCCAGTACTTTGGCCACCTCATGAGAAGAGTTGACTCATTGGAAAAGACTCTGATGCTGGGAGGGATTGGGGGCAGGAGGAGAAGGGGGCGACCGAGGATGAGATGGCTGGATGGCATCACGGACTCAATGGACGTGAGTATGAGTGAACTCTTAGAGATGGTGATGAACAGGGAGGCCTGGCGTGCTGTGATTCACGGGGTCGCAAAGAGTCAGACACGACTGAGCGACTGAACTGAACTGAACTGATATATGTTGCACTTCATCTTCAAGAAGTACTGCTTTCCTGCCACCCCTTTGTCCTCAGTGGAAACTGTCCTCAATGTCACTAATCCTAAATTCAGTGGTCAATCATCAGGTTTCTTTGCCTTGAACTTCCCTCTGCTCCACCTCAGTGTTCAGCGTTAGAATATATCACTGTGCATCAAGGTTTGTCCTCAGCTTTCTTTGATCTTATATCCACTCCTTGTTCATCTCATGCAACCATGTGACTTTAAATGTGCTGTGGCTGGCTTAAACTTCTCACAAACTACAATTCACCACAAAAAGTGGCTTAGGCAAGATGAATAGTTTTATCTCATATTAAAAATAAAAGCCTAATAGTAACCAATGCAGAGCATCTGTGAGTCTGGCTTTAATAGCAATATATTTTTTCCATCCTTACAATTAGTCAGGCTGCTGGATCTACTCTTGCTGGATCTTCTCTGGGGATAAGATAGGTAAGAGAATTCACAGAAATAAGCTTGCTGGATAAATTAGTTCCCTTAAAGGGTCTTCTTGGAAGTCTCACCCAAGAATTTATGGGAATACCCTGTTGAACACCCTGATCTACATAAGAGGTTAGAAATGCATATTATTATTCTTGGTAATATATAATTATGTATATAAACTTCCTTGGTGGCTCAGATGGTAAAGCATCTGTCTGCAATGCAGGAGACAAAGGTTCGATCCCTGGGTTGGGAAGATCCCCTGGAGAAGGAAATGGCAGCCCATTCCAATATTCTTGCCTGGAAAATCTCATGGACGGCAGAGCCTGGTAGGCTACTGTCCATGGGATCTCAAAGAGTCAGATACGACTGAGCAACTTCACTTCACTTCTTCACTTCATATTTATATATAATTATATAACAAATATTTGTTATATTCTACTAGTAAAGTAGAACTATAAATGGATATCATATAGACCCATGGCACCCAACATTTTGGCACCAGGGACAGGTTTCATGGAAGACAGTTTTTCCACAGATGGGGGTTAGAGGGTGGGATTCCTGATATAAACAACTAAATGGTTTTGCTGTCACATCTTACGTACTGAGAGTTCCAAAATTTAATTTCTCTCAAATCACCCAACTACCTGCTGAATACTTCCACTTAGATGTTTGATGGATGTTTTATTCAAACTTGGCCAAAATTAAAAATCTTAAATTATGCCCACAGACCTGATCCTTCTGCAGTTTCTTCACATCCATTTGCTCAAGGCCCTAAACTTTGGATTCCCTCTTGACTATTCTCTTTCTGTCATACTCTGCTGCAGCTGCTGCTGCTAAGTCTCTTCNAAAATTAAAAATCTTAAATTATGCCCACAGACCTGATCCTTCTGCAGTTTCTTCACATCCATTTGCTCAAGGCCCTAAACTTTGGATTCCCTCTTGACTATTCTCTTTCTGTCATACTCTGCTGCAGCTGCTGCTGCTAAGTCTCTTCAGTCGTGTCCGACTATGTGTGACCCCAGAGACGGCTGCCCACCAGGCTCCACCATCCCTGGCATTCTCCAGGCAAGAATACTGGAGTGGGTTGCCATTTCCTTCTCCAATGCATGAAAGTGGAAAGTGAAAGTGAAGTCACTCAGTCATGTCTGACTCCTAGCGACCCCGTGGACTGCAGCCTACCAGGCTCCTCCGTCCATGGGATTTTTCAGGCAAGAGTACTGGAGTTGGGTGCCATGCCTTCTCTAATACAGTGTAACAGAAAATCTGTTTGGCCAAAATATAACCACTTCTCAGAACCACCAAGGTTACCACAACTACCTTTCGGCTCGGCTCCCATTTGCCTGTCATAGTCTACTACCCTATTTAAAAGGTTAATCTGATTATGTCACCAACCTACTTAAAATCATCCACTGGCATGCCATCAAATGTAAAATATTAATAAAAGTAAGTCCTTGTAATGATTTAAGTGTATAATCTCTAACCAATTATTTTTCTGATATAATGTCTTTCCCTCCAACCACTTCCCCCCCACCAAGCTTCATCCACTCTAGGCACAATGGCCATTTTGCTGTTCTTCAAACAGGTAAATCATGTCCCTAATTCAGGACTTGTACTTTATTTTTTTAGCAGAAATGCTCTTTCCCCAAATATTCATAACTCTCTGCAGGATCTCACTGTTGTTCCCTCAAAAGTCACCTCTTCTGAATGGCTGTCGCTGACCAGTTTCTAAAATAACAACAACATCCAACACACATGCACACACACCATGACCCCTCCCACTGTAAAAATTTATCTGCTTTAATTTATTTCTTGTTTTCCACACTTTTGTGTAAGTTCTATGAGGTTAAGGATTTTTTATGTTTTACTCAATACTACACACTACCTTTCAGAGCTATACACACTACCTTTTGGAGTCCTTTGTACATAAGAGCAATTTAACTTCCTCTCTGTAGGCCTCAATTTTCTCCTCTACATGACAAAGAGTTTAATTTTGTAAGTATCTTCAAGATTTCAAATTTTGATATTCTAATGGATAGTCAAGTCTTCTAAACAGAAGAGTATTTTGTTTGAACAAGCATTTTAGCCAATTAATCTGATTGTTATATGTAAGAGAGGGTAGGCAGATGAGCTGCTTCTAAAGAAATAAGTCAAGAAGCTTTTACAGTAGTTTAAGTATGAAGTTATTCAGATTCAAATTAGAATGGCAGCAGTGTGTGAAACTGTGAAAGAAGTTAAAGTAGAGTTTGGAGACAAATTAAATATGAGATTCAAAGAATTAGAAAAAGTCATAGATAATTCCAAGATTTTAAATCTGAATTGTTAGGTATTATTTATTGGTATCATGTATAGTCTGAAATGTATTATATACAGACAATTTTTCCCCAGAGATAAGAAAAAGTGGATTCTGTTTTGGCCTGATGTTTTATGCCTAGCCACTGAAACAACAAAATGTAATCACTGCTTGAATCCAAACTCATTTATTTTTTGTCAAAAAAATTTTAAAAATATTTCTCACTGTAACAAAAAATTTAACTGAAAAAATTGTATTAAATTATTTGCTAGGTATTATACCTGATAGATAATTTCTCTTGTTTTCTATCTCACTTATAAACACACACACAACAATTCTATGACTATCCTAAAGATTTTTCTGTATTGTCCGAAAATCTATGAGTTGTTATAACCTTCTGTCTCCCTATTGTAAGAATGACTCCTTCTTCTATACTGTTGTATGTTTCAGTTCCAAATGACACATTATAATAGTAAATTCTTCCACATACACCCAAACTAAATTATGTTACATATATAAATGCTGTAGATTATAGCAAAAGATAGAAGAATTTCAGTCAAAATAATCATTGGCGATGACAGTATCAACAGATAGTTACCAAGCTCTGTAAAAATAAAGTGCCTTTCCTATTTGAAAGTTCAAGTAGTCTATGATGATAGGGCATAAAAAGCCTAGCAAAATTAAGACCTAGGACAGAGAAGATTTGAATACATGAAGACAGCTGTAAAACTGGACTTAAAGTTGTATTACTCTCCACATATATCTTTAGAATACTGTTGGTAAAAGATCACCTAACCTGCTTCTTGAGAAATCTGTATGCAGGTCAGGAAGCCACAGTTAGAACTGGACATGGAACAACAGAATGGTTCCAAATAGGAAAAGGAGTATGTCAAGGCTGTATATTGTCACCCTGCTTATTTAACTTCTATGCAGATTTCATAGAAGAAATGCTGGACTGGAAGAAACACAAGCTGGAATCAAGATTGCTGGGAGAAATATCAATAACCTCCGATATGCAGATGACACCACCCTTATGGCAGAAAGTGAAGAGGAACTAAAAAGCCTCTTGATGAAAGTGAAAGAGGAGAGCGAAAAAGTTGGCTTAAAGCTCAATATTCAGAAAACGAAGATCATGGCATCTGGTCCCATCACTTCATGGGAAATAGATGGAGAAACAGTGGAAACAGTGTCAGACTTTATTTTTGGGGGCTCCAAAATCACTGCAGATGGTGATTGCAGCCATGAAATTAAAAGACGCTTACTCCTTGGAAGAAGTTATGACCAACCTAGATAGCATTTTCAAAAGCAGAGACATTACTTTGCCAACTAAGGTCCATCTAGTCAAGGCTATGGTTTTTCCAGTAGTCATGTATGGATGTGAGAGTTGGACTGTGAAGAAGGCTGAGCGCCGAAGAATTAATGCTTTGGAACTGTGGTGTTGGAGAAGACTCTTGAGAGTCCCTTGGACTGCAAGGAGATCCAACCCTCCATTCTGAAGATCAACCCTGGGATTTCTTTGGAAGGAATGATACTAAAGCTGAAACTCCAGTACTTTGGCCACCTCATGTGAAGAGTTGACTCATTGGAAAAGACTCTGATGCTGGGAGGGATTGGGGGCAGGAGGAGAAGGGGACGACAGAGGATGAGATGGCTGGATGGCATCACTGACTTGATGGACGTGAATCTGAGTGAACTCTGGGAGTTGGTGATGTACAGGGAGGCCTGGCGTGCTGTGACTCATGGGGTTGCAAAGAGTCAGACACGACTGAGTGACTGAACTGAACTCAAAGTTAATATAATATATTGGCTATGTTCCCTGTGTTGTACATTATATTCTTATATCTTATTTAATACATAGTCATTTGTATCTCTTGATCCCCTCTTCATATCTTGCCCATTCCCCCAACTGTCTCCCTACTGGCAACCATTAGTTTATTCTCTGTATCTGTGAGTCTGTTCTGTTTGATTATATTCGTTTGTTCAGTTTTTTAGATTCCACATATAAGTGAAAGCATACAAATATCTGTTTTTCTCTACCTTAACTTCATTATGCAAAATGCCCTCCAGGTTAATCCATGTCTTTGCAAATGGCAAAATTTCATTCTTTTTTTTTTCATGATTGAACCTATATATATATATATATATACACTTCCTATAGGCTTCCCAGGTGGCTCAGTGTTAAAGAATCCACTTGCCAATGCAGGAGATGCTGGAGACATGGGTTTGATCTCTGGGTTGGGAAGATCGCCTGGAGTTGGAAATGGCAACCCATTCCAGTATTTTTGCCTTGGAAATCCCATAGATAGAGGAGCCTGGAGGGTTACAGTCCATGGGGTTGCAAAGGGTCGACTCTACTGAGCATGCGTGAATGGTATATATACACTACCTACAACAGTTTTAATGGGAAGTCTATCCTGGCTTCTGACCAGGCTGTCCAAGATCATCCTCCAGTGACCCACGGAGAGGACTCAAGGCCCCATGGGCTCTGGCAGATGGGAGTGGTGTGTGTGGGGATCCTAGAGAGTGGACCCCAGAACTTTCAGAGGAATAGCACTCAAGAGATTCTAGGTGTGAAAGTCTTGCAGGTAGGTCCTTCCTACGAGCCTGCAGAGAGCTAGAGAAGGCTGAGGGGGAAGCAAGAGAGTAGCTGAGACCAGGGCTAGGTGGTTGGGACAGAGTTTCAGAGGTGTCTGTTTCACTGAGTATCAGCAGCTACTGACTCGATTCCCGAGGAAATAACTTGATCTCATCAAATGACAATTTCTGAAGATTTTTCTTTTTAATTAAGACTAAAATATTCAGCACCCAAACATTAGGCCAAAGAGCACTGTAATGTGCTTGTGAAAAAAAAAAAAGAAAGAAAAAAAGGTAAGATGGGTTATGCCATCTCACTGGGGTAAATTGGAACAGAATTGGGGTTCTTATTCAGAGACTTTGGGTGGTAGAGATAACAACCTGGGCATCTCAAGATAGGAGATTTGGGTACATCAGAATTATTAAAGCTCTGTAACTTTATCTATGAAACAAATAATGTATCTACCTTAAAAAATTTTCTAGTGCAGTTTTACTCTATCATAGAAACAAGAGTTGCAGGGATGTAGATCTAATAAAATAGTACTAAATCCAGGAAGGCTTTGAAAGGGAGTTTAGTCAAACATGCTGTAGCCCTGGGTTTCCTGTGTTGTCAAGGTAACCAGAGCCTTCGTTTTCTTGGTAACCTGAACCTGCCAAGCCAACATCAGAGACACCTCACGCTTTAGCTAGTCAGCCACCTGCCACTGAGTTACACAGAGTTTTTTGGGGCTGAGTTTCCGAAAAGAAAAAGCCTGGGTTTTCCTTTTCTTCTTCCTGCCTCTCATATCCTTCTTTATTTTATATATCCTTCAGTTTTTGATTTTAAGTTTCTTATTGATAATTGTAGATTCCCATATACTTTCAAGAAATAATACAGAGATATTCTTGTAAACCTTTCACCTCAGTTCAATTTAGTCCCTTAGTCATGTCTGACTCTTTGTGACCCCATGGACTGCAGCACACCAGGCATCCCTGTTCATCACCAACTCCCAGAGCTTGCTCAAACTCAGGTCCGTTGAGTTGGTGATGCCATCCAACCATGTCATCCTCTGTCATCCCCTTCTCCTCCCACCTTCTATCTTTCCCAGCATCAGGGTCTTTTCCAATGACTCAGTTCTTTGCATCAGGTGGCCAAAGTATTGGAGTTTCAGCTTCAGCATCAGTCTTTCCAATGAATATTCAGAACTGATTTCCTTTAGGATGGACTGGTTGGACCTCCTTGCAGTCCAAGGGACTCTCAAGAGTCTTCTCCAACACCACGGTTCAAAAGCATCAATTCTTCAGCACTCAGCTTTCTCTATAGTCCAACTCTCACATCCATACATGACCACTGGA
This sequence comes from Cephalophus harveyi, assembly GCA_006410635.1. NCBI lineage: Eukaryota > Metazoa > Chordata > Mammalia > Artiodactyla > Bovidae > Cephalophus > Cephalophus harveyi. The sequence continues at coordinate 38,246 of SJYT01069599.1, forward strand.
AAAACCGTAGCTTTGACTAGATGGACCTTTGTTTGCAAAGTAATGTCTCTGTTTTTTAGTATGCAGTCTAGGTTGGTCATAGCTTTTTTCCCAAGAAGCAAGTGTCTTTTAATTTCATGGCTGCAGTCACCATCTGCAATGTTTTGGAGCCCAAGAAAATAAAGTCTCTCACTGTGTCCATTTTTCCCCCATCTATTTGCCACAAAGGGATGGAACCGGATGCCATGATCTTAGTTTTCTCAATGTTGAGTTTTAAGCCGACTTTTTCACTCTCCTCTTTCACTTTCTTCAAGAGGCTCTTTAAGTTCCTCTTCACTTTTGGCATAAGGGTGGTGTCATCTGCATGTCTGAGGTTATTGATATTTCTCTCAGCAGTCTTGATTCCAGCTTGTGCTTCATCCAGCCAGGCGTTTCTCATGATGTACTCTGTATATAAGTTAAATAAGCAGGGTGACAATATACAGCCTTGATGTACTCCTTTCCCAATTTGGAACCAGTCTGTTGTTCCATGTCCAGTTCTAACTGTTGCTTCTTGACCTGCATACAGATTTCTCAAGAGGCAGGTCAGGTGGTCTGGTATTCCCATCTCTTTCAGAATTTTCCACAGTTTGTTGTGATCCACACAGTCAAAGGCTTTGGTGTAGTCCATAAAGCAAAAGTAGATGTTTTTCTGAAACTCTCTTGCTTTTTCAATTATCCAGCGGATGTTGGCAATTTGATCTCTGGTTCCTCTGCCTTTTCGAAAACTACCTTGAATATCTGGAAGTTCACGGTTCACGTATTGCTGAAGCCTGGCTTGGAGAATTTTGAGCATTAGTTTACCAGCGTGTGAGATGAGTGCAATTGTGCGGTAGTTTGAACATTCTTTGGCATTGCCTTTCTTTGGGATTGGAATGAAAACTGACCTTTTCCAGTCCTGTGGCCACTGCTGCATTTTCCAAATTTGCTGGCATATTGAGTGCAGCACTTTCACAGCATCATCTTTTAGGATTTAAAATAGCTCAACTGGAATTCCATCACTTCCACTAGCTTTGTTCATAGTGATGCTTCCTAATCATCACTTGACTTCACATTCCAGGATGTCTGACTCTAGGTGAATGATCACACCATGGTGGTTATCTGGGTCATGAAGGTCTTTTTTGTATAGTTCTGTGTGTTCTTGCCACCTCTTCTTAACATCTTCTGCTTCTGCGAGGTCCATACCATTTCTGTCCTTTATTGTGCTCATCTTTGCATAAGTGTTCCCTTCATAGCTTTAATTTTCTTGAAGAGATCTCTAGTCTTTCCCATTCTATTGTTTTCCTCTGTTTCTTTGCATCGATCGCTGAGGAAGGCTTTCTTGTCTCTCCTTGTGTTCTTTGGAACTCTGCATTCAAATGGGTATATCTTTCCTTTTCTCCTTTGCCTTTTGCTTCTCTTCTTTTCTCAGCTATTTGTAAGTCCTTGTCAGACAACCATTTTGCCTTTTTGCGTTTCTTTTTCTTGGGGATGGTCTTGATCACTGCCTCCTGTACAATGTCACAAACTATGTCCATCCATAGTTCTTTAGGCACTCTATCAGATCTAATCCCTTGAATCTATTTGTCACTTCCACTGTATAATTGTAAGAGATTTGATTTAGGTCATACCTGAATGGTCTAGTGGTTTTTCCAATGAGGAGTTAATGAACTGAGCCACAGTCAGCTCCTGGTCTTGTTTTTTCTGACTGTATAGAGCTTCTCCATTGGGTTTCCTACACTGGGGAAACTTCTCCTTCACGACTTCCTCCCCAGGACAGGTCTCCATCCCTAATTCTTTTGTCTCTCTTTTTGTCTTTTGTATTTTGTCCTACTTCCTTTCAAAGAGAATGGGCTGCCTTTCTGGATGACAGGTGTCCTCTGCCAGCATTCAGAAGTTGTTTTGTGGAAGTTGCTCAGCATTCAAATGATCTTTTGATGAATTTGTGGGGGAGAAAGTGGTCTCCCCATCCTATTCCTCTGCCACGTTGTCTTGTCCCAACCTTTAACCTCAGTTCAGTTCAGTTCAGTCGCTCAGTCATGTCCGACTGCGACCCCATGAATCGCAGCATGCCAGGCCTCCCTGTCCATCACCAACTCCTGGAGTTCACACAAACTCATGTGCATCGAGTCGGTGATGCCATCAAGCCATTTCATCCTCGGTCGTCCCCTTCTCCTCCTGCCCCCAATCCCTCCCAGCATCAGAGTCTTTTCCAGTAAGTCAACTCTTTGCATGAGGTGGCCAAAGTACTGGAGTTTCAGCTTTAGCATCAGTCCTTCCAATGAACACCCAGGACTGGTCTCCTTTAGGATGGACTGGTTGGATCTCCTTGCAGTCCAAGGGACTCTCAAGAGTCTTCTCCAACACCACAGTTCAAAAGCATCAATTCTTTG